>CM062810.1:571977509-572397797 GCA_031772625.1 Pinus tabuliformis
GAATCAAAATGACATCTGGTCACTTTGATGAACCTATACCTCACCTCTCTCCTTGTTTCAAGTCATTCCACTCATCAACCATCATTTGCAAAGAAAAACCCTATAAAAACCCTTCCTACCCCTAAAAACCCTTTGAAAAATATAAAAAAAAAAAAAAAAAACCTCTTTTGGCCGCTTAACCAAAGTTGGCGCATATATGTGATTTTCCAAAATACATTGAAAACCTTACAAAAAAACCATACCCTAAGGTTTTCCGCCGGGCCTGCTTTCAAAAACAAAAATAATTAAATAACCCGCCCGCGTCCGTATCCACCGATCACATCGCCCTCCGTCCACCGTCGGATCGGACCCATGGATCCGACGGCCCTCATTGATATCGGAGCGGCCCCACGACAGACGATTAGCGCCCAGAAAAATGACGAAGGGATACGTCATGGCGCGGCCACGCGTCACCCTCTCGGGTCTCTCGAGCGGCCTCTGACAAAACCAGGGCCGTATCGTAACGCTCCGAGAAACCGTAACCGCTATGGCACTTAACCGTAACCGCTATGGCACTTACCGCCCGGTTTGCTGGTCCCACGTCAGACCCACGTCATCGCCACCCTGCCATCGCATCAGTACTTTTGTCCGCCCCTGTGCCAACGTGTCTGCCACCGCATCATCCCCATGGACCAATAGTAGCTCGCCACCTCACCCGATGACGTCATGCTGACGTCATCCGAGCTTGACCCCACCCTATGACGTCATGCTGACGTCATCCGAGAAAAGGCGCCAAATTGCCAAAAAGGTCCATATTTTGGCCAAAATCACGTTTTTCATACTTTTGCTCATTCGCTATTGTTTCCGCTGCATGGTCTTTACGTCCAAAACTGCGCCACCACCACTGCTGAGAATCGACCTGAAGACCTCCAGAGCACCAATTCTGCCCACATTTACGACCACTGTGCTCGCTGTTTGCCAGGTATTTCTCATCATTTATCCCTCCATACACCTGAATGTCTGTTAAATTACTCAGAAGGCTCAAAGGACACTAAAACTCATCATTTCACCGGCAAAATCCCTCTGCAAAGCCTCTATTCCCAACTGCAAGCTCGAAAACCACCAGCTGAGCCTTGATTTCCCGAGTTCTTATCAAAAACTGTAAACTGCTCGCGCAATCGTGAGACAGTTGGTCAATCCATTAAAATCCTGCCACAGAAGACAAAGTGAGACCAGACATTGGTCTTATTCATAATTCAAACAGTATTTCAATTGCTGTGTGCCCACTTCACCCTCTGGTCCCTGAAATTCACACTTTCATTGCAAGTAATCACCTCTGTGTTGTTCTGCCTACTTCAACCAGTTCACCTACAAGACAGAAGCTTAATAGACCATGGAAACTCCAATTGCACTGAACATCAAGCCTCTCAATGCCCCTCATAGGGAGTTGAATGGAAAGCTCTGGGAGATATGGATTATCAAATGTTAGACTGGTTTCCATTAGGCTCCAAATACAATATTCAGATGCTAAATGAGTTGAAAGCCCAGCACACCTTAGTGGAGCTGATATCCTAGGGATTTGGGACTCAAACTTGCCCATCTACAACCTCCCCAGGTAAATCCTATGCCAGAATTGATCCACAGATGCCAGGAGTGCTATGATCCATGCCAAAGAGCTGTCCTCAGCCCTACAGGCTCAATTCTGTTCCATATCACCCCAGAGAGCATAAATGAGATGCTGCATTTCCACACTGCAAAACCATTGACCCCCCCTCTACATGCAGAACTTGATAAAGAAGGGGAATAAGTTGTCAAATGACCAGATCATCAAAATCAACCAGCTGTTTGTACAACCAGGCTCTGAAACCATAGAACTCCTCCTATTGGATATGCTTACTTAAATGAATTGGGCAGAATGCTAGTGGATTTGATCAGCTATGTCCTAGGGTTCAGGGAATGGAGGATGTGGATGAAATATATGGCAATGTTGCTCTATATTCTCTCCTGGAAAGCCTCCAGCTGTACATTATGACTATGCCACATATATTGCAGATAGGATCCATGACCAGCTGATGAATCTGCAAAGGGAAAGACTGTTCAGATATACTTCCTACATTTACCATCTATTCTTGTTTAATCAACCAGGCAGCTTCCTCATTCCCCTGAAACAAGTTAATGCCCAGGGGAATCCAAGGTCAGTTGTGTTTTGGACCTCTGTTTTTCATTGCACCTCTGTGTCACCATACACATACTGTGAGTTCATAGACTTATTCATACATCCAGCTATGACATTATTGTATGGTGTTCCCCCTCCAAGGCTAACTGATGACATGAGGAGAATTCTCCATCTAAACAAAACCTACAGCATTGGTAATTGGTACTTTACCAAGACCACACAGTCATCAGAGTATATGGCTGTGAGTTGAAGCCTTTTAGGCTGCCAAGGTATGTCCCCATGAGGCTTTTTGCCCTTGAATACTTCAGGCAATTTGGGAATGCCGACTACCTCCACTTCCAAAGTAAGAACAAGAAGGCACAGTTGAAGGTAAGGAGCCAGCTGGGCCCTTTCCTATATAACAAAAAAGAGGAGGATGGAAAGAGGCAAACAGTATCCTAGAGGCCCTCAAACTGCAAACTAGCTTTGAGTGGATACCCTATGACCCCAATCATTTTGTTTCCCTCAGGAGGATAAGATACAAATTGGGTACCTATTCACATGTGAGGCAGCCTGAGATTGAGCAGTATGCCAATGCATTGAGCTGGGAAGAGGGCACCCTAGAAGAGGAAATCACTAGTGAAGAGCTGCTAGAAAGAGAGGCCAGAAATATTCAAAAGGAAACTGACTTAGAAACTTGTGGACAGGTCCCCCTCTCATACAAAAGACAACTTGGAGCAGCTGCCTCATCCTCAACAACACATCAGCAAGCTGCCATGAATACTCCACAGACAACCAACAAAGGCAAAGAAAAGCAGGTGGAACAGCCACCTCCTATGACTGAAGAGCAAATGGAAACCCTAGTGCAGCAACAAGAAGAAATGGAGCAGCAGGGAGAAGGGCAGCAGCAAGAAGAACAGCAACAACGGAAGAACAAAGGCAGGAACAGCCTGTCCAGCAAGAGAAAACAGTGGAAGCCCCTAAATCCACTGAACAAACTGTGCCTCCAAGGCAAGAAACTTCAGCTGAGGCATCAATCCTCCAAACTCCACAAAAGGAGGATACAAGCAGGAAAAGGGACAGAGAGACTCCCCTTACAACATCAGCAACTCATGGGGAGAAAAGACAGAGAATTAATCCCTTCTCAGAGGAAGAAATGCCAATAGGACAGTCCTTTGGTATACCCAGCAGGGAAGCATCAGCAAGTTCCTTTCAACAGGAGCAGGATAGAGCAATGGGAGGAGAAGTGAGTTCCTCAAATCAGCAAAGGGAAGGTGGACCCAGCATTAAGCAGAAGTTCATCGACATTAAGAGGAGAAATGAGCCCATCAAGATACAGCTGTATAACCATCTGTTGAACATGGCTCCCACCAATCAACAAAGACTCATGTCTGCATATGATGTGCAGGAAGGCAAAATGATCATGAGTCATTTTATGCCAACAGCAGTGCAGCCCCAATCTGCCTCTGACTACTTGAGGACTAACCTGGAAGTCCTTGCCAAGGATATCCACCCAATGGATAAGATAGAACTGCATAAGCAAACGGGTGAGATGGTCTATGCTTCCTTGGCAGACCAAACATTGGACAACTACAGGCTACAAAATAGCCTTAACAATACAGCCTCTCAGCTAGAGTTGGAGAGAGCATCATCCCAGGCAAAGGACAACAGAATAAGGTCCTTAGAGGACATCATCATAGAGATGGGGCATGATCCCAAAGATATCAAGGGCATACAAGAGATATTAAAATTGAGGGATGCAGACATGGCAGCCTTGAGGAGAAAGATCAAACTCCCAGCCACAATTCACCCTCAAACAGATGATGTTGCCCAGCAAAGACATGATCAACAGGCCACAACCTTGTTGATATCTCTGTATAAGCAGCTAATCCAAACTCAGAAAAGCTGGGAGAATCGAGGCTGCAAAAACAGCACTACAGGCAGCCTTAAAACAAAGAGAAGAAGGGCAGACCTCTCAGCCTCCTCCTCAAATCATAAACTTGAGGAAGCTGCCCCAATACTGTTCCTCCCCCCCAACAGACTGATCAAGCTGCACCACCTACTTCAGCACCTCCACCAACAGAACAGGCCCCTAGCTTGGACATGCAAAAGCTAAAAAATGAGATTCAAGCCCTGGAAGCTCAAATGGCAGAGCTGAATGAGACCAGGGATAAATTGGCCAAGGTGAATGACAGATATGATAAATCCAAGCAAGCGATGGCAGAGAAGGGCAGGGAGGTGAAAGCCCTCAAAGACAGGATAAAAGAGCTAGAAAATGAGCTCAAATTAGATAAAGTTATAGCTGGGCTTAAGGCAATGCTATGGGCCAACATTGGCCAGTCTATTACTGACCAATGGCAGTATATAGAGACAATCCATGAGCAGCTAGAGCTCATCCCAAAAGCACAAGCTGAAATTCACAAGTCAAGGGCTGCTCTAGGCAACATGCCTGAAGTTGCCACCAGGATGATCAATGTGCTGAATAATAGAACAAGTACTCAGCTGGCAAACATGGGAATTCCCATAGAACTGAGACCATTTAGTTGATCAAAAGGGTTCTCACATTGAGAAATTTGGTGCAGACATTGGAGAGAAGAACCCAGGACATGCAGACCGAGGTGAAAAGGTTCATGGATAAATTCCTGGTGCTGCAAAACAGAGGACTCCCTAGCTTACTGAACAGCGCAGGGAGACTGCTCATTCATGAGCAGTATGCCAAAAGAGTGAATGCATTTGCCACAAACGAAATCAATGAGAAGCCCAGCAACTCAGAAGAAACAGGGCCAGCTACAGGACAGACTATCTACAACAAGGTAGAAAGTCTATTTTTTATAATGAATGAGATCAATCACCTGTTTGAGGTGGCTCCCAATTTTTACAAGTATACAGAGGCAGAGGAGACTATGGATGCAATTCTCAGGCATCAACTCCCTACACAAGACTGGTGGACAAATACAATACAGAAAATTTTATAGACAGTGAGTCATTCACCAAATTTTGTTTTTAAAATATGAATTGTTATGTAAAGCACAGTTTAACAAAATCAGCATGCATTAAAGATTAGAGCTGAGCCAACTCAGCAGAAATTTTGGCCAACAAAGCAAAAGTAGGAAACCACAGGTGGCAGAGCCGAGAAAATACAGCGCAGCAAACTTAAAGGCACATTTTCCAGCATTAAAGCAAAGCGGTTCAACCGACTCACTGACCTCCAAAGGTCAAAATATCCTCTGACAGACTTAAAGAGCAGTTATGCTGCATTCAAAGCTGTAATAACTTCTTTTCTACTTTTTGTACGAAGTAATGAAGATATTTCTCTCTCAGATGACTCAATGCCTGAGATATTTTGTATAAGCATTCCTATAAAGTCCCCTTCGCATGAGTTTGCAAGGGTTGTTGTTGATTTCTCCTGAAGAAGTTCTTATGCTGTAATCCTTTCAGAAGTTTAATAAAGAAAGTGATGGAATTTCTCGGATTTCTGAAGTGTTGAATGCGTTCTGGTGTCTGTTGAAAACTGCTGGATTCCTGTGTATTACACAATACAATAAGTCTCTGTAACTCTCTCTGTTATGTATTTTTGATTTGTTAAAATCCATATATGTTTCTAATTTTTGAATATTTAGCAACAAGGAAAAAGAATAACTTTCAGGATTTATTCAAGAAATACCCTGAGTTCAATCTGTGTTGTTAATGAATGTTTTCTTCAGCTGTAATCTTGATAAGTGTAATTCTTAATTGCTGCACTTTCAGAATACATCTTTCACAGTGACCTTTGTCTCAGGAATTCAAGTTTGCTCCTGTGCAACGTGTTTCACTTTCACCTCACCAGCTTAATAGAGAATTCTTAATTGCTTTCTGTTGGCTGACATGCCTCACCATTCAAGTTAAATTTGTTTGTCTGAGATACACAATCGGCCCTGCAGTTTGAACAACACCTCCAGACTCCATTGCCCAATGATATATTACTCTCTAAACACTACATCTTAAGCCCTGAAAGAAATCCTTCAACCAAAACATAAACCAAAACCTGAGCATAATACCTAGCCTAAAACACCATCATAACAGAGACAAATCATAAAGAGAGAGCCCTCTCTGATTACAGTTTGGCTAGAAACTGTGATCCAAAGATTGGTTAGTGGTTACCCCGGCCGTATTCCCTTGGGAGTCATAGGGAACAACCTGGGTGTTAACATAATTGGCGACTCCACTGGGGAGTGCTTGAGATTTTTCAATTACTATATATCTTCCATAGCTACTATCAAGCCTGAAATCAGTCAAGAGGCCTTTAATCTGTTTCTGTATCACATTAACAGCTTTAGGGAGGAGCTTTTTTAGGGAATCTTCATCTTAGCTTTGAAATATATATAGCCATTCCAAAATCTTCATCCAGTCCTTGCAGATATAAAAACTTCCTATAAAATCCTAAAAAACAGTTAGAAACTGGCTCCTAAGAAAAATCCACGGCACACTAGGGCAAATCCTGACCCTAATCCACCCATCATTGTTGATAATCCAAATACCATCCCAAGAAACATTAGGAGGCAGCAAAAGCAGGAGCAGCCTGCTGATTTAACCTCAGATTCAGATCATCCCAGCCTTATCTCTACCCCATGCAAGGTCCTTTTCCGGTCTACCCCTAATTCCCCTAGTTCACCATCCACATCTCAAAGTCCTCCTCTCACATCTTCATCCACTGCACATATCCCCTTGACCAACACTCTAGGTTCACCCCTACTTGTTACCCCTGTGGTACCCACTGTTCCTATTATCCCAGCTGCCCCTGTTAATCCTCTAAATCCTGTAAATATGGCTAACAGATATGCACCCTTGCAGATACCAGCTAATGCTGCAGCTCTACCCCAAGATTACCAAACCAAAATTTCATATTTTGACTCCAATGGCCCTCTGACAGCTGTCCAGCATGCTAAGAGGATGCAAGACCATTTTGAGACCTATGAAATAGATGATGACAGTGTCAGAATGAGGATGTTTGTTCAAAGCCTAACTGGGGATGTAAGAACTTGGTTTAGATCCCTGAATGCAAACTCCATCACAACTCCTGATGAACTGTATCAAGCCTTTACTAGTAGATGGGAAAAGAAGAAAGATCCTCTGCACATACTTGGGGAATATGACACTATCAAAAGAGGTCCCCAAGAGACTGTTTTGGAGTATTGTGCAAGATTTAACAATGTATATAATGCGATTCCACAAAATTTAAGACCTCCTCCTGATTTAGCCTTGTACAAATTCCCTGATGGTTTTGACCCTGACATGGCCTATCAGTTGAAGGAAAGAGATCCTCAATCCCTTGCAGAGGCCCAAAGGGTTGCTGTCACAGTGGAAGCCAACCTGATTGCCAAAAGAAACAGGGCAAGGTTGGAAAAGAGGACTGCTTTCAAAGAGGAACCCTCTGCCTTTGATCAAAAGCTAGATGCAATTCTCAGTGGAATGAAAAGATTGGGTGATAGAGTGGAATCGGTTGAAAGAAAGTCATCATGGGAAGCACCACAAAATAACCCTCCTAGGAATCCAAATTTTAGGAGAACTCAAAACCCAAATGTCGGCAAGACCAGTGCTGACCAAGACATAAGACCCCCTTTCCAAGAAAATTATGCAGAAACTTCCACATCAATAGAGCCCAATGAAGATCCTGAGATTAACTTGATGGGTCTAGATGGTGAAAGTCAAGTTTTCTTAACACAAGAAGATCATGAGGATGATGAAATCAAACTGTTCCAAACTAAATCAGGTGAATCCTTTGACTTCAAACAAGGCTATGACACTGCTGTTTATGAAGTCCATAAACAATACAAGCTGAGGAGCAGAACTGTGAATGTTAACCAGCCTGAAAAGAAAAAGGATAATCAGCAGCCTGAAAGAGTCATAGTCACAGAACCTAATGACAAAATAAATTCACATACAGAAGAAGTGATTGTTGAGGAGATCACTGAACCACTGTCCTTAAAACAGCAGCCTATGGTCACTCCCCCTTCTCATCCTTATTCAACTATTTCTCCTCAAGAGATGAGTAAAAAGGATAAGTCCCAAAGTCAAGATAAAAATCAAGAAGAAGATTTAATGAACAAGGAAAGGACTGTCACCTATAACCCAAGACCCAATCTGAAAAACCTTTTGATCTAGAAACTGAAATTGGCAAACTAAAGTAGCAATTCCTTTTAGAACTAGCCAAGCATGACATCTAAAACTACAGATCAAGAAGTCCCTTCAACTCACTAGCAACAAAGATGATGTCAATGTGCGGATGACACCCCAGAACTCCTGTTTGGCCCAGAAGTGGATGGAAAAACGGTAGTCACAGGGGTATTACCTTTCTATGTCAGTTTACATATTCATGATAAAATATTACATAATGCAATGTTTGACTCAGGTGCCTCTCACAATCTCATGCCAAAAGCAGTCATGGAAAGATTGAATCTAGACATAACAAGACCATACAAGGACCTGTTTTCCTTTGACTCCAGCCAAGTCAAGTGTCTAGGTCTCATAAAAGATTATGTGTGTCCCTGGTTCAATACCCAAACAAGACAATCCTAATGGATGTGGTAGTTGCTGATATCCCACCTAAGTATGGGATGCTGTTATCAAGATCTTGGGGAGCTAAACTCCAAGGTTCCCTGCAATTAGACATGTCATATGCCACCATCTCTGTTTTTGGGCAACCAAAAAGACTGTACAGAGAAACACTAATGAAATACATGGTCAGCAGTGAAGAAAAGCCTCAAAACTTTCCCATATATGCTGTCCATTCAGACATAGACTCATACATTCTCTTCAATAACACCACAACTCCCTCAAAAGGTGAGGTTGAAACCAAGATACTCATACAGGAGGAAGACTCAAATGAAATTATTACCACCCATGAAATAACAGTCAATCAAACACTAGATACTGCTGCTGTTCTAAATCTCAAGCATGCCCAATCAAATGATGAAACTGTCCTAGAAGACAAGCTAGAGGAAAGACCACAACTTCTACTCACATTGCCAGCCCATGAACAGATCATCAAATCTCCTTCCCAACAGGATATTCTATGGTTCCTTGAATTTGATGGCTCAGTCAACAAATTAGGGGCAGGAGCTGGAGTTTGGGTACACAATAAAGAAAATAGTCATGCAGAAGGCAGAGCCTATAGATTAAATTTCAGATGTACTAACAACATGGCAGAATATGAAGCTCTTTTACTAGGCCTCAAGTTAGTAAAGTTCTTACAAGCTGCCAGGGTTTCAATCATGGGTGATTCAGATTTAGTTATTCAACAAGTGAAGGGAAACTTTGTCACCAATGACAAAAGACTAAGGACTTATAGGTCTGCTGTTGCTGAGGTACTAAACTTTCTTTGAATTCCAAATCACTAAAATTCCTAGAACCCACAATCTACATGCTCATAGTTTAGCCACCTTTGCAAGTACCTGCAAGCTGCCTTTTGAGCCCCATCATTGTTTTACAGCTGAGGTAAAACACAGACCCTCCATTCCAAACAATGTTAATGATTGGCAAGTATTTGAGGATGACAAGCAAATAAACCATTTTTTAACTCTGCAACAAGAATTTGCAGGATTAAATATTGACACTGATACAGCAAGTCAATCACAAATACTTGATACAGCAAGTCAATCACAAATACTTGATACAGCAAGTCAATCACAAATACTTGATGGAGCAAGTCCATCACAAATACAGTTTCAACAGATTACTCACCCAATATCACCTAGAACAGCAAAACAAATGCTAAATCCAACTATTTTCAACAAGACAACATTCAGCAAATTCAATCAATCAATTGTGAGGAAGTGGCCAATGCTGAAACTGAAATCATAGAGCTGAAAGACAATTTTCTACCAACAGGCCTAACTCCACTAGAGGACATCTTTGATTCAAATGATATCCCCAGAAAACCAAAAATGCAGCCCTTAAATGCAGCCATTGAAGAATGCAACATAGGTACAATTGACAAACCCAAGATAATTAAATTATCTGCTTCTTTACCTCCTGACCAAAAGCCTAAATACATTGACCTCTTTAAAGAGTTCCAGGATGTCTTTGCATGGAGTTATGAGGACCTAAAGTCCTATGACACCTCTGTTATCCAGCATACAATCCCTCTCAAACCTGATCAAAAGCCCTTTAAACAAAAATTGAGGAGAATCAATCCTATGCTTCTCCCAGCAATGGAACAAGAGGTACAAAAATGTTCAAGGCAGGCATCATAGCACCAATCAGATTCTCTGAATGGATCTCCAACTTAGTCCCTACAAGAAAGAAGACTGGTGAAATTAGGCTGTGTGTGGACTTAAGGAATCTGAACCAAGTATCCCTCAAAGACAACTATCCCTTACCCAAGATGGATCACATTCTCCAAAGAGTGGTAGGGGCCTCAAGGATCTCATTACTGGATGGATTTTCAGGCTTCAATCAAATCTTGGTGCACCCTGATGACCAAGACAAAACAGCATTTACAACCCCATGGGGAACTTTCAAATATGTAAAGATGCCTTTTGGATTGAAAAATGCAGGGGCAACTTTTCAAAGAGCAATGGATATTGCTTTTGCCAAGGAGATTCATGACTTTTTAGTCATTTACCTAGATGACCTTACACCTTTCTCAAAATCAGACCAAGAACATATAAAACATTTGAGACAGATCTTCCTAAAATGCAGAAAATATGGAATTTCCTTGAATCCCAAGAAATCCCTGTTTGGTTTAGAGGAAGGTAAGCTATTGGGCCACATCATTTCTAAAGATGGCATTAGAATTGACCCAGATAGGATACAGGCTATCCTACAAATGCCCCACCCAAGAAATGTCAAAGAGTTGCAAGGATTCTTGGGAAAAATCAATTTCTTGAGAAGGTTTATCCCAAACTTAGCAGAACTAATCAGATTATTAAATAACATGCTAAAGAAAGATTCAAAAGTCAAATGGACTGTTGAAGCCAATCAAGCCTTTGAAGGTATAAAATTACCCTTACCCCAACCCCAGACCCCAACCCCAGTGTTGACCAATCCTCAGTTTGACAGAGAATTTATCATTTTCTCTTTTGCCTCCCAGCATACTATTGCTGCTGTTTTATTGCAAAAAGATGACCAAGGAAATGAGAAGCCAATTGCTTTCTTTAGCAAAGCTCTTAGAGATGCACCTTTAAAGTATCAAATCATGGAAAAGCAAGCTTATGCTTTAGTCAAAGCCATTAAAGACTTTAGGATTTATATCCTTTATTCCCATGTTATAGCATATGTGCCAAGTCCTATTGTCAAAGACATTCTCACCCAAGAAAATTTAGAGGGCAGAAGAGGAAAGTGGATTGCCAACATCTTGGAATTTGACATTGAGATAAAACCTACAAAACTAATAAAAGGGCAAGGCTTGGCCAAATTAATGACAGAAACAAATTTCCAAGCCTTAGACATTAACCAGCTGGACAGTGAACCGGAGCTGGCGACTCCAAAGATCAATGTAGCCTTTGAACAATCCCCCTGGTACTCTGATATCTGTTATGTGTTACAAAACCTGTGTGCTCCCCCAGGACTGTCCAGAACTAAGTGTAGATTCTTAAAAATGAAAACCTCAAGATTTTGTGTGATGGATGGCAATTTGCTTTGGAAAAACCATGAAGGAATATTGCTGCACTGTTTACTTGAAAATGAAACTGACAATATCATAAAGGAATTTCATGCAGGTGACTGTGGTGGACACTTGTACTGGAAGTCCACTGTGGATAAAATACTAAGGGCTGGATATTACTGGCCCACCATGTTCTCTGATGTCAAGAAATTCATCACCTCATGTCATAAATGTCAAGTGTTTGAGGGAAAGAGACAGTTGTTGCCACTTCCTTTAAGGCCTATTGCAACAGAGAGACCTTTTCAACAATGGGGATTGGACTTCATTGGGGAAATTCATCCCTCATCTTCAGGCCAACACAGATGGATCTTAACAGCCACAGACTACTTCACTAAGTGGATTGAAGCTGTTCCATGCAGACAAGCAAATGATTCAATAATCATTCAGTTCTTGGAGAACAACATATTGGCTAGATTTGGCTGTCCTGACAAAATAATAACAGACAATGCTGCTGCTTTCAGATCCAAGAAAATGGTGAACTTCTGCCATAAATTTCACATCACTTTGGGCCATTCTACTGCATACTATCCCCAAGGAAATGGCCTTGCTGAGTCATCAAATAAAAGTCTGGTAAATATCATAAAGAAAGTACTAGAAGAGAACAAAAAGAATTGGCATAAGAAGCTTGTGAATGCCCTATGGGCAGATAGACTAACAACCAAAAGATCAATTGGGACCAGCCCATATGAGTTGGTTTATGGATTAGAGGCCAAATTTCCCTCATCACTAGGAGTGCCTGTTATGAAACTTCTTCAAGAAAGCCAAGCTGAACCAAATGATATGCAAAGAAGAATCAATCAAATCATATGTCTTCAGCAAACCAGAGATCAAGTTTTCAGCAGAGTCCAAGTTCTTACAAGAAAAATTAAAGAAGGCTTTTGATAGAAAACTAAGGCAGAAATTCAGTGTGGGAGACAAAGTCCTCAAGTGGGATGCAAGAAGAGAAGACAAAGGAAAACATGGAAAATTTGATTCCTTATGGAGAGGACCATTTGCTGTCCAAGCAGTGCAAGGTAACAACACTTACTTCCAAAAAGTCTGAATGAAACTGACTTGGATGAAGGTCCTGTGAATGGCAAGATGCTGAAGCATTATTTTGACTATTACCCATGAGTACAGCCTGAGGTTCCCTTGTATATATGCAGATGTATATATTATTTTCTGTTTAGATTGTAAAAATGCAGTTTTCCAAGTTATTGACTGTCAGCAAAAGGAAATAGAATCAGAGGTCTACCAAGAAGGGAAGCACACAATTTTGGCATTTCAAAGCAGCAAACTTCAAGATTGGCAAGAGCAATCAAGGAGCAAGGCAATCTGACCTGCTGTTCTTGGTCTTTCAAATGAAACACCATCCCCATGTGGAGCCACTGTTAGCTACCTATACCAATAGGTTTCATATTTCATGATTGGCTATAGAAGTTCCAAATATGCTCTGCTTTGATGATTCAAAGATCACATATTTCCAAGAGAATCCAATCTGTGCTTATAGCTTGGTATGGACTTAAAATTTTGATGGATGGTCCAACAGTCTAATCTGGATCATGTCATGTTTTAAATTTTCAGTTGTAGATTAGAGAAAGAAGTCTGTCCAAACTGTTTAATCTTGGCAGACAAGTAGTTTAGGTAGAGAAAAAAGGCTCCCAACAGCTTAATCTGGGACCTTGGAAGAAATAAGGGTAGAAGTAGATAGAAAAACAAAAGAAAAAGCCAAAGAAAAGAAAAGGCAAGTAAGGGTCTGCAAGTCCAAGTGCACCCTCCAAGAAGAAATAAAAAATGCTAGGCAAAGTAGCTGGGTAAGTAGTTGGGGTTGCAGAAGTGTGTATTTCCATTCAGATTTGAATCTTGGTGGTAAATAAGAAAAGCAAGGCAAAGAAGCATGTCTAACCTCCCTTCCTCCCCTCTCCATTTCATTACTAACACTCCCTCATCAGCTGAGATTCATGGAAGAGATTATGGTTTCATGGTGGTTCTTAATCTTTTTAGAAGCCACATTTCTTGTCTAAACTCTTTTCATTTTGATCTACTCCCTAAGCTAAGTGTTTCTCAAATAAACTTAGTTTGTTTCCCCTAATCCACTTCTTTCATCCATATTAACTCTAACTTTACTATGTAAATCCCCTATGTTACCTTTCCCCTACTAGTATTAACACCATGGTGTATAAACCCCAAATTTTGTATAAATATCCCTCCCCTTGGCATTATAGCCATATGTTCTCTAAAAAGGAATCAAAATGACATCTGGTCACTTTGATGAACCTATACCTCATCTCTCTCCCTTGTTTCAAGTCATTCCACTCATCAAACCATCATTTGCAAAGAAAAACCCTATAAAAACCCCTTCCTACCCCTAAAACCCTTTGAAATTATGAAAAAACCCAAAAAAAAACCACTTTTGCCGCTTAACCAAAGTTGGCGCATATATGTGATTTTCCAAAATACATTGAAAACCTTACAAAAACCCATACCCTAAGGTTTTCCGCCGGGCGCTGCTTTCAAAAACAAATAATAAATTATACCCGCCCGCATCCGTATCCACCGATCACATCGCCCTCCCGTCCACCGTCGGATCGGACCCATGGGATCCGACGGCCCTCATTGATATCGGAGCGGCCCCCACGACAGACGATTAGCGCCCGAGAAAATGACGAAGGGATACGTCATGGCGCGGCCACGCGTCACCCTCTCGGGTCTCTCGGAGCGGCCTCTGACAAAACCAGGGCCGTATCGTAACCGCTCCGAGAAACCGTAACCGCTATGGCACTTAACCGTAACCGCTATGGCACTTACCGCCCGGTTCGCTGGTCCCGCGTCAGACCCACGTCATCGCCACCCTGCCATCGCATCAGTACTCTTGTCCGCCCCTGTGCCAACGTGTCTGCCACCGCATCATCCCCATGGACCAATAGTAGCTCGCCACCTCACCCGATGACGTCATGCTGACGTCATCTGAGCTTGACCCCACCCTATGACGTCATGCTGACGTCATCCGAGAAAAGCGCCAATTGCCAAAAGTCCATATTTGGCCAAAATTTCACGTTTTTCATACTTTTGCTCATTCTCTATTGTTTCCTGCATGGTCTTTTACGTCCAAACTGCGCCACCCGCTGAAATCGACCTGAAGACTCCAGCACCAATTTCCCACATTTACACCACTTGCTCGCTCTTTACCAGGTATTCTCTCATTAAAAATCCTCCATATACCTAATTGTCTGTAAATTACTCAGAAGGCTTAAAGGACACTAAAACTCATCATTCACCGGCAAATCTTCTGCCTAGCCCCTATTTCCACTGCAAGCTCGAAAACCACCAGCTGAGCCTTGATTTCCCGAGTTCTTATAAAAACTGTAAACTGCTCGCGCAATCGTGAGACAGTTGGTCAATCCATTAAAAACCTGCCACAGAAGACAAAGTGAGACCAGACATTGGTCTTATTCATAATTCAAACAGTATTTCAATTGCTGTGTGCCCACTTCACCCTCTGGTCCCTGAAATTCACACTTTCATTGCAAGTAATCACCTCTGTGTTGTTCTGCCTACTTCAACCAGTTCACCTGCAAGACAGAAGCTTAATAGACCATGGAAACTCCAATTGCACTGAACATCAAGCCTCTCAATGCCCCTCACAGGGAGTTAGAATGGAAAGCTCTGGGAGATATGGATTATCAAATGTTAGACTGGTTTCCATTAGGCTCCAAATACAATATTCAGATGCTAAATGAGTTGAAAGCCCAGCACCTTAGTGGAGCTGATATCCTAGGGATTTGGGACTCAAACTTGCCCATCTACAACCTCCCCCAGGTAAATCCTATGCCAGAATTGATCCACAGATGCCAGGAGTGCTATGATCCATGCCAAAGAGCTGTCCTCAGCCCTACAGGCTCAATTCTGTTCCATATCACCCCAGAGAGCATAAATGAGATGCTGCATTTCCACACTGCAAAACCATTGACCCCCCTCTACATGCAGAACTTGATAAAGAAGGGGAATAAGTTGTCAAATGACCAGATCATCAAAATCAACCAGCTGTTTGTACAACCAGGCTCTGAAACCATCAGAACTCCTCCTATTGGATATGTATACTTAAATGAATTGGGCAGAATGCTAGTGGATTTGATCAGCTATGTCCTAGGGTTCAAGGGAATGGAGGATGTGGATGAAATTATAATGGCAATGCTGTCTATATTCTCTCCTGGAAAGCCTCCAGCTGTACATTATGACTATGCCACATATATTGCAGATAGGATCCATGACCAGCTGATGAATCTGCAAAGGGAAAGACTGTTCAGATATACTTCCTACATTTACCATCTATTCTTGTTTAATCAACCAGGCAGCTTCTTCATTCCCCTGAAACAAGTTAATGCCCAGGGGAATCCAAGGTCAGTTGTGTTTTGGACCTCTGTTTTTCATTGCACCTCTGTGTCACCATACACATACTGTGAGTTCATAGACTTATTCATACATCCAGCTATGACATTATTGTATGGTGTTCCTCCTCCAAGGTTAACTGATGACATGAGGAGAATTCTCCATCTAAACAAAACCTACAGCATTGGTAATTGGTACCTTTACCAAGACCACACAGTCATCAGAGTATATGGCTGTGAGTTGAAGCCTTTTAGGCTGCCAAGGTATGTCCCCATGAGGCTTTTTGCCCTTGAATACTTCAGGCAATTTGGGAATGCCGACTACCTCCACTTCCAAAGTAAGAACAAGAAGGCACAGTTGAAGGTAAGGAGCCAGCTGGGCCCTTTCCTATATAACAAAAAAGAGGAGGGATGGAAAGAGGCAAACAGTATCCTAGAGGCCCTCAAACTGCAAACTAGCTTTGAGTGGATACCCTATGACCCCAATCATTTTGTTTCCCTCAGGAGGATAAGATACAAATTGGGTACCTATTCACATGTGAGGCAGCCTGAGATTGAGCAGTATGCCAATGCATTAAGCTGGGAAGAGGGCACCCTAGAAGAGGAAATCACTAGTGAAGAGCTGCTAGAAAGAGAGGCCAGAAATATTCAAAAGGAAACTGACTTAGAAACTTGTGGACAGGTCCCCCTCTCATACAAAAGACAACTTGGAGCAGCTGCCTCATCCTCAACAACACATCAGCAAGCTGCCATGAATACTCCACAGACAACCAGCAAAGGCAAAGAAAAGCAGGTGGAACAGCCACCTCCTATGACTGAAGAGCAAATGGAAACCCTAGTGCAGCAACAAGAAGAAATGGAGCAGCAGGGAGAAGGGCAGCAGCAAGAAGAACAGCAACAGGAAGAACAAAGGCAGGAACAACCTGTCCAGCAAGAGCAAACAGTGGAAGCCCCTAAATCCACTGAACAAACTGTGCCTCCAAGGCAAGAAACTTCAGCTGAGGCATCAATCCTCCAAACTCCACAAAAGGAGGATACAAGCAGGAAAAGGGACAGAGAGACTCCCCTTACAACATCAGCATCTCATGGGAGAAAAGACAGAGAATTAATCCCTTCTCAGAGGAAGAAATGCCAATAGGACAGTCCTTTGGTATACCCAGCAGGGAAGCATCAGCAAGTTCCTTTCAACAGGAACAGGATAGAGCAATGGGAGGAGAAGTGAGTTCCTCAAATCAGCAAAGGGAAGGTGGACCCAGCATTAAGCAGCAGTTCATCGACATTAAGAGGAGAAATGAGCCCATCAAGATACAGCTATATAACCATCTGTTGAACATGGCTCCCACCAATCAACAAAGACTCATGTCTGCATATGATGTGCAGGAAGGCAAAATGATCATGAGTCATTTTATGCCAACAACAGTGCAGCCCCAATCTGCCTCTGACTACTTGAGGACTAACCTGGAAGTCCTTGCCAAGGATATCCACCCAATGGATAAGATAGAACTGCATAAGCAAACGGGTGAGATGGTCTATGCTTCCTTGGCAGACCAAACATTGGATAACTACAGGCTACAAAATAGCCTTAACAATACAGCCTCTCAGCTAGAGTTGGAGAGAGCATCATCCCAGGCAAAGGACAACAGAATAAGGTCCTTAGAGGACATCATCATAGAGATGGGGCATGATCCCAAAGATATCAAGGGCATACAAGAGATATTAAAATTGAGGGATGCAGACATGGCAGCCTTGAGGAGAAAGATCAAACTCCCAGCCACAATTCACCCTCAAACAGATGATGTTGCCCAGCAAAGACATGATCAACAGGCCACAACCTTGTTGATATCTCTGTATAAGCAGCTAATCCAAACTCAGGAAAAGCTGGGAGAATCGGAGGCTGCAAAAACAGCACTACAGGCAGCCTTAAAACAAAGAGAAGAAGGGCAGACCTCTCAGCCTCCTCCTCAAATCATAAACCTTGAGGAAGCTGCCCCAACTACTGTTCCTCCCCCCCAACAGACTGATCAAGCTGCACCACCTACTTCAGCACCTCCACCAACAGAGCAGGCCCTAGCTTGGACATGCAAAAGCTAAAAAATGAGATTCAAGCCCTGGAAGCTCAAATGGCAGAGCTGAATGAGACCAGGGATAAATTGGCCAAGGTGAATGACAGATATGATAAATCCAAGCAAGCGGTGGCAGAGAAGGGCAGGGAGGTGAAAGCCCTCAAAGACAGGATAAAAGAGCTAGAAAATGAGCTCAAATTAGATAAAGTTATAGCTGGGCTTAAGGCAATGCTATGGGCCAACATTGGCCAGTCTATTACTGACCAATGGCAGTATATAGAGACAATCCATGAGCAGCTAGAGCTCATCCCAAAAGCACAAGCTGAAATTCACAAGTCAAGGGCTGCTCTAGGCAACATGCCTGAAGTTGCCACCAGGATGATCAATGTGCTGAATAATAGAACAAGTACTCAGCTGGAAAACATGGGAATTCCCAATAGAACTGAGACCATTCAGTTGATCAAAAGGGTTCTCACATTGAGAAATTTGGTGCAGACATTGGAGAGAAGAACCCAGGACATGCAGACCGAGGTGAAAAGGTTCATGGATAAATTCCTGGTGCTGCAAAACAGAGGACTCCCTAGCTTACTGAACAGCGCAGGGAGACTGCTCATTCATGAGCAGTATGCCAAAAGAGTGAATGCATTTGCCACAAACGAAATCAATGAGAAGCCCAGCAACTCAGAAGAAACAGGGCCAGCTACAGGACAGACTATCTACAACAAGGTAGAAAGTCTATTTTTTATAATGAATGAGATCAATCACCTGTTTGAGGTGGCTCCCAATTTTTACAAGTATACAGAGGCAGAGGAGACTATGGATGCAATTCTCAGGCATCAACTCCCTACACAAGACTGGTGGACAAATACAATACAGAAAATTTTATAGACAGTGAGTCATTCACCAAATTTTGTTTTTAAAAATGAATTGTTATGTAAAGCACAGTTTAACAAAATCAGCATGCATTAAAGATTAAGCTGAGCCAACTCAGCAGAAATTTTCGGCCAACAAGCAAAAGTAGGAAACCACAGGTGGCAGAGCCGAGAAAATACAGCGCAGCAAACTTAAAGGCACATTTTCCAGCATTAAAGCAAAGCGGTTCAACCGACTCACTGACCTCCAAGGGTCAAAATATCCTCTGACAGACTTAAAGAGCAGTTATGCTGCATTCAAAGCTGTAATAACTTCTTTTCTACTTTCTGTACGAAGTAATGAAGATATTTCTCTCTCAGATGACTCAATGCCTGAGATATTTTGTATAAGCATTCCTATAAAGTCCCCTTCGCATGAGTTTGCAAGGGTTGTTGTTGATTTCTCCTGAAGAAGTTCTTATGCTGTAATCCTTTCAGAAGTTTAATAAAGAAAGTGATGGAATTTCTCGGATTTCTGAAGTGTTGAATGCGTTCTGGTGTCTGTTGAAAACTGCTGGATTCCTGTGTATTACACAATACAATAAGTCTCTGTAACTCTCTCTGTTATGTATTTTTGATTTGTTAAAATCCATATATGTTTCTAATTTTTGAATATTTAGCAACAAGGAAAAAGAATAACTTTCAGGATTTATTCAAGAAATACCCTGAGTTCAATCTGTGTTGTTAATGAATGTTTTCTTCAGCTGTAATCTTGATAAGTGTAATTCTTAATTGCTGCACTTTCAGAATACATCTTTCACAGTGACCTTTGTCTCAGGAATTCAAGTTTGCTCCTGTGCAACGTGTTTCACTTTCACCTCACCAGCTTAATAGAGAATTCTTAATTGCTTTCTGTTGGCTGACATGCCTCACCATTCAAGTTAAATTTGTTTGTCTGAGATACACAATCGGCCCTGCAGTTTGAACACCACCAATCCTGCATTTCAAAGCATTTCACAACTCCAGACTCCATTGCCCAATGATATATTACTCTCTAAACACTACATCTTAAGCCCTGAAAGAAATCCTTCAACCAAAACATAAACCAAAACCTGAGCATAATACCTAGCCTAAAACACCATCATAACAGAGACAAATCATAAAGAGAGAGCCCTCTCTGATTACAGTTTGGCTAGAAACTGTGATCCAAAGATTGGTTAGTGGTTACCCCGGCCGTATTCCCTTGGGAGTCATAGGGAACAACCTGGGTGTTAACATAATTGGCGACTCCACTGGGGAGTGCTTGAGATTTTTCAATTACTATATATCTTCCATAGCTACTATCAAGCCTGAAATCAGTCAAGAGGCCTTTAATCTGTTTCTGTATCACATTAACAGCTTTAGGGAGGAGCTTTTTAGGGAATCTTCATCTTAGTTTTGAAATATATATAGCCATTCCAAAATCTTCATCCAGTCCTTGCAGATATAAAAACTTCCTATAAAATCCTAAAAAACAGTTAGAAACTGGCTCCTAAGAAAAATCCACGGCACACTAGGGCAAATCCTGACCCTAATCCACCCATCATTGTTGATAATCCAAATACCATCCCAAGAAACATTAGGAGGCAGCAAAAGCAGGAGCAGCCTGCTGATTTAACCTCAGATTCAGATCATCCTAGCCTTATCTCTACCCCATGCAAGGTCCTTTTCCGGTCTACCCCTATCCCTATTCCCCTAGTTCACCATCCACATCTCAAAGTCCTCCTCTCACATCTTCATCCACTGCACATATCCCCTTGACCAACACTCTAGGTTCACCCCTACTTGTTACCCCTGTGGTACCCACTGTTCCTATTATCCCAGCTGCCCCTGTTAATCCTCTAAATCCTGTAAATATGGCTAACAGATATGCCCTTGCAGATACCAGCTAATGCTGCAGCTCTACCCCAAGATTACCAAACCAAAATTCATATTTTGACTCCAATGGCCCTCTGACAGCTGTCCAGCATGCTAAGAGGATGCAAGACCATTTTGAGACCTATGAAATAGATGATGACAGTGTCAGAATGAGGATGTTTGTTCAAAGCCTAACTGGGGATGTAAGAACTTGGTTTAGATCCCTGAATGCAAACTCCATCACAACTCCTGATGAACTATATCAAGCCTTTACTAGTAGATGGAAAAGAAGAAAGATCCTCTGCACATACTTGGGGAATATGACACTATCAAAAGAGGTCCCCAAGAGACTGTTTTGGAGTATTGTGCAAGATTTAACAATGTATATAATGCGATTCCACAAAATTTAAGACCTCCTGATTTAGCCTTGTACAAATTCCCTGATGGTTTTGACCCTGACATGGCCTATCAGTTGAAGGAAAGAGATCCTCAATCCCTTGCAGAGGCCCAAAGGGTTGCTGTCACAGTGGAAGCCAACCTAATTGCCAAAAGAAACAGGGCAAGGTTGGAAAAGAGGACTGCTTTCAAAGAGGAACCCTCTGCCTTTGATCAAAGCTGATGCAATACTCAATGGAATGAAAAGATTGGGTGATAGAGTGGAATCGGTTGAAAGAAAATCATCATGGGAAGCACCACAAAATAACCCTCCTAGGAATCCAAATTTTAGGAGAACTCAAAACCCAAATGTCGGCAAGACCAGTGCTGACCAAGACATAAGACCCCCTTTCCAAGAAAATTATGCAGAAACTTCCACATCAATAGAGCCCAATGAAGATCCTGAGATTAATTTGATGGGTCTAGATGGTGAAAGTCAAGTTTTCTTAACACAAGAAGATCATGAGGATGATGAAATCAAACTGTTCCAAACTAAATCAGGTGAATCCTTTGACTTCAAACAAGGCTATGACACTGCTGTTTATGAAGTCCATAAACAATACAAGCTGAGGAGCAGAACTGTGAATGTTAACCAGCCTGAAAAGAAAAAGGATAATCAGCAGCCTGAAAGAGTCATAGTCACAGAACCTAATGACAAAATAAATTCACATACAGAAGAAGTGATTGTTGAGGAGATCACTGAACCACTGTCCTTAAAACAGCAGCCTATGGTCACTCCCCCTTCTCATCCTTATTCAACTATTTCTCCTCAAGAGATGAGTAAAAAGGATAAGTCCCAAAGTCAAGATAAAAATCAAGAAGAAGATTTAATGAACAAGGAAAGGACTGTCACCTATAACCCCAAGACCCAATCTGAAAAACCTTTTGATCTAGAAACTGAAATTGGCAAACTAAAGATAGCTATTCCTCTTTTAGAACTAGCCAAGCATGACATCTATAAACTACAGATCAAGAAGTCCCTTCAACTCACTAGCAACAAAGATGATGTCAATGTGCTGGATGACACCCCAGAACTCCTGTTTGGCCCAGAAGTGGATGGAAAAACAGTAGTCACAGGGGTATTACCTTTCTATGTCAGTTTACATATTCATGATAAAATATTACATAATGCAATGTTTGACTCAGGTGCCTCTCACAATCTCATGCCAAAAGCAGTCATGGAAAGATTGAATCTAGACATAACAAGACCATACAAGGACCTGTTTTCCTTTGACTCCAGCCAAGTCAAGTGTCTAGGTCTCATAAAAGATTTATGTGTGTCCCTGGTTCAATACCCAAACAAGACAATCCTAATGGATGTGGTAGTTGCTGATATCCCACCTAAGTATGGGATGCTGTTATCAAGATCATGGGGAGCTAAACTCCAAGGTTCCCTGCAATTAGACATGTCATATGCCACCATCTCTGTTTTTGGGCAACCAAAAAGACTGTACAGAGAAACACTAATGAAATACATGGTCAGCAGTGAAGAAAAGCCTCAAAACTTTCCCATATATGCTGTCCATTCAGACATAGACTCATACATTCTCTTCAATGACACCACAACTCCCTCAAAAGGTGAGGTTGAAACCAAGATATTCATACAAGAGGAAGACTCAAATGAAAGTATTACCACCCATGAAACAACAGTCAATCAAACACTAGATACTGCTGCTGTTCTAAATCTCAAGCATACCCAATCAAATGATGAAACTGTCCTAGAAGACAAGCTAGAGGAAAAACCACAACTGCTACTCACATTGCCAGCCCATGAACAGATCATCAAATCTCCTTCCCAACAGGATATTCTATGGTTCCTTGAATTTGATGGCTCAGTCAACAAATTAGGGGCAGGAGCTGGAGTTTGGGTACACAATAAAGAAAATAGTCATGCAGAAGGCAGAGCCTATAGATTGAATTTCAGATGTACTAACAACATGGCAGAATATGAAGCTCTTTTACTAGGCCTCAAGTTAGTAAAGTTCTTACAAGCTGCCAGGGTTTCAATCATGGGTGATTCAGATTTAGTTATTCAACAAGTGAAGGGAAACTTTGTCACCAATGACAAAAGACTAAGGACTTATAGGTCTGCTGTTGCTGAGGTACTAAACTTTTTCTCTGAATTCCAAATCACTAAAATTCCCAGAACCCACAATCTACATGCTCATAGTTTAGCCACCTTTGCAAGTACCTGCAAGCTGCCTTTTGAGCCCCATCATTGTTTTACAGCTGAGGTAAAACACAGACCCTCCATTCCAAACAATGTTAATGATTGGCAAGTATTTGAGGATGACAAGCAAATAAATCATTTTTTAACTCTGCAACAAGAATTTGCAGGATTAAATATTGACACTGATACAGCAAGTCAATCACAAATACTTGAGACAGCAAGTCAATCACAAATACTTGATGGAGCAAGTCCATCACAAATACAGTTTCAACAGATTACTCACCCAATATCACCTAGAACAGCAAAACAAATGCTAAATCCAACTATTTTCAACAAGGACAACATTCAGCAAATTCAATCAATCAATTGTGAGGAAGTGGCCAATGCTGAAACTGAAATCATAGAGCTGAAAGACAATTTTCTACCAACAGGCCTAACTCCACTAGAGGACATCTTTGATTCAAATGATATCCCCAGAAAACCAAAAATGCAGCCCTTAAATGCAGCCATTGAAGAATGCAACATAGGTACAATTGACAAACCCAAAATAATTAAATTGTCTGCTTCCTTACCTCCTGACCAAAAGCCTAAATACATTGACCTCTTTAAAGAGTTCCAGGATGTCTTTGCATGGAGTTATGAGGACCTAAAGTCCTATGACACCTCTGTTATCCAGCATACAATCCCTCTCAAACCTGATCAAAAGCCCTTTAAACAAAAATTGAGGAGAATCAATCCTATGCTTCTCCCAGCAATGGAACAAGAGGTACAGAAAATGTTCAAGGCAGGCATCATAGCACCAATTAGATTCTCTGAATGGATCTCCAACTTAGTCCCTACAAGAAAGAAGACTGGTAAAATTAGGTTGTGTGTGGACTTAAGGAATCTGAACCAAGTGTCCCTCAAAGACAACTATCCCTTACCCAAGATGGATCACATTCTCCAAAGAGTGGTAGGGGCCTCAAGGATCTCATTACTGGATGGATTTTCAGGCTTCAATCAAATCTTGGTGCACCCTGATGACCAAGACAAAACTGCATTTACAACCCCATGGGGAACTTTCAAATATGTAAAGATGCCTTTTGGATTGAAAAATGCAGGGGCAACTTTTCAAAGAGCCATGGATATTGCCTTTGCCAAGGAGATTCATGACTTTTTAGTCATTTACCTAGATGACCTTACACCTTTCTCAAAATCAGACCAAGAACATATAAAACATCTGAGACAGATCTTCCTAAAATGCAGAAAATATGGAATTTTCTTGAATCCCAAGAAATCCCTGTTTGGTTTAGAGGAAGGTAAGCTATTGGGCCACATCATTTCTAAAGATGGCATTAGAATTGACCCAGATAGGATACAGGCTATCCTACAAATGCCTCACCCAAGAAATGTCAAAGAGTTGCAAGGATTCTTGGGAAAAATCAATTTCTTGAGAAGGTTTATCCCAAACTTAGCAGAACTAATCAGATTATTAAATAGCATGCTAAAGAAAGATTCAAAATTCAAATGGACTGTTGAAGCCAATCAAGCCTTTGAAGGTATAAAATTGGCCCTTACCCCAACCCCAGTGTTGACCAATCCTCAGTTTGACAGAGAATTTATCATTTTCTCTTTTGCCTCCCAGCATACTATTGCTGCTGTTTTATTGCAAAAAGATGACCAAGGAAATGAGAAGCCAATTGCTTTCTTTAGCAAAGCTCTTAGAGATGCACCTTTAAAGTATCAAATCATGGAAAATCAAGCTTATGCTTTAGTCAAAGCCATTAAAGACTTTAGGATTTATATCCTTTATTCCCATGTTATAGCATATGTGCCAAGTCCTACTGTCAAAGACATTCTCACCCAAGAAAATTTAGAGGGCAGAAGAGGAAAATGGATTGCCAACATCTTGGAATTTGACATTGAGATAAAACCTACAAAACTAATAAAAGGGCAAGGCTTGGCCAAATTAATGACAGAAACAAATTTCCAAGCCATAGACATTAACCAGCTGGACAGTGAACCGGAGCTGGCGACTCCAAAGATCAATGTAGCCTTTGAACAATCCCCCTGGTATTCTGATATCTGTTATGTGTTACAAAACCTGTGTGCTCCCCCAGGACTATCCAGAACTAAGTGTAGATTCTTAAAAGTGAAAACCTCAAGATTTTGTGTGATGGATGGCAATCTGCTTTGGAAAAACCATGAAGGTATATTGCTGCACTGTTTAATTGAAAATGAAACTGACAATATCATAAAAGAATTTCATGCAGGTGACTATGGTGGGCACTTGTACTGGAAGTCCACGGTGGACAAGATACTAAGGGCTGGATATTACTGGCCCACCATGTTCCCTGATGTCGAGAAATTCATCACCTCATGTCATAAATGTCAAGTGTTTGAGGGAAGGAGACAGTTGTTGCCACTTCCTTTAAGGCCTATTGCAACAGAGAGACCTTTTCAACAATGGGGATTGGACTTCATTGCGGAAATTCATCCCTCATCTTCAGGCCAACACAGATGGATCTTAACAGCCACAGACTACTTCACTAACTGGATTGAAGCTGCACCATGCAGACAAGCAAATGATTCAATAATTATTCAGTTCTTGGAGAACAATATATTGGCTAGATTTGGCTGTCCTGACAAGATAATAACAGATAATGCTACTGCTTTCAGATCCAAGAAAATGGTGAACTTCTGCCATAAATTTCACATCACTTCGGGCCATTCTACTGCATACTATCCCCAAGGAAATGGCCTTGCTGAGTCATCAAATAAAAGTCTGGTAAATATCATAAAGAAAGTACTTGAAGAGAACAAAAAGAATTGGCATAAGAAGCTTGTGAATGCCCTATGGGTAGATAGACTAACAACCAAAAGATCAATTGGGACCAGCCCATATGAGTTGGTTTATGGATTAGAGGCCAAATTCCCCTCATCACTAGGAGTGCCTATTATGAAGCTTCTTCAAGAAAGCCAAGCTGAACCAAATGATATGCAAAGAAGAATTAATCAAATCATATGTCTGCAGCAAACTAGACATCAAGTTTTCAGCGGAGTCCAAGTGTTACAAGAAAAGCTAAAGAAGGATTTTGACCGCAAAACTAAGGCAGAAGATTTCAGTGTGGGAGACAAAGTCCTCAAGTGGGATGCAAGAAGAGAAGACAAAGGAAAACATGGAAAATTTGATTCCTTATGGAGAGGACCATTTGCTGTCCAAGCAGTGCAAGGTAACAACACTTACTTCCTAAAAAGTCTGAATGAAACTGACTTGGATGAAGGTCCTGTGAATGGCAGGATGCTGAAGCATTATTTTGACTATTACCCATGAGTACAGCCCGAGGTTCCCTTGTATATATGCAGATGTATATATTATTTTCTGTTTAGATTGTAAAAATGCAGTTTTCCAAGTTTATTGACTGTCAGCAAAAGGTAAATAGAATCAGAGGTCTACGAAGAAGGGAAGCACACAATTTTGGCACTTCAAAGCAGCAAACTTCAAGACTGGCAAGAGCAATCAAGGAGCAAGGCAATCTGACCTGCTGTTCTTGGTCTTTCAAATGAAACACCATCCCCATGTGGAGCCACTGTTAGATACCTATACCAATAGGTTTCATATTTCATGATTGGCTATAAAAGTTCCAAATATGCTCTTCTTTGATGATTCAAAGATCACATATTTCCAAGAGAATCCAATCTGTGCTTATAGCTTGGTATGGACTTAAAATTTTGATGGATGGTCCAACAGTCTAATCTGGATCATTCCATGGGTTAAATTTGCAGTTGTATATTAGAGAAAGAAGTTTGTCCAAACTGTTTAATCTTGGCAGACAAGTAGTTTAGGTAGAGAAAAAAGGTTCCCAACAGCTTAATCTGGGGCCTTGGAAGAAATAAGGGTAGAAGTAGATAGAAAAAACAAAAGAAAAAGCCAAATAAAAGAAAAGGCAAGTAAGGGTCTGCAAGTCCAAGTGCACCCTCCAAGAAGAAATAAAAAATGCTAGGCAAAGTAGCTGGGTAAGTAGATGGGGTTGCAGAAGTGGTATTCATTCCAGATTGAATCTTGCTGGTTTAAATAAGAAAAGCAAGGCAAGGAAGCATGTCTAACCTCCCTTCCTCCCCTCTCCATTTCATTACTAACACTCCCTCATCAGCTGAGATTCATGGAAGAGATTATGGTTTCTTGGTGGTTCTTAATCTTTTCAAAAGCCACATTTCTTGTGTAAAAATCTTTTCATTTTGATCTACTCCCTAAGCTAAGTGTTTCTCAAATAAACTTAGCTTTGTTTCCCCTAATCCACTTCTTTCATCCATATTAACTCTAACTTTACTATGTAAATCCCCTATATCACCTTTCCCCTACTAGTATTAACACCATGGTGTATAAACCCCAAATTTTGTATAAATATCCTTCCCCTTGGCATTATAGCCATATGTTCTCTAAAAAAGGAATCAAAATGACATCTGGTCACTTTGATGAACCTATACCTCACCTCTCTCCCTCATTTCAAGTCATTCCACTCATCAAACCATCATTTGCAAAGAAAAACCCTATAAAAACCCCTTCCTACCCCTAAAACCCTTTGAAATTATGAAAAAACCCAAAAAAAAAAAACCACTTTTGCCGCTTAACCAAAGTTGGCGCATATATGTGATTTTCCAAAATACATTGAAAACCTTACAAAAACCCATACCCTAAGGTTTTTCGCCGGGCGCTGCTTTCAAAAACAAATAATAAATTATACCCGCCCGCATCTGTATCCACCGATCACATCGCCCTCCCGTCCACCGTCGGATTGGACCCATGGGATCCGACGGCCCTCATTGATATCGGAGCGGCCCCCACGACAGACGATTAGCGCCCGAGAAAATGAAGAAGGGATACGTCATGTCGCGGCCACGCTTCACCCTCTCAGGTCTCTCGGAGTGGCCTCTGACAAAACCAGGGCCGTATCGTAACCGCTCCAGGAAACCGTAATCGCCATGGCACTTAACCGTAACCGCTATGGCACTTACCGCTCGGTTCGCTGGTCCCGCGTCAGACCCGCGTCATTGCCACCCTGCCATCGCATCAGTACTCTTTTCCGCCCATGTGCTAGCGTGTCTGCCACCGCATCATCCCGATGGACCAATAGTAGCTTGCCACCTCACCCGATAACGTCATGCTGACGTCATCTGAGCTTGACCCCACCCTATGACGTCATGCTGACATCATCCGAGAAAAGGCACCAAATTGCCAAAAAGGTCCATATTTTGGCCAAAAATCACGTTTTGCATACCTTTTGCTCATTCTCTATTGTTTCCGTTGCATGGTCTTTTACGTCCAAAACTGCGCCACCCCGCTGGAATCGACCTGAAGACCTCCAGAGCACCAATCCTGCCCACATTTACGACCACTGCTCGCTGTTTGCCAGGTATTTCTCATCATTTATCCTCCATACGCCTGAATTGTCTGTAAATTACTCAGAAGGCTCAAAGGACACTAAAACTCATCATTTCACCGGCAAAATCCCTCTGCAAAGCCTCTATTCCCAACTGCAAGCTCGAAAACCACCAGCTGAGCCTTGATTTCCCGAGTTCTTATAAAAAACTGTAAACTGCTCGCGCAATCGTGAGACAGTTGGTCAATCCATTAAAAACCTGCCACAGAAGACAAAGTGAGACCAGGCATTGGTCTTATTCATAATTCAAATAGTATTTCAATTGCTGTGTGCCCACTTCACCCTCTGGTCCCTGGAATTCAAACTTTCATTGCAAGTAGACACCTCTGTGTTGTTCTGCTTACTTCAACCAGTTCACTTGCAAGACAGAAGCTTAATAGACCATGGAAACTCCAATTGCACTGAACATCAAGCCTCTCAATGCCCCTCATAGGGAGTTGGAATGGAAAGCTCTGGGAGATATGGATTATCAAATGTTAGACTGGTTTCCATTAGGCTCCAAATACAATATTCAGATGCTAAATGAGTTGAAAGCCCAGCACCTTAGTGGAGCAGATATCCTAGGGATTTGGGACTCAAACTTGCCCATCTACAACCTCCCCCAGGTAAATCCTATGCCAGAGTTGATCCACAGATGCCAGGAGTGCTATGATCCATGCCAAAGGGCTGTCCTCAGCCCTACATGCTCAATTATGTTCCATATCACCCCAGAGAGCATAAATGAGATGCTGCATTTCCACAATGCAAAACCATTGACCCCCCTCTACATGCAGAACTTGATAAAGAAGGGGAATAAGTTGTCAAATGACCAGATCATCAAAATCAACCAGCTGTTTGTACAACCAGGCTCTGAAACCATCAGAACTCCTCCTATTGGATATGTATACTTAAATGAATTGGGCAGCATGCTAGTGGATTTGATCAGCTATGTCCTAGGGTTCAAGGGAATGGAAGATGTGGATGAAATCATAATGGCAATGTTGTCTATATTCTCTCCTGGAAAGCCTCCAGCTGTACATTATGACCATGCCACATATATTGCAGATAGGATCCATGACCAGCTGATGAATCTGCAGAGGGAAAGACTGTTCAGATATACTTCCTACATTTACCATCTATTCTTGTTTAATCAACCAGACAGCTTCTTCATTCCCCTGAAACAAGTTAATGCCCAAGGGAATCCAAGATCAGTTGTGTTTTGGACCTCTGTTTTTCATTGCACCTCTGTGTCACCATACACATACTGTGAGTTCATAGACTTATTCATACATCTAGCTATGACATTATTGTATGGTGTTCCCCCTCCAAGGCTAACTGATGACATGAGGAGAATTCTCCATCTAAACAAAACCTACAGAATCGGTAATTGGTACCTTTACCAAGACCACACAGTCATCAGAGTATATGGCTATGAGTTAAAGCCTTTTAGGCTGCCAAGGTATGTCCCCATGAGGCTTTTTTCCCTTGAATACTTCAGGCAATTTGGGAATGTCGACTACCTCCGCTTCCAAAGTAAGAACAAGAAGGCACAGTTGAAGGTAAGGAGCCAGCTGGGCCCTTTCCTATATAACAAAAAAGAGGAGGGATGGAAAGAGGCAAACAGTATCCTAGAGGCCCTCAAACTGCAAACTAGCTTTGAGTGGATACCCTATGACCCCAATCATTTTGTTTCCCTCAGGAGGATAAGATACAAATTGGGTACCTATTCACATATAAGGAAGCCTGAGATTGAGCAATATGATAATTCATTAAGCTGGGAAGAGGGCACCCTAGAAGAGGAAATCACTAGTGAAGAGCTGCTAGAAAGAGAGGCCAGAAATATTCAAAAGGAAACTGACTTAGAAACTTGTGGACAGGTCCCCATCTCCTACAAAAGACAACTTGGAGCAGCTACCTCATCCTCAACAACACATCAACAAGCTGCCATGAATACTCCACAGACAACCAGCAAAGGCAAAGAAAAGCAGGTGGAACAACCACCTCCTATGACTGAAGAGCAAATGGAAACCCTAGTGCAGCAACAAGAAGAAATGGAGCAGTAGGGAGAAGGGCAGCAGCAAGAAGAATAGCAACAACAGGAAGAACAAAGGTAGGAATAGCCTGTCCAGCAAGAGAAAACAGGGGAAGCCCCTAAATCCACTGAACAAACTATGCCTCCAATGCAAGAAACTTCAGCTGAGGCATCAATCCTCCAAACTCCACAAAAGGAGGATACAAGCAGGAAAAGGGACAGAGAGACTCCCCTTACAACATCAACATCTCATGGGGAGAAAAGACAGAGAATTAATCCCTTCTCAGAGGAAGAAATGCCAATAGGACAGTCCTTTGGTATACCCAGCAGGGAAGCATCAGCAAGCTCCTTTCAACAGGAGCAGGATAGAGCAATGGGAGGAGAAGTGAGTTCCTCAAATCAGCAAAGGGAAGGTGGACCCAGCATTAAGCAGCAGTTCATCGACATTAAGAGGAGAAATGAGCCCATCAAGATATAGCTATATAACCATCTGTTGAGCATGGCTCCCACCAATCAACAAAGACTCATGTCTGCATATGATGTGCAGGAAGGCAAAATGATCATGAGTCATTTTATGCCAACAGAAGTGCAGCCCCAATCTGCCTCTGACTACTTGAGGACTAACCTGGAAGTCCTTGCCAAGGATATCCACCCAATGGATAAGATAGAACTGCATAAGCAAACGGGTGAGATGGTCTATGCTTCCTTGGAAGACCAAACATTGGACAACTACAGGCTACAAAATAGCCTTAACAATACAGCCTCTCAGCTAGAGTTGGAGAGAGCATCATCCCAGGCAAAGGACAACAGAATAAGGTCCTTAGAGGACATCATCATAGATATGGGGCATGATCCTAAAGATATCAAGGGCATACAAGAGATATTAAAATTGAGGGATGCAGACATGGCAGCCTTGAGGAGAAAGATCAAACTCCCAGCCACAATTCACCCTCAAACAGATGATGTTGCCCAGCAAAGACATGATCAACAGGCCACAACCTTGTTGATATCTCTGTATAAGCAGCTAATCCAAACTCAGGAAAAGCTAGGAGAATCGAAGGCTGCAAAAACAGCACTACAGGCAGCATTAAAACAAAGAGAAGAAGGGCAGACCTCTCAGCCTCCTCCTCAAATCATAAACCTTGAGGAAGCTGCCCCAAATACTGTTCCTCCCCCCCAACAGACTGATCAAGCTGCACCACCTACTTCAGCACCTCCACCAACAGAGCAGACCCCTAGCTCGGACATGCAAAAGCTAAAAAATGAGATTCAAGCCCTGGAAGCTCAAATGGCAGAGCTGAATGAGACCAGAGATAAATTGGACAAGGTGAATGACAGATATGATAAATCCAAGCAAGCGATGGCAGAGAAGGGAAGGGAGGTGAAAGCCCTCAAAGACAGGATAAAAGAGCTAGAAAATGAGCTCAAATTAGATAAAGTTATAGCTGGGCTTAAGGCAATGCTATGGGCCAACATTGGCCAGTCTATTACTGACCAATGGCAGTATATAGAGACAATCCATGAGCAGCTAGAGCTCATCCCAAAAGCACAAGCTGAAATTCACAAGTCAAGGGCTGCTCTAGGCAGCATGCCTGAAGTTGCCACCAGGATGATCAATGTGCTGAATAATAGAACAAGTACTCAGCTGGCAAACATGGGAATTCCCAATAGAACTGAGACCATTCAGTTGATCAAAAGGGTTCTCACATTGAGAAATTTGGTGCAGACATTGGAGAGAAGAACCCAGGACATGCAGACTGAGGTGAAAAGGTTCATGGATAAATTCCTGGTGCTGCAAAACAGAGGACTCCCTAGCTTACTGAACAGCGCAGGGAGACTGCTCATTCATGAGCAGTATGCCAAAAGAGTGAATGCATTTGCCACAAACGAAATCAATGAGAAGCCCATCAACTCAGAAGAAACAGGGCCAGCTATAGGACAGACTATCTACAACAACGTAGAAAGTCTATTTTTTATAATGAATGAGATCAATCACCTGTTTGAGGTGGCTCCCAATTTTTACAAGTATACAGAGGCAGAGGAGACTATGGATGCAATTCTCAGGCATCAACTCCCTACACAAGACTGGTGGACAAATACAATACAGAAAATTTTATAGACAGTGAGTCATTCACCAAATTTTATTTTTAAAATATGAATTGTTATGTAAAGCATAGTTTAACAAAATCGGCATGCATTAAATATTAGAGCTGAGCCAACTCAGCAGAAATTTTGGCCAACAAAGCAGAAATAGGAAACCACAGGTGGCAGAGCCGAGAAAATACAGCGCAGCAAACTTAAAGGCACATTTTCCAGCATTAAAGTAAAGCGGTTCAACCGACTCACTGACCTCCAAGGGTCAAAATATCCTCTGACAAACTTAAAGAGCAGTTATGCTGCATTCAAAGCTGTAATAACTTCTTTTCTACTTTCTGTACGAAGTAATGAAGATATTTCTCTCTCAGATGACTCAATGCCTGAGATATTTTGTATAAGCATTCCTATAAAGTCCCCTTCGCATGAGTTTGCAAGGGTTGTTGTTGATTTCTCCTGAAGAAGTTCTTATGCTGTAATCCTTTCAGAAGTTTAATAAAGAAAGTGATGGAATTTCTCGGATTTCTGAAGTGTTGAATGCGTTCTGGTGTCTGTTGAAAACTGTTGGATTCCTGTGTATTACACAATACAATAAGTCTCTGTAACTCTCTCTGTTATGTATTTTTGATTTGTTAAAATCCATATATGTTCCTAATTTTTGAATGTTTAGCAACAAGGAAAAAGAATAACTTTCAGGATTTATTCAAGAAATACCCTGAGTTCAATTTGTGTTGTTAATGAATGTTTTCTTCAGCTGTAATCTTGATAAGTGTAATTCTTAATTGCTGCACTTTCAGAATACACCTTTCACAGTGAACTTTGTCTCAGGAATTCAAGTTTGCTCCTGTGCAACGTGTTTCACTTTCACCTCACCAGCTTAATAGAGAATTCTTAATTGCTTTCTGTTGGCTGACATGCCTCACCATTCAAGTTAAATTTGTTTGTCTGAGATACACAATCGGCCCTACAGTTTGAACACCACCAATCTTGCATTTCAAAGCATTTCACAACTCTAGACTCCATTGCCCAATGATATATTACTCTCTAAACACTACATCTTAAGCCCTGAAAGAAATCCTTCAACCAAAACATAAACCAAAACCTGAGCATAATACCTAGCCTAAAACACCACCATAACAGAGACAAATCATAAAGAGAGAGCCCTCTCTGATTACAGTTTGGCTAGAAACTGTGATCCAAAGATTGGTTAGTGGTTACCCCGACCGTATTCCCTTGGGAGTCATAGGGAACAACCTGGGTGTTAACAGTTCACAGAAATCGAAAAATTCATTTGAGGTAAACTCCCCACCTCTGTCGGATCTGAGGCACTTAATTTTGTGACCTGATTCATTTTCAACCAAAGCTTTGAAGGATTTGAATTTTTCGAATGCTTCATCTTTGTGCTTCATAAGTCCTAGCCAGACAAACCTGGAGAAATCGTCAATGAATAATATCAAGTATTCTTCTCCTCTAGGTGCTCTTTTCCTGAATGGACCGCATGTATCTGTATGTACTAGCTCAAGAGGCATGCTAGCTGATCCTTCCTTCTCTGGAAAGTTAGTTCTGGTTTGTTTTCCAAACTGACATGATTTGCATATGGTGTTGTCAGGAATTTTGATATCTGGAAGATCGCGAACTGCCTGATATTTGCATGCTTTCCTTATTTGTGAAAAGCTTAGATGCCCCAACCTCCGATGACATAGCCAGTGCTCATCATCCTTGCTCAGATAGCATTGTTGTTGTCCTTCTTCAAATATGTACAGATTATTTGGAGTTCTTTTGCCTTTGATCACTGTTTTACCTGTATCAAGATCACGAACAAGACATCCATTTGATCTGAATATAACCTCGGTTCTTTGATCACACATCTAGCTGACACTTAGAAGATTATGCTTCAATCCATCAACATACAAAACATTTCCAGCCTTGACCTTTTCTTTTAACTGAGCAATGCCTTTTCCTTTTATAGTTGCAGGAGTATCATTTCCAAAAGAGACTTTCTTTCCCTTTTCTAGAGTAGAGTAAGACTCAAGTTTTTCTTTATCATCTGTCATATGCTTCGAACATCCACTGTCAATGTACCATAGATTTTCCTCTCCTTCTGCATAAAATGCTATCCCACATCTTTCTATTTGAGGTTCCTTTATTCTCCATGTTTTGGTGCTTGAGGCTTGTTCCTTTTTCTGCTAAAACCTGCTCCTGCATTCAGAGTCTTCATGACCAAAGTTATTGCAAATAGAACATTCAACTTCATTTTCAAGAACCGAAAAGTTGTTATAGGTCCTTTTTGTAATCCCCGTCATACTTCTTTGTTTTTGAGCTTCCCTAGTCATGATCGTTTTATATGCAACACATTGAGCTGCTTTGTGACCAAAGTTATGGGAAGAAAAGCATTGTCCATTAAAGAAACTTCTGCGGTTATCGAATCTGCCAGCCAATTGATTGTAATTTCTATTGTCATCTATTCTTGAACCAAATTGAGAAGATTTTACCTATGGCTGGTTGTAGCTTTTGTTCACCCTTAAGATGGATTGCCCCTGATAGTTTGTAATTCGTCCCTGCTTTACCTGATGATCTTCATTGTGCTTTTGCTCATTTCTTCTTGCTGCATCAAGACAACTTTTTGAGGTGGATGCTTGAGAAGTTTCTCCATTATAGCCCAAACCTGTCTTGTTTAGTGGAGACCGCTGCACATTGATAATCTCATCCAAAGTTTCAGATCCTTTGACAAACTTGAGATTAATAGCTTTTGTTTTCTCAATCTCTTTTCTAAGACCAACAATTTCACCTTCTAATTTTTCAAGATGTTTTTCCTTTTCATCAATTTGAAATTGTAGAGTATCAATGATCATGTTCTTTTCTTCTATACATCTCTTGAGTCTAGTAATTTCATCATACAGGTTATCCACATTTATAACATCCATATAATCATCATCTTCAAATGCCATTAACAACTTATATTCATTACCTTGTTCATCTTCATCACTGTTTGATAGACCATCACTATCTTCATGAGTGTAGTAGCTTTTCTTATTTGCATTCTGTTTCTTGTTCCATCTAACAGGTTCCTTTCCTTTATCCTTATAAGGACATTTTGCAGCATAATGACCTACTCTTCCACAAGCAAAGCATTTAAAAGGTAACTTACCTCTGAACCTTCCAGAACCCCTTTGAAGATTTCTGACAAAATTTGATTCTTCTTCCTCTTCTTCTGGGACGTGGCTCGCTTCATAATAATCTCCTTTGCCTGATGCCTTGAAAGCAGATTCTCTTCTGTCTGATGGACCTCCCTTTCTCATTTCATAAGCAGTTAGAATTCCATGTAGCTGAGACATAGTAAGAATTCAAAGATTTTCTTTTTCTTCTATTGCAAATACTTTAGATTCAAACTTGGGGGACAATGATCTTAGGACCTTTTCAACCACAATAGCCTCTTTTATTTCTTCACCCAAATTCTTCATACAATTAACAACCTCATCTACCCGAAGAAAATAGTTGGCCACACTTTCATCATTATACATTTTGAGAGTCTCATACTGAATTCTGAGAGTTTGAAGTTTAGCACGCTTTACCTGTTCGTCTCCTTCATAGCTCGTGACAGTTTTGTCCCATATCTCTTTTGCGGATTTATAGTGCATTACCTTCATGAATTCTGATTGAGATATACATCCTAATAGAGTACTGACTGCTTTCACATTTGTTTCATACTTCTTTTTCTCGACTGCATCTGTAGGAGTAGCTGAAGGAAAAGCATAGCCTGTCTCTACGATGTCCCAAACTTCTGTACCAAGAGATTGAAGATAGGCAGTAACTCTTACCTTCCAATAATTGAAGTTTGTCCCATCAAAAACCGGTGGCCTGATTGATGCTTCTCTCTCGTAATTGCTCATGATGAACGATCTACCTTCAAGCGATCAAGCTTCTCTGAAGGACCTGCTCTGATACCAATTGTTGCAAATAATACTGAGAGGGGGGGTGAATCAGTATTATCTAATTCTTTTAATAAATCTTCCTTATTTGTTCTTTGAATTAGTTTTGCATGTCAGTACCATAAAATAATGAGCATGAACAAAGAAAATAGATAGTCACACCAAAGAACACAAGATGTAAGGTGGAAACCCAATGTGGGTGAAAACCACCTGCTGCAATATGTCTCTATCTTCTTTCAAATTCGAAACTCCTTTTACAATGGTTTTGTACTGGTGCAGTCCTTTACCAGTACGCAGGCTGCAACCTGCAGAGAGCTACAACTCTCTCTCTCTCGTTTTCCAGTCTCTCCTGGAAGGGAGCTACAACCTCCTACTTCTTTTCATAAAGCATCAAATGATCATCAAATACATAAAAGTTACAGTCCACTACAGTTATCAGATCAGCAATAACAGAACTAACCCAGAACACCTTATCAATAGAAAAATTCAGTCAACAGAACATTTTAAGACAGGGATGTAGTTTTCCCTTCTATGGCCTGCGTCGCTACGCAGTTCACCTTCTGCTTCCCTGCGTATACCCGCAGAGATCCTTCTGCCGTACTGCGTGCCCACGCACTGTTCCTTCAACCACACTACGTACTGTTACTGCAGGGACGCACCCAAAAATACTATCGCGCCGCGTACTTTTACTATGCGGACGCACCTGAACCTTAGTCGCGCTGCGTACCGACGCAGCTCTCCTTCTTCTGCTCTGCGTACCGACGCAGGTCTCCTGTTTCTGCTCTGCGTACCGACACAGGTCTCCTGTTTCTGCTCTGCGTACCGACGCAGGTCTCCTGTTTCTGCTCTGCGTACCGACGTAGATCTCCTGTTTCTGCACTGCATACCCACGCAGTTCTTCTGTTAAACACCTGCGGCCTTCTGATTAGGGCCAAGTAGGCAATCCACCAGAGTGGCACAGTCTCTCAGATCTGATCATGCGCTCGAGAGATCACCCTTCACAGATTCGCCTTCAACTTCCATTTCATATAGATCAAGCTTTTAAGACCATAACCCAATATTTCAGATCTAAAGATATTCAATTGCAAAAGGTGCTTAGCCAAGTGATCTCCTTTGCTTTATATAGGCAAGCTCCTCCTAAAATCATGGAACAATACCACGAGCCGACACCATAATAACCCAATACCGTCGGCTAAATACTAAGAGTAACACATAAGAAAACCCCACATGTGAATTTCTTTGCCTTGAAATGTGTGCACTGGGGGTACGCACCTCCTGAACAGCTGGCCTGCGTATCTGGACGCGGTCCCTGCATGGTGTACCTACGGGTATGCACCTTCTGAACTGATTTCCTTCGTACTTCTTAATTTTCAACAAATTGAGAGCCTTGCCACGGGAGTTGCCATCAAGTACAACATCAAGTACAACATCTGTATCATATAGCCATACCAGAAACATAATGCCAACAAACATATCTAACATGATGATCAAGGAATTCATGAAACAAATGACATAGGAAAAATTGTTGAGAAAAATGAATCTTATTGTATTAATTCAAATCAAAGAACAAATTTACAACCTGTGCCTTGATGTTGTACAAGCTCCTCCCAGGGTCCAGTAAGAGGTCTCCTCTACTTTGACAAGTTTCACTCACTTCCCAATGAAGCTAAGAGGTATGTGATCTCTCCTCTTAAGCTTAACTAAGAAGTCCTAATTCCACCAGCATTTACCCTCAAAAATGTTCAGCTTCTAACCTTCCTAGCACTCACCCCAATGCCTTAATTTATAGTGCAATGGAGGGAAGTTACCAGGTCCTCCTTCAAAGGGATAAAGACCTCCTTCAAAGGGATAGCTCCTCTTATCAAGGGATTAGCTCCTTCTCTTTTGGGATGCATGAACCACCTCAGAGCGAACAATTCACGTCAAAGTGCCTTCTAGAATCATCTAGAATTAACCCAAAGTGAGTTTTTTTATAATAAAATTGTGCCTTTTTGACTTTCACAGGGGTCCACACCCACTCCTTTAGGGACAGAGTGAGTAGGTCCGTAGTTTTTATGAACAGGGGGTGCGAGACCGCAAGTAACAATGAGAGAAAGTGTGGAACCAGAGGTTTTATTGATTTTCAATGTCTTTAACTCATTCTCAAAGCTTGACTTGAAGAGTTCAGGTCTGAGAGTTTCTTAGGAGGACAGTACAAGTGATGATAGACCCATACTAACTGAAAATAGTCATGGTGATGATATTTTTGTGTAACAGATTTCCCCCTAAAGTGCGAAGTCTGTAGTAGATAAGGATTTCATTTATCATTTAGGAAGAGTGAAGTACTTTATCATTTCGAGGATCATCTTATGGAGAGCCCAGTCGGAACCTGTAAAAACATTTAATGTAAGATATATATATGAGATCATATCATCGCTGAGGTAGGCATTCCCATACTCAGATCAAAACTGACTTAGAAAACTAACTACTTCTCTAATACAGGAATGATCTTATAATACATCACAAGTATAGACACATGTAGACACAGTGTGGACGCAACCATCTGTTTATGAATAGTCCACAATATAATGAATACAAAATTCCTCGCAGCCTGGATGGTGGAAACTAGATCCAGGGTCTTCATTTCTACTTCCCGAAATAGTACGATTCTATCCATGCGAATGAATGTGTCGAAGTCGAACATGGTAAAAACCACTTGATTACCAATCAATGATGTAAACCATTAACAAGTGTGAGAGAAACCACCAGTGATGTCAATGGCTCTCAAAGTACCCAGTACAATCCATGAGATGTGAATAAATGTGTTGATGTCGAACATGTCACAAAATTCTTTGATCGAAGGTAAATGATGCAACTTGCATCAAAGGCGAGAAACCTGCCATCGAGGCATGCATATCCCAAGGTACTGACGATTTCTAGATCATCTTTCTAGATAATGAGCTGAAGTTGATAGAAAGCGATCCGTTGCAAGCAAGCCTACAACATGAAATCATAGATCAAGTTGAAGAAATTTAGTTGCAAGGACTGACTCAGGGATGGTCAAGATGGATGATAGATATTTTGCAGATGAATGGATTATTGGTAGTGACCTCTTGAACACATAACGACACAACAGATGGTTTGGTGATAATTGACCCAAAGTTAATACCCAGAAACCAGCTGAAGACTTTCAATGTGGTTTGATCAACTGTTAGGCAAAGGATTTCCCAACCCAGGTGAATAAAAGTGTCGTGGTCAAGAGTGGTTACAAAGTATGACAAACAGGCTCATTTTTCTCTCTTTTCCCCCACCATTTCTGGCAAGTACCTCTTTATTTTTGACAAGCTTGAGGAGGATAACATTTGCTTGATTATAAGCTCATCCTTTGGATGAGTCCAACTTATTTTAAATTCGAACCCTAAGAAGGAGTGGTTCGTTCCTGTTTGTAATTGAACAGGTCCTTTACTATGGAACTTTAACAAGTCCAGTCTAGGAGAAACTCGGTGTTTTTCATTTTTAGAGAGTCTGAAAAAACTTAAGAAGACTAAAAGGGTTGACCTTTTTCGTAAATTTGTGTCTCCCAAGCCCAAAAAGTATAAAATAATACTTGAGAGAACTGCTCAATCTTTATGACCAAGGAGTACTTTTTGTAATTAGTGCCCCTGATCCGAAAAAGTAAAAAAGCGATCAACGACACGTCGTTTTATAACCTATATCGAATTTGAAACGACAAAAATCCAGCAATCTTTTCATGTTTTTACTGTCAGAAAAGAGTTGTAAGTGGAACGTCTTTTTAGTTTCGTTTTAAAGAGTTTAAAAAGAAAAACTCGGCGATCTTTTTATGTTTGAGGAGTCAGAAAAGAGCTTAAAGGTGACTCTAAATGTTTTTCGTTGAAAATGATAGATTTCACCTGAATAATCCGTTATCATGAACAAAAATGAAAACATTACTCATACCTGTTTGAAATGGATAAAAATGCTGCAAAAATTACCTTTCTAAAGTGAAACATAAACAAATTTGCAATTCATTTATTCAAAATACTTATAAAAAGGGTTTTTGTCAATTCATTTTTACCGTTTGAGATTTGGGTGAGAAAATAGTACTTTTGTTCAGAAACTTCCCGTGAAGATTGCGGAAAATCCAACCGTTGGAATCAAACGCTGTCTTCTCCAGGTAATCCACATCATCCTACTCTTCAATTTCAACCATTTTAATTTTTGTTTTAAGGTTTTGTTTGATTTTTTAGAGGGCTTTTAGGCTAGAAATCCGCGCGCGGGGGCCCGCAGGCATAACACTGGCAGCCCGTGGATCCCGAATTTTTCTCAATGGCGAAAAAGTCAAGGGTCCGCACCTTCCATGTAGGCAAGGCTTGGATATACACACTATCTCTAATACAGAGGGTGTGGTCCTCGCAACAAGGGTTTTTTACCAAAAAAATCTCAAAATTGACCCAAACAATTTAATTTCTTGCATTCTAAATTACCTTTTTATTGGATGTAGAGTGTACATCATGCTAGATTGGCGAGAAAGGGAGCATGAGGATGTGGATCTTGCCGCATTGAATCACCAACCTTCGATCGATGCATTGAAGGCGTGCGGCTTGTACAAATTCTGGGCCATACCTAGCATGAGGGCCCAGGTGGATTTCTTAGAATGGCTGGTAGACAGGTGGAGCATACAAGACCAATGCTTCTTCATTGGTGGCCATCAGCTCAAAATCGAGGCGGCAGATATATACTTTTTGACTGGTTTGCTTAAGAGAGGCGAAGACTTGACTTTATTTGGGACTAGGCCAGGTGGCCAGTCTGTCGATGGCCTCTGGCTAGAGTTCTGCAACAACCAAACTAGAGACAAAGGGATAGACATTAAAACCATATCCCATCCTGAACTCATGGTGATCGAGTTTACTGTTACCAGACTTTGCGGTAGTGTCACACTACATGTTGCCATAGGATCCCAAATGCGGATGGAAGTTGACTACTTTCAAGGCACCATCTTCAACTAGTGCGATGCTGTGTTGGCTAATGTAAAAGGCTAACTGACCAGAGCCAAGAACGGACAACTGAAGACCTTTGGTTATGGGGCTTTCGTTGTGAGCTTTGGTATGGAGAGGGTCCAAATGTTGATCCCACAACACCTTACTGTTGGAGCTGGACTTCCTCGAGAGCCCAAACTGATGTGATGGGTTGCAGTTATGGCCCGTCATCCGGACGAGGGGACAGAGGTTGTTCGATTCAAACCTGAGTATTTCCATTGGTTGGAAAACTAGGTTTTTGCTATTCAGGACTTCCCTTATGCTTGGGTAGATTTTCGCGGTGACCCAGACATGGCTCTTCCACCAGGAGAGCAATGGGATGACTCAGGTAAAATCATTTTCAACATTTTCCTAATTTTTTTTTTTTTGTTTTTATGTCGTCCCAAAACTGATAGTAAAAGTTTCAAATGAAAATGTGGGTCCACAGCGACCAGCTGCTCTCCGGCCTTACGAGAGGAAACAACCAGCTGCAGCCTTGCCAGCCCCACAAGACGAATCAACAGAGACCTTGGCCGAGTTGGAGAGTCATCTAGAGCGCTTGACAGGAGACATTCCGGACACTAGCATAGATGACATTCCTCGTCGACTTCAGCACTATGTGATTGGGGTCCCAGGACCTTTTAGGAGGTTCCTTTGCAAAGTGGCCCGTGCAGTGGTTTCTTATCGAGATGATCACCAGTGATAGGATGATCGCCTATTGTAGACACATATGACATTTCTTTTTGTACTTATCATTTTTGCCAATCATAAGGTGTCTTTCAACCTATGATCGAGAACGATGTATTTTTTGACACACTCCTATATATATATCACTATTACCAGCTTATGTTGTAAATCATGTTATGGAATGGCTTTTAAATTTACATGTATGATTATTGCAAATGTCTACTTAACATTCGAGAAGCAATTGCATCCGCTAATGTATTTAAAGATCTTGGAATATGTTGATATTCAATATAATTAAATTCACGTTCCAAGAGACGCACTCTCAAAAATAATCTCAATAACACTGGATTTCTAATGGCATACACTCTATTAAGCGAGTTTAGAATCTAGCCTCACTATCAAACTCCGAATTCCAAATGAAATAGATTCAGATAATAACTCAATCACTGCACTATACTCGGCAATGTTGTTCGTTGTTTGACTGAGGCTTAACCCATGCATAGATACCAACTCGTCAGAGGGCGAATAGATAACCTAAGCTACAGAAGAAATATTCTGTGTATTACGACAAGCACCATCAACGAAACCAATGTATGTTTGGAGAGGCATCGACATTTGCAATATCAAGAGTAAAACCAAGATAAGCAAGAATAATGACGAAAAAACTCTCTTAGCTAAGCACACTTTTTAAACTAAAACACACCAGCTAGAAAGAAAACTATCCTAACTAAAAGTCTCTATACCCATTCTTTAAGCATAATAACTCTTCAGGTAAAGACCATTTCTAGGTTTACCTAAAGAGTCCCCGTCAAAGTCTAACAATTCATAGGCCCCTTTTTCTAGCTTCCACTTGACAATGTAGGGACCATGCCACATAAGAACGAATTTTCCAGCACCTAATTTATCATTATCTTGATCGTACAATAAGACTACATCTCCTTCCGAAAAATTTCGAGGGGTCACATTTCGATCATACTGAGCTTTCATACATTTTTTGTGAGTTTCAATCGCCAATGCAGCATCACGTCAATTCTCATCTAATTGAGCCAAGTATAATAAACATTTTTCCCCTTCGGAAGTGGCTGGAAGTAACTCGATGGCCATTTGAAATGACGGGATTTTGAAATCAATGGGTAACACAACTTCCAGACCATAAACTAGTTGGAAAGGAGTGAACCCTGTTGACGTTTTTACTGAGGTTCGATACGCCCAAAGCGCTGAAAATAACATGCTATGCCAATTCGATCGGTGAATCCCAATGATTCATCGGATCATGATGACTAAAACTTTGTTGATGGATTCAACCAGACCATTAGCTTGTGGATAATAAGGAGTTGAACTATCGTGATGCAAGCCAAGCTGGCCTGTAAGTTCGGTCATCATAACGTTTCGAAAATGACACCCATGATCAATGCTGATCACTTGTGGAACACCAAACCTAGCAATTATATGATTGAACATGAAAATTGCAGTTGTTTTGCCATCTGCCTCAAATGTAGGCATCACCTCGGCCCACTTGGTAAAATAATCTACCGCAAGGATGATATACGCATGCCCCTTGGCTGAGTGAGGGTTACATGTAATAAAATCGATACCCCATTTGGCAAAAGGACCAATGGAAATTATAGGGTGGAGAGGAGCAGGTGGAGCGTGCATCTTTCGATCAAAAAATTGGCAGTGGTGGCATTTTCGGACCGCGTTAATACAATCTTCAAACAAAGATGGCCAGAAATATCCAGCGCGCAATATCTTTTGGGCTGTGGCATACCCAGACATATGACCGCCACACACTCTAGAGTGACAGTCATTTAGAACCCTTTCAGCTTCTTCGTGAGCTAAACAATGTCGAAAAATAGAGTCCACCCCACGGCGATAAAGAGTATCTCCATTAATTCTGAATTGTTGGGACTGGAATCATATTTTCCGATGTTCTGACCTTGAAATTTCTGGCTGAAAGGATTGGGTCTGGAGATAAATGCTGATATCCCCATACCATGGATCTAAAGTGCTGATTAGAAACAAGGATTCGTCCGCAATGGGCTCCTTCGCCACAGTTTCCGTATCAGCACGCGGGAAGTCACACATTAACTCCACAAAAACTAAAGATTTCTTAGACTTAGATTTTTCAAATTCCAAGTCGAACTCCTGCAGGATGACAATCCATTTAGAGTACTTTCCCCCGAGCAATTGCTTGGTGAAAATCTAGATCATAGGGTTGCAATCAGAAATTACTATGGTTTTACGTAGTAAAATGTAGTGACGAAAACGTTGGACAGGATGAACAGCTGCCAATGCCAATTTCTCCACATGTGAGTATTTTAGCTCAGTTGGATTTAAAGTTCGACTAAGGTAATATATCACATGTTTAGTACCAAATTCGTCTTCCTGAACTAAGACCATTCCAATGGTGGAATGAGAGGCGGTAGAATACAAGAAGTTGTCCTGGTTGTATTTGGGAGGATGGAATAACGGTGCATGGGTCAACGCATGTTTTAGTGCATCAAAAGATTTCTGAGCTATCTCATCCCAATAGAATGTAGTATTCTATTTCAACAACCGGGTAAAACCCTTTGTAACCTCGGCATAGTTAGGAATGAATCGTCGTAAAAAGTTTGCTTTCCCTTGCAAACTTTGGAGTTGGCGAATACTCGAAGGAGGAGGCAATTTGACAATATCTTCAACTTTCGAGGGATCGACGTGAATGCCGACTTTCGAAACAACAAACCCCAGCAATCGACCCATTTCTATACAGAAAACACACTTGTATGGATTCAACCTAATCCGATAATGCCTACACCTCATAAAGATTGCTCGTAAATTGATGAGATGATCAGCTCGATGTAATGAATGAGCAGGAAGATCATCGAGATAGGGTTGCACAATGTGCTTGATGTCATGAAACGCATAAGACATGGCCCTTTGAAAATTTTCCCCGGCATTCTTGAGCCCAAAGGGTAATTTACAATACGAAAATTTCCCCCATGGACAAATGAAAGCCGTTTTTGGTTGATCGGTAGGTAGAATATTGATTTGATTGTATCTGGAAAAACCATCCATGAAGGAGAATATTTCGCTGCCGAAACAATCATCGATGATTTGATCGATATAGGGAGTTGGGTAGTTGTCCTTTGGACAGGCTCGATTAATTTCCCTATAATCGATACATATTCTTATTGTCCCTTGATTTTTGTTAACCAGAACAATATTCGATACCCAATCCATTAACGGGATCGAATAAATGAAACCTACTTTGAGTAATTTTTCAACTTCTGCTTTAATAGCAACAGCTTTCTTGGGTGAATCTGACGCAAATGTTGCCGGACGAGTTTAGCATCTGGGTAAGTTTTGATTTCATGGACAACAATTGCGGGGTCAATTCCTGGCATTTCCTCATATGACCAGGCAAACACGTTGCAGAATTCTTGAAATAGGGCCTTATATATTTGAATTTCATTTTCTGTACACGAGGCACCTATATGAATATTTTCAGCAATTCTAGGCTTAACTGAAATGTCAATAGGAAAATTTCAAGAGATGTTTCCCAAATTTAACTCTGAATCAGAATTTTTCATTGGATTCTGAGGTTCCTTGACATATTCAGTTGTAAAAATTGATGAAAAATCATTTTCAAAACGATCATTCTCGGGTAAGAATGAAGATATGGGATGGAGATCTTCCCATGGTAAATCATCTACACATAGGATTTCACGAATTTTCTCATCAGAGTGAACAAGTTCAGAGAACATTGTTGAATCTGAGTTTGATGTGAAAAGTGATTCCTCATGGACCACATTCATTAAGTCGATTTTGGTTGAAGATGGGTCGGTAAACGATTGCACAACCTCATACGCAATTTCATATGGACTCAAAGGCATAATATCACCAAATGAGTTTATCTCAAATTCAGAAGGTATGATCCAAGGATCATCATAAACAATGGTGTCTGACCAAATCATATGAATGGTTGCAAAAGAAGACGATGCGTTGATTGGAGGAAAAGGAAAGTTCCCAGTAAACCAGAATCTTTAACTAGTCCTACTCTAACATCCTTATAAGGGATAGTCGTTTTACCGACATGCTGAATGCTTTCTATTGTTACAATCTTTCCATTGTGAGGAAATTTTATAACCCGAAAGACCGATGAAACGGCAACTGTCATAGCGTAAGACCAACTACGACCCAAGAAGGTTGTAATCTAGAGGGGCATCAACAACCTCCACATCTAGATTAACAGTTTTTCCTTCAACCCCTATAGGTAGATCCTGTAGAATGCTAAAAGGATGAAACCTGTAGCCATCGAAGGCCTTAATAATTGTCGGGGATTGATTTAATGAAGGAGAACCAAGTGATCTCCAACACTGTATCGACATAATACACGTTGAGGCTCCCTCATCAATCACAGTCCTATGAATAGGCTTGTTTTTTACTATCACTGGGATCTGGAAAGCCATTTGATGAGGTAAGTGTGGTGTACTATTTTCTAGATCGAAAATTATTAGGTTTGAGTCCTGAACGTCAATAATTCCTATAGCTAACAAAAGTAATTTACGCTATGCTGGACATGATTGCAACAGTTCCAAAATCGACATTGCTGAAGGTGAAACAGCTAAATCCTCAACAATGTTATAGTTCTGAGCCTCTCTCGCATGTGGATTGAAAGCTGACTTTCAAAGTATACCCTTCGCGGGCGGTTTGATTACTAAGTCTGGATTAGGCTTCTCAATCTGTAGTGGATTGCAACCGGAAGTTGAGGTTGATGGGTTAGAGTGAGAAGATTCTACTTTTTTACCATCAATAGGACTTTTACTACCATAATCTTGTGATCGAGTCGCAATCCTAACATGAGACATCATCAATATGGGTTCTTCATTGGCATTTGAGGAAGAACCTATCATTTTATTGTCCTGACTTGGAAAAGGATCATTCAAAACAGCAGGCGTTTGGGAACCTTTGACAATCTTCGCAACCTCTGCACGATGAGGGCAGTCTCTTGTAAAATGCTCTTCATCACAAATGAGACAAGGATAACGAGGTTTGCATTTCTCATCATTGGATTCTGCCTTTTCAGGTTTCTCTTTTGAATTTTTATCAGTTTTATTTTTCTTCTTCCCTTTATTCTTACCACCGGATTTTGATTTGGCTGTAGATGACTCTACAACGTGAATATCGGCGGAAATCTCCGCGAAGAATCTCCTGTCGGGGAATCTGGCAAGGTTATGATAGGAGAAGAATTCTTGGAAAATTTCTTCTTACTTTTGTTGTTAATCGTACCAATCATACCATCAGCGGCATGAGACCCTGAAGGAGCTGCAACGATTTGATTTTGCTTAGGAAGATCAGGGATTTTCTCATGTAACGTACCTGACTGAGTATAAACCAAGTCAAGGTACTGTTCTTGAGCAATTACTTTCTCCTCAGTAACGACTCCGGCCTTAGCTACATCCTTAGTGATCTTTGGCAACAAAGATTTTACGAACCATTCAGCCAATATCTGATCCGGAATAAAAACCTTCACTAAACGTCGTTGACGTCTCCATTCATGAATGTGATCTGAAATGTAAGTGGACATTGACTGCTTTAATGAAGTTAATAATTCCATGCCATTTTCATATCTGACTGGCAACTGAAAATGAGTTAAAAACGAGGTAGCTAACTAACTAAAGTTATAAAAAGTGCCTCGCAGTAACTCAATGTACCACTTGGCCGCAAGACCAATTAAAGTGCGCCGGAAAAACCTTAGACAGATTGAATCATTTGAAATGGAGTTAGACGCACACCAGAGGTGATAAGTCATCACATGGTTTGACATGTCCTCTCCTGATTTGCCTTCAAACTTAGGAATATCACTAGGCAACTTATTCGACATTGGCAGCCAAAACGGAAGATAATTAATGGGATCGTTTGTTAGGCGCGACAAGTCAGGCAAGTCCAAAGTTGCGATAAACGGTAACTGACGATTAGGGTCCCTAAAACTCTGGGTCATGAGACCAGCCCCGAGAGGAGGATATCCAGGATAACTTAGAATAAGAATTGCATTCGGGATATTGTATCCTCCCAGAAAACCAGGATTAATCAGACCGTACTGGGGTTGTTGAGGTTGTTGATATGTGTACCTAGGGTACGGTTGATACTGATAGACTGGCTGTTGCACAGCAAGACCGAATTGGTACTCTCCCTGGTACGGTTGATAAATAAATTAAGGTTGACTTGTGACAACCGTACTTGAACCAGGTTTCCCTACAGGCATCTGAACCGAAGTTTGAATTATGGATCCAGACTGAGGTAAAGATGTCTGAGGAGTTGATGCAGGAACAATAGAAACCAGAGCTGTCGATAATCTAGAAGTAGGTGGGGTAGATTGAACAGATGTTGCAGCAGTTGCAGTAGCTGTTTGAGGCGGAGTAAGAAGCGTACTAGGCCTAGACTGAGAAACTACCGAAGGTACAGAAGTTTGAATAGTAGACTAGACAGGTTGCTGGGGTGAACCAGAAACTAAGGGTTGTCCAGTTTGAGATGACAACTGTACATTTGGTTGCAAGACCTGTTGAGTTTGCGATGGATCCCACACTAATTTCATTCCGATGTATGGACCCATAACAGGTTGAGAATATGGAGGACCATAACCGGGTTGAGGGTAGGGTTGATAATTCAACAGTACATTTCTAGATCCTTGAACATATGATTGAATGGAAGGTGGCTGGTAACCTTGAGTTGGGTACTGACCTTGGGGTTGATAACCCTGAGGCACGTGCTGATACTGGGGTTGACCTTGAGGTATATATTGATACTGGGGTTGACCTTGAGGTACATATTGAGTCTGGGGTTGACCTTGAGGAACGTACTGTCCCGTAGGTATGTACTGTCCTTGAGGTTGCCCCCAGGCGCAAATTGGGTACCTTGAGCTTGCCCCCCAGGTGATACTTGAGGATTATGAGGCTGCCCCCCAAGCGGTAACTCACCACCTTGAGGTTGAGTATTAGGAATAGTACCTGACATCATGAGAATATCTTCTACACTCAACGGTTTAGTACCATTGTTTCCAGTTAATAACCCTTGTTCAATGGGTTGAGGAGATGCTCCCGCAAAAGTACCAGAAAGTGACTGATACCCAGAGGGAATAGAAGGACCATCGTACAAAAAGGATTATGGTGATTGAGTAAACATGGACGACTGTCTTGACATATTTAACGGAGGATAGTAACCCCTAGGTGTTGGGTGATAAGGAATACGATGTGGTGAAAAACTTTACCCTGGGTTTTCCAAAAAATTAGTCAATGAAAGATACCAAGTACTGCTCCTAGGTGGACTGTAAAAAATTGATTCACGCTCCCTAAGTTCAATAACAGGTTGTTTTTCGGGGATAGGGATGCCTACTTCCTCTTCCGAAGTAGCAAGTTCTTCAATAGCTATAAGTCTAGAAGGAAGATTTTGGGTAATTATTCTTTCTATCCTGGGTGAACCAGGACCACTAGAAGTTGGAGAGGTAAACCCCGATGGGGTAGCAGCAAATTCACTTTCAGGCTCGGATATTTCAGGTTCCTCACCTATATCACTAGTAGATGAAAATCTACCAGTAATTTCGGAAACAGACACTAATTGTGGATTATACTCTGCTACTAAAGCTTGAAAATTAGGATGTACCACCAAAGAGGACTCTCCTTCTTTAGGTGACCCAACTCTACTATCTCTAGGAGTGACTGTCAAGCGGAAAGAGTCGTTAGTGCGGACACAACCAACCTCCCTAGGAGCCTAAGACTCTCTAGTGACAAACAAGACAAACAAGAGCAATCTTTCTCTAAACATGCATTTACTATATGAGAAATCAAGTGTTTAGATCCTACCTGTAGTCCAACGCTGTTGTAGCAGTCCAGCCTCGCTGATCCGGATGAGCTTGTTGGCATTATGATTCAGGTGTTGTCCTTGATGGCAACCCATTCAGGTGATAGATCACTATTCTTGATGATCAGCTCTCTATTTTTAAGAAGGACGCAGGCAATCTGTTCAGAAAGTGCGTCCCCGCAGGTATACCATGCAGAACCCGCGTCCAGGGACGCAGGCCAGCCGTTCAGGGGGTGCGTCCACCCAGTGCACACATTTCAAGACAGAGAAAAGAACGTGGGGGTTTCTTGTGTGGTTTCTAGCCGACAGTTTTGTGTTTCTATGGTGTCTGCTCGTGGTATTGTTCCATGTTTTGGGGAGGAGCTTGCCTATATAAAGCAAAGGAGTTCATTTGGATTAATCATGTTTTTGGTTGAACATCTTATGAGGGTAAGATCTGGTCTAGATCTAAACAAGGCGAATCTGATGGACCGAGATCTCTTCGGCTCTTGCTCGGATCTGTAGATCTGATTGTCTGGGTTACTTCTAAAGTCTTGAAATCATCTTTGCCCAGAGGGACGCAGGTGCAGTAAGGGTTCAGGTGCGTCCGGGACGCAGGAGCGAAGCGTTTCAGGTGCGCCGGACGCAGGTGCAGGAAGGGTTTTGGTGCACCGGGACGCAGGCAGTTCAATAGACTCAGTGCGAGGGACGCAGGCTAGCAGTTGAGCAGGGTGCGTCCGGGACGCAGGCTAGCAGTTGAGCAGGGTGCGTCCAGGGACTCAGGTCAGCAGTTGAGCAGGGTGAGTCCAGGGACTCAGGCTAGCAGTTGAACAGGGTGAGTCCGGACTTAGGCTGGCAGTTGAGCAGGGTGCTTCCTTCTCTTAAAATCCTTGTTTCTCATTGTTGTGTTCTGGGTTTTGGTCCTATTATTGTTGATCTGGTTACTACAGTTGATTGGGTGATTCTCTTACACTTGATGATCAATTAATGCTTATGGATGCAGTTTGAAAATTTCTGAAAAGTGGTCCTTGTATGAAAAGAAGTAGGGGGTTGTAGCTCCCTTCCAGGAGAGACTGGAAAATGAGAGAGAGTTGTAGCTCTCTGCAGGTTGCAGCCTGCGTACTGGTAAAGGACTGCACCAGTACAAAATCATTGTAAAAGAATTTCTAAATTGAAAGAAGATAGAGACATATTGCAGCAGGTGGTTTTCTCCCACATTGGGTTTCCACCTTACATCTTGTGTTCTTTGGTGTGACTGTCTATTTTCTTTGTTCATGCTCATTATTTTATGGTACTGATATGCAAGAATAATTCAAAAGATCAAATAAAGAAGATTTGTTAAATTGCTAGATAATACTGATTCACCCCCCCTCTCAGTATTATTTCCAACAATTGGTATCAGAGCAGGTCCTTCAGAAAAGCTTGATCGCTTGAAGGTAGATCGTTCATCATGAGCAACTACGAGAGAGAAGCATCAATCAGGCCACCGGTTTTTGATGGGACAAACTTCAATTATTGGAAGGTAAGAGTTACTGCATATCTTCAATCTCTTGGTACAGAAGTTTGGGACATTGTAGAAACAGGCTATGCTTTTCCTTCAGCTACTCCTACAGATCCAGCTGAGAAAAAGAAGTATGAAACAAATGCAAAAGCAGTCAGTACTCTATTAGGAAGTATATCCCAAACAGAATTCATGAAGGTAATGCACTTCAAATCATCAAAAGAAATATGGGACAAAATGATCACGAGCTATGAAGGAGATGAACAGGTAAAACAAGCTAAACTTCAAACTCTCAGGATTCAATATGAGACTCTCAAGATGTATAATGATGAAAGTGTGGCTAATTATTTTCTTCGGGTAGATGAGATTGTTAATTGTATGAAAAATTTGGGTGAAGAAATAAAAGAGTCTATAGTAGTTCAAAAGATTCTAAGATCATTATCCCCCAAGTTTGAATCTAAAGTATCTGCAATAGAAGAAAAAGAAAATCTCCGTGTTCTCACTATGTCTCAGCTACATGGAATTCTAACTGCTTATGAAATGAGAAAGGGAGGTCCATCAGACAGAAGGGAGGCTGCTTTTAAGGCATCAGGCAAAGAAGATCACTATGAAGCAAGCCATGTTCCAGAAGAAGAGGAAGAAGAATCAAATTTTGTCAGAAATCTTCAAAGGGGTTCTGGAAGGTTCAGAGGTAAGCTACCTTTCAAATGCTTTGCTTGTGGAAGAGTAGGTCATTATGCTGCAAAATGTCCTTATAAGGATAAAGGAAAGGAACCAGCTAGATGGAACAAGAAACAAAGTGCAAATAAGAAAAGCTACTACACCCATGAAGATAGTGATGGCTTATCAAACAGTGATGAAGATGAACAAGGTAATAAATATAGGTTGTTAATGGCATTTGAAGATGATGATTATGAGGATGCTGTAGATGTGGATAACCTTTATGATGAAATTACTAGACTCAAGAGATGTATAGAAGAAAAGAATATGATCATTGATACTCTACAATTTCAAATTGATGAAAAGGAAAAACATCTTGAAAAATTAGAAGGTGAAATTGTTGGTCTTAGAAAAGAAATTGAGAAAACAAAAGCTATTAATCTCAAGTTTGTCAAAGGATCTGAAACTTTGGATGAGATTATCAGTGTGCAGCGGTCTCCACTAAATAAGACAGGTCTGGGCTATAATGGAGAAACTTCTCAAGCATCCACTTCAAAAAGTTATCTTGATGCAGCAAGAAGAAATGAGCAAAAGCACAATGAAGATCATCAGGTAAAGCAGGGACAAACTTCAAACAGAAACTATCAGGGGCAATCCAGCTTAAGGGTGAACAAAAGCCACAACCAGCCACAGGTAAAATCTTCCCAGTTTGGTTCAAAAATAGATGAAAATAGAAATTACAATCAGTTGGCTGGTAGATTCAATAACCGCAGAAGCTTCTTCAATGGACAATGCTTTTCTTGTCATAACTTTGGTCACAAAGCAGCTCAATGTGTTGCGTATAAAACAATCATGACTAGGGAAGCTCAAAAACAAAGAAGTATGACAGGGATTACAAAAAAGACCTATAACAGCTTTTCAGCTCTTGAAAATGAAGTTGAATGTTCTATTTGCAATAATTTTGGTCATGAAGACTTTGAATGCAGAAGCAGGTTTCAGGAAAGAAAGGAACAAGAACGGAAAAAGGAACAAGCCTCAGGAACCAAAACATGGAGAATAAAGGAACCCAAACAGAAAGATGTGGGATAGCATTTTATGCAGAAGGACAGGAAAATCTATGGTACATTGACAGTGGATGTTCGAAGCATATGACAGGTGATAAAGAAAAACTTGAGTCTTATTCTATTTTAGAAAAGGGAAAGAAAGTCTCTTTTGGAAATGATACTCCTGCAACTATAAAAGGAAAAGGTATTGCTCCTTTAAAAGAAGATGTTAAGGCTGGAAATGTTTTGTTTGTTGATGGATTGAAGCATAATCTACTAAGTGTCAGCCAGATGTGTGATCAAAGAACCGAGGTTATATTCAGATCAAATGGATGTCTTGTTCGTGATCTTGATACAGGTAAAACAGTTCTCAAAGGGAAAAGAACTCCAAATAATCTATACATATTTGAAGAAGGACAACAACAATGCTATCTAAGCAAGGATGAAGAGCACTGGTTATGGCATCGAAGGTTGGGACATCTAAGCTTCTCACAAATAAGGAAAGCATGCAAATATCAGGCAGTTCGCGATCTTCCAGATATCAAAATTCCTGACAACACCATATGCAGATCATGTCAGTTTGGAAAACAAACCAGGACTAACTTTCCAGAGAAAGAAGGATCAGCTAGCATGCCTCTTGAGCTAGTACATACAGATGTATGTGGGCCATTCAGGAAAAGAACACCTAGAGGAGAGGAATACTTGATATTATTTATTGACGATTTCTCCAGGTTTGTTTGGTTAGGACTTATGAAGCACAAAGATGAAGCATTCGAAAAATTCAAATCCTTCAAAGCCTTGGTTGAAAATGAATCAGGTCACAAAATTAAGTGCCTCAGATCCGACAGAGGTGGGGAATTTACTTCAAATGAATTTTTCGATTTCTGTGATGAACATGGGATAAGGAGAGAATTCTCTACAGCTAGAACTCCTCAGCAAAATGGAGTTGTTGAAAGAATGAACAGAACAATCCAACAAATGGCTCGTGCTATGCTTGATGAATCAGGAACTCCCGCAACTTTCTGGGGTGAAGCTGCACATGCTGCGGTTATTATTCTCAACAAGACAAATGTTCGGGTGAACAGCACTCAAACTCCTCATGAGCTCTGGAGTGGTAAAACTCCTTCAGTAAAGCACTTCAAAATCTTTGGGAGCAAATGCTATATCAAGAATACTGAGGAGCAGCTTGGCAAACTTGATCCTAGAGCAGATGAAGGCATTCTTCTTGGCTATTCTCCACATAGCAAAGCATACAAATGCTACAATAAAAGACTTGGCAGAATTGTTGACAGCATTGATGTAGTGGTTGATGAGAAGGGATACATTCCTAGGCAAATACATCGTGAAGACATCGAAGAAGATGAAAGCTACCCTCAAAGACAGAATGATGAAGAAGAAGAACCTCAAGAAGAATCTCAAGAAGAACCTCACGAAGACGCAGAAGAACGAACAAGAATAGAAGAAAAGACTCCATCCAGATATGTTCAGAAGAACCATCCAGAATCTCAGATCATGGGACAGAAAGAAGCAGGTATACAAACTAGAAGAACAGTTGCAGAAGCTTCAAGCTATTTGGCATTACTCTCCTCTACTGAACCACAAAATGTGAAAGAGGCATGCAAAGATGAATGTTGGGTGAAAGCAATGGATGAAGAACTTGAGCAAATCGAAAAGAACAACACTTGGGAGCTGGTTCCTAGACCAAAGGATAAGAATGTTATCGGAACAAAATGGGTCTTCAAAAATAAATTGAATGAAAATGGAGAAGTAATTAGAAACAAAGCCAGACTTGTTTGTAAAGGGTATGCACAGCAAGAAGGAATAGACTTTGAAGAAACTTTTGCTCCTGTTGCAAGACTTGAGGCCATCCGAATGTTCCTTGCTCTCTCAAGTTTTCAGAACTTCAAAGTATTTCAAATGGACGTAAAATCAACCTTTCTGAATGGAGACTTGGAAGAAGAAGTGTACATTGAACAGCCAGATGGGTTCATTCTTGGAAATGATCCAAATCTTGTATGCCGATTGAAAAAGGCTCTCTATGGTCTCAAACAAGCCCCAAGGGCTTGGTACTACCGGTTGGACAAATATCTTCATCAACAAGGTTTTTCAAAAGGTTCAGCAGATAGCAATCTATATATAAAAGTTGAAAATGACAAATTGCTAATACTTGTTGTGTATGTAGATGACATTATTTTTGGCAGCAATGAAGAAGCTATGAGTCAAAGCTTTGCCTCAGTCATGCAGAAAGAATTTGAAATGTCCTTGCTAGGAGAACTGACATACTTCCTTGGTTTGCAAATCCAACAAAAGGAAGGAGGAATCCTTTTATCTCAAACCAAGTATCTCAAGCAGATTTTGAAGAAATATGGCATGGAAGATGCAAAACCAGTATGTACACCCATGGTCACAGGATGTAGTCTCAGTGCAAATGATGAATCTGCAGCAGTACATCAACCAACCTACAGATCTATGATTGGAAGTTTACTATATTTGACAGGTACCCGACCGGACATCATGCATGCAGTTGGAATAGTTGGAAGATTTCAGGCAAATCCGAAGGAAACTCATCTTCAGGCAGTGAAGAGAATTTTCAAATATCTTCAAGGGACTCAAAATTATGGCTTATGGTATCCTAGAGATACAGATCTCACTCTTCATGCTTATACAGATGCAGATTGGGCCGGAAGCGTGGATGACAGGAAAAGCACAAGTGGTGGTGCGTTCTTTATGGGTTCCAGACTGGTATCTTGGTTCAGCAAGAAACAGAGTTCAATTGCCTTGTCTACAGCTGAAGCAGAATATGTTGCTGCTGCATCTTGTTGCACCCAACTCCTTTGGATGATGCAGACTTTGCAGGATTATCAAATCACTTGTACACCTCCAATCCCTATCTTATGTGACAACACAAGTGCAATCAGCATCTCAAAGAATCCAGTTATGCATTCAAAAACCCAGCACATACCAATCAAGTACCATTTTCTCCGGGAACAAGTACTTGAACAGAAGGTCAAGTTGGAGTATGTTCCTTCTCAGGAACAAGTTGCTGATATTTTCACCAAACCGTTGCCCAGGGACACTTTTGAATACCTCAGGCAAAAGCTGGGGGTTGTTGATGCATCATCTTACTGCTGAACATCTTCTTATTGGTGGTATAGGCTCAGGGGGAGCACATAATGCATTGTTGGCATTATGGAGAAGGAGATCTTGGAAATATCTGCAATATGTCTCTATCTCTTTCATGGTGGTACGTTGCTGCAGATCAGGTTCATAGGGGGAGCATGAGCGTAGGGGGAGCATACCCTTTGCCCTTGATGTCAAAGGGGGAGAATGAAGCTGAAGATCATGAGGTTGCCATCAAGTCCAAAGGGGGAGATTGTTGGCATTATGATTCAGGTGTTGTCCTTGATGGCAACCCATTCAGGTGATAGATCACTATTCTTGATGATCAGCTCTCTATTTTTAAGAAGGACGCAGGCAATCTGTTCAGAAAGTGCGTCCCCGCAGGTATACCATGCAGAACCCGCGTCCAGGGACGCAGGCCAGCCGTTCAGGGGGTGCGTCCACCCAGTGCACACATTTCAAGACAGAGAAAAGCACGTGGGGGTTTCTTGTGTGGTTTCTAGCCGACGGTTTTGTGTTTCTATGGTGTCGGCTCGTGGTATTGTTCCATGTTTTGGGGAGGAGCTTGCCTATATAAAGCAAAGGAGTTCATTTGGATTAATCATGTTTTTGGTTGAACATCTTATGAGGGTAAGATCTGGTCTAGATCTAAACAAGGCAAATTTGATGGACCGAGATCTCTTCGGCTCTTGCTCGGATCTGTAGATCTGATTGTCTGGGTTACTTCTAAAGTCTTGAAATCATCTTTGCCCAGAGGGACGCAGGTGCAGTAAGGGTTCAGGTGCGTCCGGGACGCAGGAGCGAAGCATTTCAGGTGCGCCGGACGCAGGTGCAGGAAGGGTTCTGGTGCGCCGGGACGCAGGCAGTTCAATAGACTCAGTGCAAGGGACGTAGGCTAGCAGTTGAGCAGGGTGCGTCCGGGACGCAGGCTAGCAGTTGAGCAGGGTGCGTCCAGGGACTCAGGTCAGCAGTTGAGCAGGGTGAGTCCAGGGACTCAGGCTAGCAGTTGAACAGGGTGAGTCCGGACTCAGGCTGGCAGTTGAGCAGGGTGCTTCCTTCTCTTAAAATCCTTGTTTCTCATTGTTGTGTTCTGGGTTTTGGTCCTATTATTGTTGATCTGGTTACTACAGTTGATTGGGTGATTCTCTTACACTTGATGATCAATTAATGCTTATGGATGAAGTTTGAAAATTTCTGAAAAGTGGTCCTTGTATGAAAAGAAGTAGGGGGTTGTAGCTCCCTTCCAGGAGAGACTGGAAAACGAGAGAGAGTTGTAGCTCTCTGCAGGTTGCAGCCTGCGTACTGGTAAAGGGCTGCACCAGTACAAAATCATTGTAAAAGAATTTCTAAATTGAAAGAAGATAGAGACATATTGCAGCAGGTGGTTTTCTCCCACATTGGGTTTCCACCTTACATCTTGTGTTCTTTGGTGTGACTGTCTATTTTCTTTGTTCATGCTCATTATTTTATGGTACTGATATGCAAGAATAATTCAAAAGATCAAATAAAGAAGATTTGTTAAATTGCTAGATAATACTGATTCACCCCCCCTCTCAGTATTATTTCCAACAGAGCTCCTCCTTCACTTTGAAACCTGCATCCACTAACAATCAAACGATTAAATAGCACTTGATAATCTCATAAAATAAAACATATTTAACACATAGACCAAGGAGTACATGAAACAACTCATAAATAACAAGTTATTGAGAAGAATGGACTCATTTGCATTAATAGGAAACAAAAGGAACAATTACAACCTGAGCCTTGGTGTTGTGCAAGTCCCTCCTAGGGTCCATCAAGAGTTCTCCTTTACTTTGACAAAGCTCAGCCACTTCCAAATAGAACAAGAAAAGATGGCAATCTATCCTCACAATCTTCTAAATGGGAGTCCTAATTCCTGCAGCATCTACCCTTAGAAATGTTTAGCTTTCAACCTCTCCTCCTTCTGGCCCAATGCCTGTATTTATAGTGCTCTAGAGGAAGTTATTCAGGTCCACCATCAATGGGATAATTCCCTCTTTGGATGGGATAGCTCCCTTATTGATGGGATAAGTTCCTCTTTGATAGGGGTACATGAACCATCTGGAGGCGCTCAATACATGTCGAACAACCTTCTAGAATACTCTAGAAATGACCACAAGTAACTTTTTAAAGATGAAACTTGCGCATTTTGACCTTTACAGGGGGACACACCTGCCCCTTTACATACAGAGCGTACAAGTACGCAGCTTTTGTGAACATTGGATGCGTACCCACAGGTGAGGTTGAGAGAACCTGCGTACCCAGAGATAAACACATTTATAAAGACTTCCTCTCTTTTTGGATTTTGACATGGAGAGCAGAGGCATAAGACTTGCCTAAGAGGATAGCATGACTGTTGATAGAGCCATACTAACTGTAAATAGCCATGGTGACATTTTTTAGTGTAACAGATTGCCCCCTAAAGTGCGAAGCCTGTAATAGATTAGGGTTTTGTATTATCTAGGAAGGGTGAAGCGCTTTATCATTTCAAGGATTATCTCGTGGAGAGCCTGGTCAGAACCTGCAATTTTCAACACAAAATACATGTATAAGATTATATCATCACTAAGGTAGGCATTCCCATACTCAGATCAAAACTTTAACTAATAGACTAACTACTCTGATATAGGAATGATCTTGCAGTACATCATAATCATAGACTTTTGTAGACACAGTATGGGTGCAACCATATGTTTATGATTAGTCTACTTAGATAATGAATACAAAACTCCTCGCAGCCTAGATGGTGGAAACTAGATCCAGGGTCTTCATTTCTGCTTCCCGAATTGGTACGATTCTAGCCATGAGAATAAATGAGTTGATGTCGAACATGGTAGAAACCACTTGATTACCAGTCGATGATGTAAACTATTAACAAGTGTGAGAGAGACCACCAGTAATGTCAATGGTTCTCAAAGTACCCAGTACAATCCATGAGATGTGAATAGATGAGTTGATGTCGAACATTTCACGGAGTCCTTTGATCAAAAGTCAATGATGTAAACTGACGTCAAAGGCGAGAAACCTGCCATTGATGCATGCAGACTTCAAGGTATTGACGATTTCTAAGTCATCTCTCTAGATAATGTGTTGATGTCGATAGAAAGCGACCCGTTGCAGGGCAAGCCCACAACACGAAATCATTGTTCAAGTTGAAGAAATGTTGCTGTAAGGACTGACTCAGGGATGGTCAAATGGATGACAAGTTTTTTGCAGATGAAAGTTTTGCTTGCAGACCTCTTGAACACATAACGACACGACAGATGGCTTGGTGATGAACGATTCAAAGTTAATCCCCGGAACCCGGCTGAAGACTTTCAAAGTGGTTTGATCAACTGTGAGGTAAACGATTTCCCAACCTAGGCGAATGAAAAGTGTCGTGTCCAAGAGTGGTAATAAAGTTTCTTCTGAGACAAAAGATAACAAATAGGCTCATTCTTCTCTCTTTTCCCCCACCATTTCCGGCAAGTACCTCTTTATTTTTAACAAGCTTGAGGAGGATAACATATGTTTGATTATAAGCTCATCCTTCGGATGAGTCCAACCTAGTTTTGATTCGAACCCTAGGAAGGAGTGGTTCGTTCCTGTTTGTAATTGAACAGGTCCTTTACTGTGAAATTTTAACGAGTCTAGTATAGGAGAAACTCGACGTTTTTCAATTTTAGAGAGTCTGAAAAACTTAAGAAGACTCCAAGTTGAACTTTTTCGTAGATTTGTGTCCCTCAAGCCCGAAAAAGTATAAAATAATACCTGGGGGAACCGCTTGATCTTGCGACCAAGGAGTACTTTCATAATTAGTGTCACTGACCTGAAAAGTAAAAAGCGATCGAGGACACGTCGTTTTATTTCCAGTATCGAGTTTGAAACGACAAAAACCCGACAACCTTTTCCTGTTTTTACGGTCAAAAAAGGACTATAAGGGGACCGTCTTTTAATTCCATTTTAACGAGTGTAAAAGAAATGCTCGACAATCTTTTCATATTTTAGGAGTCAGAAAAGGGCTTAAAAGATGACTCTGATATTTTGGTTTGTGAAAAATGACAATTTTCCCTCTAAATCCCTTTGTCCTGCACAAAAACGACACAATACTCATACTTGTTTAAGATAGGCAAAAATACATTGAAAAATATCCTTCCATGGTGAAAAATAAACAAACCTAGCATTCATTCATCCAAAAAACCTATAAAAAGACTTTTTACCATGTCATTTTTACCATTTTACTGTTGAGGTTGAAAAAAAAAGGCTTTTGGCAAGAAACTTCCCGTTGTCATTGCGGAGAATCCGACCGTCAGAATCGAACGCCGTCTCTTCCAGGTATTTCACAACATCCTCCTTTTCAATTTCATTTGATTAAAATTTTGTTTTAGGTTTTAGTTTTGGTTTTTGGGGGGTTTTAGGTTTTAAAATCCGCTCTGCGGGGTACGCAGGTGCCCTAAGGGTGACCTGCGTCCCCTGACCTTTTCCTACACAGGAAAAAGGTCGGGGTACGCAGCCCACCTTCAGGCCAGCTGCGTCCAGGCGCTCTGTGTCCTAAACGCGGGGTGCGTCCCCCGTGAAGGGCGGAATTTGAAACCCCAAACCCCAAAAATAACCATTTAAAATGTCCCAAATTAATTCTAATCTTTGTTTCTTGGTGTGTAGGGCACTCACCATGTTGGATTGGAGAGAAAGAGAGCACGAGGACGTTGATTTAGCCGCAATTAATCACCAACCTTCCATTGATGCCCTAAAAGCATGCGGACTATATAAATACTGGGCCATACCTGGCATGAGGGCTCAGGTGAGATTCTTGGATTGGCTAGTTGAGAGATGGAACATTCGTGAGCAATGCTTTTACATCGGAGGGCACCAGCTCGAGATAGAGCCCTCTGATATATACTTTCTCACTGGCTTGCCAAATAGGGTTGAGCAACTCAATCTAGCCGGGACTAGGCCGGGTGGCCAATCCCTTGCTAGTCTCCAGGCAGATTGGTGCATACCCAATCAAAACCATGTGAAAGGCGTAGAAATCAAATACATCTCTCGGCGTGAACTCAAGGTTATAGCTTTCACGGTTACCAGAATTTGCGGTGCAACCGCTTTACATATTGCCACCGGGTCCCAAATGCGGATGGCGGTTGACTGTTTCCGAGGCACCATCTTCAACTGGTGCGATGCTGTGTCGGCCAATATGAAGGGCCAACTGACTAGGGAAAAGAAAGGACAACTGAAGACCTTTGGATATGGGCCTCTAGTTGTGAGCTTTGCCTTAGAGAGAGTTTCGATGCTGATCCCTCAGCAACTCACTGTTGATATCTTGGGTCCTCGGGAGCCAAAGCTGATACGATGGGTTACGGTGATGGCCCAGCATCCTGACGAGGGCGCGGTAGTTGTTCGATTCCCTGATGGTTATTTTCACTGGTTAGAGGACCAAGTCTTTGCTATCCAGGATTTTCCTTATGCCGGAGTAGATTTTCGAGGTGATCCGGACATGGTTCTTCCACAGGGAGAACAATGGGACGACAAAGCTACTTTACTTTTCACAAGTTTTAAATTTATCTATTTTTTTTGTTTTTTATATATATCATCTCAAAACTGACAGTAAAAATTTTCAAAATGCAGATGTTGGTCCACAGCGCCCAGCCAACCTCCGGCCTTTTGAGAGGAGAGTACCAGCTGTACCAGCACCACCCCCACAGGATGCAGCCGCAGAGACCTTAGCCGAGCTGGAATAGGATCTAGAGTGTTTGACGGCGGATATACCAGAGACCACCATAGATGACATTCCCATTCGACTTCAGCGCTATGTGGTCGCAGTCCCAGGACCTTTTAGGAGGTTCTTGTGTAGGGTAGCGCGGGCAGTGGTCTCGTATAGAGAGCACCACCAGTGATTGGCTAGTCACTTTTGTAGACACATATGACATTTTTGGCTTTTTGTACTTATCATTTTTGCCGATCATAAGGTGTTTTTCAACCTATGATCGAAGACGATGTATATTTTTTGATACACTCCTATCTATATATATATATATATATCATTATTACCGGCTTATCTTGTTTAACATATGTGATGAAATGTTTTTAAATTTACTTGCATGGTTATCGTAAATGTCTGTCCAACATTCGAGAAGCAATTGCATCTGCTAATGTATTTAAAGACCTTGGAATATGCTGATATTCAATGTAATCAAATTCACGTTCCAAGAGACGCACTCTCAAAAACAACCTTAATAACACATGATTTCTAATGGCATATACTCTATTAAGCTGTAATACAACAAGTTCAAAATCTAACCTCACTATCAAATGTCGAATTCCAAATGAAATAGATTCAGATAGTAATTCAACCACTGCACTGTATTCTGCAATGTTGTTCGTCGTTTGACCGAGGCTTACCCCATGCATAGAAACTAACTCGTCAGAGGGTGAATAGATAACCCAAGCTGCGGAAGAGATATTCCGTGTACTACGACAAGCACCATCAACAAATCCGATGTATGTTTGGAGAGGTGTCGACATCTGCAATATCAAGAGTAAAACCAAGATAAGCCAGAATAACGACTAAAATCACACTCTCTAAGCTAAGCACACAAACTAAACTAACAAACATACTAGCTAGAAAGAAAACCTAACCTAACTAAAAATTCTCCATACCCATCATTTAAGCATAATACCTCTTTAGGTAAAGTCCATTTCGGGGTTTACCCAAAGAGTCCCCATCAAAATCTACCAGCTCATAAGCCCCTTTTGCTAGCTTTCGCTTTACAATGTAGGGTCCATGCCACATAAGAACGAATTTTCCAGGACATAGCTTATCGTTAGCTTGATCATATAATAGCACTAGGTCTCCCTCCGAAAAACATCGAGGAGTCACATTTCTATCATACTGAGCTTTCATTCGCTTTGCGTGAGTCTCGATTGCCAATGCAACGTCACGTCGAGTCTCATCTAATTTAGCTAAGTATAATAAACGCTTCTCCTCTTCGGAAGTAGCTGGAAGTAATTCGACAACCATTTGAAGTGATGGGATTTCGCATTCAATGGGTAACACAGCTTCCAAGCCATAAACTAGCTGGAAAGGAGTGAACCCTGTTGAAATTTTCACTGAGGTTCAGTATGCCCATAGCGCTGAAAATAGCATGTTGTGCCAATTCGACCGATGAATACCAATGGTTCGTCGGATCATGATAACCAGAACTTTGTTGATAAACTCAACCAAACCGTTGGCTTGCGGATAATAAGGAGTAGAGCTATCGTGGTGCAAACCAAGCTGGCTTGTAAGCTCAGTCATCATGATATTTCGAAAATGGCTCCCATGGTCAGTGATGATTGCTTGTGGGACACCAAACCTAGTTATAATATGATTGAATACGAAAACTGCAGCTGTTTTTCCGCTTGCATCGAATGTAGGCATCGCCTCAGCCCATTTAGTAAAATATTCAACCGCGAGGATGATATATGCATGCCCCCCGGCCGAGTGAGGGTTACAAGTAATAAAATCGATACCCCATTTGGCGAATAGACCAATGACAATTATAGGATGGAGGGGAGCAGGTGGTGCGCGCATCTTGCGATCAAACACTTGACAGTTGTGGCACTTCCGGACTGCAATGATACAATCTTTAAACATAGACGGCCAGAAATAGCTAGCGCGCAACACCTTCTGAGCTGTGGCATACCCAGACATATGACCGCCACATGCTCCAGAGTGACAATCATTCAAAACCCTCTCAGCCTCTTCGGGAGTTAAACAACGTCGAAAAACTAAGTCTGCCCCTCGGCGATAAAGTGTATCTCCAATAATCTTGTATTGCTGGGATTGAAACCAAATTTTTCGACGTTCCGACTTTGAAGCTTCAGGCCGAAAGGTTTGGGTTTGGAGATAGATGATTATATCCCCATACCACGGATCTAAAGTACTGATAAGAAACAAAGATTCATCCGCAATGGACTCCTCTGCCACAGTTTCTGTGTCAGCATGCGGGAAATCACACATCAATTCCGCAAAAACTAAGGATTTCTTAGACTTGGACTTCTCAAACTCCAAGTCGAACTCTTGCAGGATAACGATCCATTTAGATTACTTGCCCCCTAGCAGTTGTTTTGTCAAAATATAAATCATAGGGTTGCAATCCGAAATGACTATAGTTTTACGGAGAAGAATGTAGTGACGAAAACGCTGGACAGCTTGAACGGCTGCCAGGGCCAATTTCTCCACATGCGAATATTTTAGCTTAGTGGGGTTTAATGTCCTACTAAGATAATATATCACATGTTTCGCTCCGAATTCATCTTCTTGAACTAACACCATTCCAATGGTGGAATGCAAAGCTGCGAGGTATAAGAAGTAGTCCTGGTTATAGTTGGGAGGATGCAACAACGGTGCATGGGTCAACGTGTGTTTAAGTGCATCAAAATATTGTTGGTCAATCTCGTCCCAAAAGAATTGAGCATTCTGTTTCAACAACCGTGTAAAACCTTTAGTGACCTCGTCGTAGTTTGGAATGAATCGGCGTAAAAAGTTCGCTTTCCCTTGCAAACATTGGAGTTGGCGCAAACTCGAAGGAGGAGGAAATTTGATGATAGCTTCGACCTTTGAGGGATCGACGTGAATGCCATCTTTTGAAACAACAAATCCCAGGAATCGACCTGTCTCTATACAGAACACACACTTGTGGGGATTCAACCGAATTCGATAATGCCTACACCTCATAAAAATTGCTCGTAAGTGGACAAGGTGATCAGCTCGGTATAAAGAATGAGCAGGAAAATCATCAAGGTACGGTTGCACAATGTGCTTGATGTCATGAAATGCATAAGACATCGCCCTTTGAAAAGTGGCCCCGACATTCTTAAGCCCAAAAGGTAATTTGCAATAAGAAAATGTCCCCCATGGACAAATGAATATCGTTTTTTGTTGGTCGGCAGGCAGAATATTGATTTGATTATAGCCCGAAAAACCATCCATGAAGGAAAACATTTCACTTCCGGCACAATCATCAATAATTTGATCGATATAAGGCGTGGGATAGTTGTCTTTTGGACAAGCTCGATTTATATCCCTATAGTCGATACAGTTTCTTATTGTTCCTTGTTTCTTGTTGACCGGAACAATATTCGATACCCAATCCGTTAACGGGATTGGATAAATGAAACCTGCTTTCAACAACTTCTCAACTTCTGCTTTAATCGCAGCCACTTTCCGAGGGTGAATCTGACGCAACCGTTGCCGGACGGGTTTAGCATCCGGATAGGTCTTTATTTCATGAACAACAATGGCAGGGTCGATTCCCGGCATTTCCTCGTAAGACCAGGCAAACACATCGCGGAATTCTTGGAATAGGGCCTTGTAATTTTGGATTTCATCTTCTGTACATGAGGCACCTATATGAATGTTTTCCTCAATTCCGGGCTTCACTGAAATATCAATGGGAATAGTGCGAGAAATATTCCCTAAATTCAACTCTGAATCAGAATGTTTCGTTGGATTCTGAGCGTCTTTGACATATTCAGTGGTAAAGAGAGATGAAAAATCATTTTCAAAAGCATCATCCTTAGGTAAAAACGAAGATCTGTGATGGAGATCTTCCCATGGTAGATCGTCTACACTTAGGATTTCGCGAAGTTGTTCGTCAGATGACACGACTTCGGGAAACAGTATCCGTTCTAAGGTTGATGTGAAAAGTGATTCTTCATTGACCACATTCATTTGGTCGATCTCAGTTGAACGCGAGTCGGTAAAAGACATGACGGCTTCATAAGCAATTTCGTATGGACTCAAAGGCATAGCATCACCGAATGAGTCTATCTCAGATTCAGATGGGACGATCCAAGGATCATCATAAATAATGTGTTCTGATGTAATCATATGAATTGATGCAAATGAAGGGTCTGCGTTGATTGGAGGGAAAGGAAAAGTTCCTAGTAAACCAGAATCTTTAACTAAACCTACGCCAACATCCCTATAAGGGATTGTCGTCTTACTGACATGCTGGATACTCTCTAGAGAGGCTGGGTCGGATGAAAAGTATGTCAGCTGATCAATCGTCACGATCTTACTGTTATGTGGAAACTTAATTACTCTGAAGACCGATGAAACGACCGCTGTCATAGCATATGACCAACTTCGACCCAAAAGAAGGTTGTAGTCTAGAGGGGCATCAACCACCTCCACATCCAGACTAATGGTTTTACCTTCTACCCCTATAGGTAATTCCTGTAGAATACCAAACGGACGGAACCCACGGCCATCAAAGGCCTTAAGGATGGTCGGGGATTGGTTCAACGAAGGAGAACCAAGCGATCTCCAACATTAAATCGACATAATACACGTAGAAGCTCCCTCATCAATCACAGTCCGATGAATAGGCCTGTTTTTGACTATCACTGGAATTTGGAAAGCCATTTGATGGGGTAGACGCGGTGTACTATTTTCTAGATCGAAGATTATCAGGTTCGGGTCCTGAACATCAACAGCTCCGATAGCCGACAAAAGTAATTTTCGTTGTGCTGGGCATGATTGCAGCACTTCTAACGCCGACATGGCTGAGGGTGAAACAGCTAAGTCCTCAACAATGTTGTAATTCTGGGCTGCTCTCACATGCGGATTGAAAGCAGACCTTCAAAGTACACCCTTGGCGGGTGGTTTGATTACTAAGTCCGGTTTAGGTTTTTCGATCTGTAGTGGATCGGAACCAGGAGCTGAGGTTGATGGATTAGAATGAGAAGATTCTGCTTCTTTACCATCAACATGATTCTTACTACCATAATCTTGAGATCGAGTCGCAATCCTCACATGAGACATCATCAAAATGGGTTCTTCACTGGCAGTCGAGGAAGAACCTATCATCTTATTCTCCTGCTCTGGAAATGGATTTTTTAACACAGCATGAGTGTGAGAACCTTTGACTATTTTCACAACCTCGGCCCGATGAGGGAAATCTCTTGTAAAATGATCCTCTTCACAAATAAGACAAGGATATCGAGGTTTGCGCTTTTCGTCATTGGTTTCCGACTTTTCTGTTTTCTCCTTTGGATCCTTGTCTGCTTTAGCCTTCTTCTTACCCTTCTTCTTTCCACCATTTTTTTATTTGGCCATAGATGACTCTACAGCGTGAATATCGGCAGAAATTTCAGGAGAAGATGACTCTCCTGTCGGGGAATCAAGTAAAGTGATTATAGGAGTAGTAGGATTCTTGGAAGACTTCTTCTTACTCTTTGTATTCACGATACCAATCATACCATCAGCGGCATGAGATCCCGAAGGAGCAGCAGCGATTTGATTCAATTTTGGAATATTTGGAATCTTCTCGTGTAACGTACCCGACTGAGTATAAACTAAGTCAAGGTACTGCGCCTGAGCAATGACTTGCTCCTCAGTAACTACTCCGACCTTAGCTACATCTTCAGTAATCTTCGGTAATAATGATTTAACAAACCATTCAGCTAAGATTTGGTCCGGAATAAAAAATTTCACTAGCCTTCTTCGACGTCTCCACTCATGAATGTGATCAGAAATATACGTGGACGTCGATTGTTTTAGTGAAGTTAATAACTCCGTGCCATTATCGTATCTGACCGGCAACTGAAAGTGAGTTAAGAATGAGGTAGCTAACTGGTTGAAATTGTAAAAAGAGGCCCGTGGTAACTCAATGTACCACTTGGCCGCGAGACCAATGAGTGTACGCTGGAAAATACGTAAGCGGATCGAATCATCCGAGATAGAATTTGAAGCACACCAGAGATGGTAAGTCATCACATGATTGGACGGATCCTCTCCAGACTTACCTTCGAACTTGGGTATATCACTGGGCAACTTATTTAGCATTGGCGGCCAAAACGGAAGATATTGAATTGGATCGTTCGTTAGGCGCGTCAAGTCTGGTAAATCCAAAGTTGCGATAAACGGTAACTGTCGCTTAGGATCTCTAAAAATCTGTGTCACAAGACCAGTCCCAGGAGGAGGATATCTAGGATAACTAGGAACAGGAGTCGCATTAGCGATATTATATCCTCCTGGAAAACCAGGATTAACCGGACCGTACTGGGGTTGTTGAGGTTGTTGATAAGTGTACCCAGGATACGGTTGATACTGGTAAACCGGCTGTTGGAAAGCTTGCCCATGTTGGTACTGTCCCTGGTACGGTTGATGAACAAATTGAGGTTAAGTAGTGACAACCGTACTTATACCAGGCTGACCTGTAGGCATCTGGACCGTGGTTTGAATCGTAGATCCAGACAAAGGTAAAGATGTCTGAGGAGTGGTTGCAGAGACAATAGAAACCGGAGCTGTCAATACTCCAGAAGTAAGTGTGGCAGATGTAGCAGTAGTTGCAGCAGCCATTTGAGATGGAGTAATAGGTGCAATTGGCGGCTGAGTAACTACCGAAGTTACAGAAGTTTGAACATTTGACTGGACAGGTTGCGGTTGCTGGGGTGGACCAGAAACTACGGGTTGTCCAGCTTGAGGTACCAACTGTATACTTGGCTGCAACACCTGCTGACCCTGTGATGGATCCCATACTAACATTCTGGGGTATTGACCTGTAACAGGTTGAGGATACTGAGATCCATAACCGGATTGAGGATAGGATTGATAATTGAAAGGTGCAGTTCCCATACCTTGAACATATGATTGACCTTGAGGTGGTTGATAACCTTGACTCGAGTATTGACCTTGAGGTTGATAACCTTGAGGTAAATACAGATACTGGGGTTGACCTTGACCTTGAGGTTGATACCCTTGAGGTTGATACCCTTGGGGTTGATACCCTTGAGGTTGCCATCCTTGGGGTTGATACCCTTGAGGTTGATACTGAGGTTGACCCTGGGGTACATATTGAGGCTGGGGTTGACCTTGAGGCATGTATTGCACCATAGGTACATACTGACCTTGAGGTTGCCCCCCAAACACGATTTGTGTACCTTGAGGTTTCCCCCCAGGCATTAACTGAGGCTGCCCCCCAGGCGGTAATTGGCCACCTTGAGGTTGGGAAACAGGAACTGAACCTGACATCATGTAAATGTCTCCTACACCCAATGGTATATTACCATTGTTTCCAGCTAATAACCCATGATCAATGGGTTGAGGAGATGCTCCCGCAAAGGTACCAGAAAGTGATTGATACCCGGTGGGAACAGAAGGACCGCCGTGTAAGAAAGATTCAGGAGTTTGAGTAAACACGAACGACTGACCAGACATATTTACAGGAGTATAAATACCTCTAGGTGGGAAAGGAGTACAAGGTGTAGAAAAACCTACCCCTGAGTTTTCTAAATAATTGGTTAACGAAAGGTACCAAGTAGTACTTCTAGGAGGATTGTAAAAGATAGATTCATGCTCCCTGAGCTCAATAGTAAGTTGATCTTCAAGGTTAGAGACGCCTATTTCTTCCTCTGGAGCAAGTTCTTCGCTAGCAATCAAACCAGTAGGAAGATTTTCGGTGATAATTCGTTCTACTCTTGGTGAATATGGAACACTAGAAGTTGGAGTAACAGGTTCAGATATTTCAGGTTCTTCGCCTGTATCACTAGTAGACGAAAAACTACCAAAAAGCTCAGAAACTGTAACAACTTTGGGATTATAACCTGTCTCTAGACCTTGGTAATCTGAATGGACTACCAAGGAAGATTCTCCTTCTTCAGGTGAACCTACTCTACTGCCACTAGGAGGAGTTACAAGGACCTTCAAACGTTCTAGATTACTGGGGTCGTCTCGAGGAGGTTCACCCCTAAGTCTACGGGATCTTCTCAACAATTTGGCCACAGAAACAACTTCAGGAGACTGGCCCCGAAGTCTACGGGATTGTCTCGGTAATTCCGCCACAGCTAAAAACTTTTAACTACTACACACGAAAACAAAGTAAAATCTCAAATCAAACCACCTAAAGTCTCTAAAGAACCAAACAAATTTGAATCACACGCCTAAAGAATCTAGGGCATCAAACCAAGCACAAACAGTAGCCTTCCAGACCGAAAACGCTAGTTGGAGATGAAACCCAACATTGCCGGATTCAGTACAGAAGTGGTGGGTGGAACAGTTACCCCGGCAACCTGCTTAATGAATAGACCGACACAAGTTCCTCCACTTTAACCATCTTGAGTGAAGTGAACCCCCCGGAAAATCCAAGTGAGTCTAGCCGACGTCTACTCCAGGTATAGTGGGATCTTCCCTCCACCGTCACCTCGGTAGAATCCTAAAGATAATGGTCAATAAGGTTACCAACCACAACAAATGCACCTGGGGGAACAGTCTACACTCCGACAGCATGCAAGGGCAGAGTATCAAGCTCAATCCCCTTGCCGGTTCCTTGACAATAATCCAAAGTTTACCGACAAGTGACCCCTGGCTCCTCGACAATGGTTAATCCGAGGTTTACCATTTGTAATACGTGCGTGTCTGGCGTCGTTCCCAACGAGGGGGGATTGATCCCCTCACTGGTTTGGACACGAGCTCGTGCTTCTCCTTTAAGAGGAGCTTTCCCAGAGTACAAATGAGACAATTGGATTTATTTTATCACAAGATAAGCTACTTTTTTGGTTTTATTGTCTTGGAGAGTTAATTACTCTCCTACTCCAAGACACTAGCCTAATCTAAATTGGTGTTTCAGAGCCCTAGTAAATAAAAATTACTACGTTGATTTTACTTTAAGCGTTAATTTTATGGTTTTTCTTAAAGACAAAGGGTAGCGGAAGTGAAACCAATGGTGTGTAGACTCGACTCAAACCACTACAAAGATGCACCTAGGATGACTTACGCTACTTTTCTCTTTCAATGAAATTCTTAACTAAGAGTTGAGAAATGCAAATTTTATAGAAAACAACTTTCTTAGTAAAGACAATCAAAGAAACAATTCTCTTTATCTTTCCAAGCATACAAACATGACCACTCCCTACGTGCACGAAAAACTCTTTTTCTTTCAAAATTCTTCAAAGCTACTTGAAACAAAACTTTTCAAAGGAGATGTTTTTGTATTTTCTTTTATTTAATAAAGCATATAAATCTATTTTAACGAAAATCAATCTCAAAAGTTATAAAATCTATGAAAACTTGACTCACAAACAAATCAAAAAAGAAATTTACTCTAAGCAAACCTAACGAGGCAAAAGCCTACAAGGATGATTCTAGGTTGTTTTACTTGACCACAATCAAGTCAAGGACCAGCTAATGCAGAATCAAAAGACCAGTCCAAAACAAAACTCAAATCTTTTTGTTCTTTTGTAAAATGGAATTCAATACTCAATCAACAAGCGCTTCGAAATTTTCCAAAGGGATAACTCAAAGGTAAGTTACTCTCACAAGTAGACTTTATGATAGGTCTAACTTCTAAGAAGGCTGACAAAACCAGAGAGATCTAAGGCTTGACAACTTCTACCGCCAAAGTCAATACAAGACCTACTCAAAAATCAAACCCTAGGGCTTAAACTTCCATGAAATCCACTAAAACACTGAATGCTATCGAAACAAGTTCAGGTGAAAATCTTTGACAAGAGACTAATGGATCTGGGTAGTAAAAACTAATAAAAAGCAAAATCCAAGAGAAAAAATGCAAAAAATGGAAATTTCTTAATTTTTAGCAGGGGACGCAGGCAGCCAGTTAAGCCAGGTGCGGGCCCACTCTGTGCACATAGCAACAGTGCGTACAGGGACGCACTGTGCAATACTCAGAGGGTGCGTCCTACTGAAAAAACCAAGAAAAGCTAAATTCAATCTAACTCTAAGCTAACCCACCCAAATGCAAAGTCACATAGCCAAAAACCAGAAAATAAATGACTTTTCTCAGATCAAAGTTGCATACAAAGGAAAAGACTTTCACATCAATGGTTTCCCTAGCGGAGTCGACAATTTGTCAGGTGGAAAGAGTCGATAGTGCAGACACAACCAACCTCCCTAGGAGCCTAAGACTCTCTAGTGACAAACAAGACAAACAAGAGCAATCCTTCTCTAAACATGCATTTACTATATGAGAAATCAAGTGTTTAGATCCTACCTGTAGTCCAACGCTGTTGTAGCAGTCCAGCCTCGCTGATCCGGATGAGCTCCTCCTTCACTTTGAAACCTGCATCCATTAACAATCAAACGATTAAATAGCACTTGATAATCTCATAAAATAAAACATATTTAACACATAGACCAAGGAGTACATGAAACAACTCATAAATAACAAGTTATTGAGAAGAATGGACTCATTTGCATTAATAGGAAACAAAAGGAACAATTACAACCTGAGCCTTGGTGTTGTGCAAGTCCCTCCCAGGGTCCATCAAGAGTTCTCCTTTACTTTGACAAAGCTCACCCACTTCCAAATAGAACAAGCAAAGATGGCAATCTCTCCTCACAATCTTCTAAATGGGAGTCCTAATTCCTGCAACATCTACCCTTAGAAATGTTTAGCTTTCAACCTCTCCTCCTTCTGGCCCAACGCCTGTATTTATAGTGCTCTAGAGGAAGTTATTCAAGTCCACCATCAATGGGATAATTCCCTCTTTGGATGGGATAGCTCCCTTATTGATGGGATAAGTTCCTCTTTGATAGGGGTACATGAACCATCTGGAGGCGCTCAATACACGTCGAACAACCTTCTAGAATGCTCTAGAAATGACCACAAGTAACTTTTTAAAGATGAAACTTGTGCATTTTGACCTTTACAGGGGGACGAACCTGCCCCTTTACATACAGAGCGTACAAGTACGCAGCTTTTGTGAACATTGGATGCGTACGCGCAGGTAAGGTTGAGAGAACCTGCGTACCCAGAGATAAACACATTTATAAAGACGTTCTCTCTTTTTGGAGTTTGACATGGAGAGCAGAGGCATAAGACTTGCCTAAGAGGATAGCATGACTGTTGATAGAGCCATACTAAATGTAAATAGCCATGGTGACATCTTTTAGTGTAACAGTGACGAGGGCTCTTAACCCTTCAGGCCGGCTCGGTGAAAACTCAGGAGGTTGGCCCCAAAGTCTACAGGACTTCCTTGGTAATTCAGCCACGACTAAAAAAGTTTAACTACTTCACACACAAGCAAAGTAAAATCTCAATGAAAACCACCTAAAGCCTCTTAAGAACCAAACAAATTTGAATCACACGCCTAAAGAATCTAGGAGATCAAACACACACAAACAGTAACTTTCCATACTGAAAACACTAGTTGGTGATGAAATCCAACGTCGCAGAGTTCAATACAGAAATGGCGGTTGGAACAGTTACCGTGGAAACCTGCTTAATGAATAGACTGGCACAAGTTTCTCCACTAAACCGTCTCGAGTGAAGAGAACCCCCCAGAAAATCCAAGTGAGTCTAGCCGACGTCTGCTCCAGGTACAGTGGGATCTTCCCACCACTGTCACCTTAGGAAGAATCCTATAGAATATGGTCACTAAGGTTACCAACGGAAACAAACATACCTGGGGGAACTATCTACGATCCGATACACATGCAACGGCAGAGTAACAAGCTCAATCCCCTTGAAGGCTCCTTGACATAATCCAAGGTTTACCAGCAAGTGACCCCAGGCTCCTCGACAATGGTTAATCCGAGGTTTACCGTTTTTAATACGCGAATATCTGGCGTCGTTCCCAATGAGGAAGGATTGATTACCACATTGGTTCAGACACGATCTCGTGCTTCTCCTTTAAGAGGAGCTTTCCTAGAGTATAAATGCAACAATTGGATTTCTCTCCTACCGCAAGATACAACTACTTGTTTGTTTTACTGTCTTGGAGAGTTAATTACTCCCTACTCCAAGACACTAGCCTAGGCTATGTTGGTGTATCAGAGCCCTAGAAACAAAAATATTACTAGATTGATTTTACTTTAAGCGTTATTGTTATTGGTTTTTGTTTAAGCCAAGAGGTGCAGAGATGAAACTCGTGGTGTGAAGACTCGACTTGAAATCACTAAAAATGCACCTAAGATGATTAAGAAACCTTTTCTCTTCAATGAACTTCTAGCTAGGAAAGAGTTTGAGAATGAAAATACTTGTAAACACAAATCTTTCTTAACAAACAAATTAAAATAAGAGCTTTTGTCTTTTGCAATGCACTCAAAACGAGACAACTAGCTATTTTCACAAAAAATTCCTTTTTCTTTCAAAACACTGAAACACTACAAAAATAAACTTTTTCCAAAAGAGATTTTTTATTTTATTTTTTATAAAAAACTCAAAACTATGGAAATGACTAATCTTGAGATCTATAACCTATAAAAACTTATTTGAAGTCAAAGATTACAAGGTGTCTTTTTGAGGATGTTTTACTTAGATAGATGTGAGCTAAGGACCAATTTATGCAGAATCACAATTAGTCAAAAAATAATCAATCTTTCGTTTCCTTTTCTAAAAAATTAAATTCTAACTTTTAACACAAGCTTTTTAGAAGTTTTGTAAAGAGAAAAACAAAAGGTGGATTCCTCAACAAAGGTAGGTTTTGAAAATTGTCAGACTCACAAGAAGGCTGGTAAAACCAAGGTGATCTAAGGTTTCTACAGCTTCTAAGCTCAGAGCTACTACAAGACCAAAATGAAAACCAAACCAAACAACCAAAACCTCTAGGAATTTCACCTAAAATCCTAAAACCAATGAAATTATCCTAAGGAAAGCTTCTGACAAGTTATATGCAGGTATGGCAGGGGATAATAACATCTAAATAAAAACTAAGTTGACTAACAGAGGAAATCTTAGGTTTTCCAAAATTTTGACAGGGTCCGCAGGCCCACAGTTAACACAGGTGTGGTACCGCACTGTGCTAAAAGAAAAAGTGTGGATAGATCCGCACTATGTCACAAGCCTAGGGTGCGGTCCTCTCCCAAAGTTATGAAAAACAAAAAATAATCATGGATCTACTAAATCTACCCAATTCCACACACAACAAGCCAAAAACAGAAACAAAAACACAGTTTATCAGGTCAAAGTACAAACAAGGAAAAAATCAAGTCCCGAGTATGGTCGCCATTTTGTCACACGGAATGAGTCAATCTTACAGACAAGATAGACCTTCCTAGAATCTAAGGATGTCTAATGACAAGTAAGCCAATCAAAAACTATCTTTCTCTAAATATTCATTTATAAACGAAGGCAATCAAGTGTTTAGGCCTACCTTGGGTCCAATGCTAGTTTGTGGAAGCCTTGCTCCTTTGATCCAAATGAGATCCCTTGTTGCACACCTGAAAACACAAACAAGTAAACAAATTAAATAGCACATGAAAAACCAATATCATAAAACATATCTAACATGATGATCAAGGAATTCATGAAACGAATGACATAGGACAAATTGTTGAGAAAAAAGAATCTGATTGTATTAATTCAAATCAAAGAAGAACTTCACAACCTGTGCCTTGATGCTGTACAAGCTCCTCCCAAGGTCTAGCAAGAGGTCTCCACTACTTTGACAAGTTTCACTCACGTCCCAATGAAGCTAAGAGGTATGTGATCTCTCCTCTCAAGCTTAACTAAGAAGTCCTAATTCCACCAGCATTTACCCTCAAAAATGTTCAGCTTCTAACCTCCCTAGCACTCACCTCAATGCCTTAATTTATAGTGCAATGGAGGGAAGTTACCAGGTCCTCCTTCAAAGGGATAAAGCCCTCCTTCAAAGGGATAGCTCCTCTCATCAAGGGATTAGCTCCTTCTCTTTTGGGATGCATGAACCATCTCAGAGCGAACAATCCACATCAAAATTCCTTCTAGAATCATCTAGAATTAACCCAAAGTGAGTTTTTTTAATAATAAACTTGCACCTTTTTGACTTTCACAAGGGTCCGCACCCACTCCTTTAGGGACAGAATGGGTAGGTTCGTAGTTTTTATGAACAGGGGGTGCGAGACCACAGGTAACAATAAGAGAAAGTGTGGACCCAAAGCTTTTATTGATTTTCAATATATTTCTCTTATTCTCAAAGCTTGACTTGAAGAGCTGAGGTCTAAGACTTGCTTAGGAGGACAGTACAAGTGATGATATACCCATACTGACTGAAAATAGTCATGGCGATGATATTTTTGTGTAACAGCTCTATATCAAACTTTAAAGGTTCCATTTTAGGTTTCGTAGGAACATCATGTGAATCAAATAAATCTTCCAAAGGGGTTAATCCCCTTGGTAAGAAAATTATCCTTGAGATTATTACTTCAGTTTCTTCACGGATTATTTCATCAATCACAATTTGCTCTAGTTTATCTACCTCTAACTTGGTAAATTTAGTTGGGTTGAGTCTATTCAGTTCCTCACCTTCTATCTCATTTATTTCTATCTCACCCTTAGTGTTAGGATCTATTGATGTATCAGTATCTATATTGTTATTTACAAACTCTTCTTCTGAAAGTAAAAAGTTATTTATATGTTTGTCATCAGAAAATATTTTCCATTTCTTCAAATTATCTGGAATTGTAGCTCTATGCCTAACTCCAGTTGTGTACAGATGGTTAGGTTGGAAGGGTAATTTGTAGGTGCTAGAAAAAATTGCTAAACTATGGGCTTGCATCTTATTTTTTCTAGGATGGTTCCCATATAACAACTAAAGTGTTAAGTATTTCTACGATATATCCCCTATAACAACTTAATCTAGGCTCCTTTTTCATATATACAACATCAATATGTTTTATAATTAGTTTAGAGTCTCCCATGACAGAAACTCTTTTAGCTCCTAGATTCCTAACTAACTTAAGACCTAAAATTAATGCTTCATAGTCAGCCATATTATTAGTACATTTAAAATTCAATCTATATGCATGGCCTTCTAAGTGATTATTGTCCAAATTATATATCCACACTCCTACTCCTACTCCTAACTTATTGACAAACCCATCAAATTCTAGATGCCATAATATATCATGCTCATAATTTTCAATATCCAGTGCAACAAAAGTTTCATCATTTATAGTAGTTTGACCATATTGTTCATTGAAATGTTATGTAGTTTGGTTAGTTTCATTTTGTGTAGAAACTATAATTTCTTTTGGTTTTTCATTAATATTGTCTGAAATTTCTTCTTGTGCTTGATCGTCATTATACATGATAAAAGAATCAATATCTGAGTGTATGGAGAAGATAGGAAAGTTTTGAGGCCAATCCTGGCTACTTACCATATATTTCATATAGGTTTCACTGTATGGTTTCTTAGGTTGTCCAAAAACAGAGATTGTTGCATATGACATATCTAGTGGTAAGGATCCTTGAAGTTTGGCTCCCCATGATCTGGATAACAACATGCAATACCCTGGTGGGATGTCAGCAACTACAATATCCATAAGGATGCTTTTGGCAGGATATTAGACTAAAGTGACACATAGAACTTTGATCAATCCTAGACACTATACCTGACTGGAGTCAAATGAGAATAAGTCTTTGTAAGGCCTTGTAATGTCTAGGTTTAATTTATCCATCACTGATTTGGGCATTAAGTTGTGAGAGGCCCTAGAATCCAACATTGCATTGTGTAGAATCTTATCATGGATACTAATGCTAATGTAAAAAGGTGGAACTCCTCCTTCTAATGGTTTGCCATTAACATCTGGACCAAATATGAGTTCTGGTTGGTTATCCAATAGGTTGACTGAATATTCATTTTCAGCAATGTTTAAGGTCCGGTTTATCTATGATTTGTAAGATTTGTTCTTGATTAGTTCTGTTAAAGGAACTAAAATCTTTATCTTTTCTATCTCACCTCCCAGAGTGAATGGAAAAGAGACTTTTTCTGTTTGAAGGTTTTGAATTTTTGCAGCAAGGACTTGAGTAGGATTGTCTCATTTTCCTTTATTGGGGACCTCCTTAGGTGGAATTTTGAATCTGATGTTTTGAGCTTTGTCCACTAGTTCCTTAGGTGGAATTGAAGTGGATGGCAAATCAACAGAAGGTTGATCAGAGGTTATGTCTACAATTGTGGGGCCAGAAGGTTTTAGGTTTTCCCTAGGGAGGATTTGGAGGATCTTTGAAATAGGGGATTCTTTTATTTTCTTGGGTTGACTTTGTACTGTTTTCTTGGTTTTATCAGGGACATTAGCATTCTTTTTGCTTCTTATATTATACTGTTTATGTACTTCAAAAATGGCAGAGTCATATCCTTGTTTGTAATCAAATGATTCTCCAAACTGTATTTGTAATTGCTGCGGCATATACAGTTCCTGATCATCTTGGGTTAGAAAAACAATGTCCTCATCATTTATTCCCCTTAGGTTGATTTGTGTATCTTGTTCTAGATCTTCACATTGGGGTGTCTCTGCATAATTTTCTTGAAAAAGAGGCCTAATGTTCTGATCCAGTCCATTTTTCCCAATGCTTTGGTTTTGGTTTTTTCTAAAATTTGGGTTTCTAATGGGAGGCACTTGTTGGTTATCCCATTGGGGTTTCCTTTCTATGTTCTCTATTCTATCCATTAGTTTCTCCGTAGTTTTGGCTAAGCTATCTATTTTAATGACAGAGGGTGAAGCTTCATCCTTTGCAGTTCCTCTTCTTTCATTTCTATCTCTAGCCCTTTTAGCTAAAAAATTAGCTTCAACACTAACAAGTACACTTTGCATTTATTCTAATGTTGGGGGGGTTTCTTTCCCTAAGTTGGTATGCCATATTTGTGTCAAAACCATCAGGGAACTTTATTAATGCTTGTCAGGTGGGGGTCTAAGATTAACTGGGATGGCGTTATATATATTATTGAATCTGGTGCAGTAATCTTCAATAGTTTCATTAGGTCCTCTTCTAATATTCTCGTATTCTGAAAGGATTTGTAGGGGATTCCTTTTCTTTTCCCATATGTTCAAAAATTGCTAGTGAAATGCATATAAACTATCAATACTATTAATAAGGAATTCTCTAAACCATTTCCTAACATCACCAGCTAAATTCTGTGAAGAGGGTCTCATTTAAACATTATATGTGTTAATCTCATGCAACTCAAAGTAATCTGTTATATTGTTGACATGTTCTTGTGCAATGTAATGTCCTATTCCATCAAATTGAACAATTTTACTTTGGTAGTCTACTGGCAAAGGACCAAGTTGGGCAAGTAAAGTAAGAGGAGCATATCTATTTGCCATAGTTGTAAGATGGGAGGGGCTAAGATGTGGGGTTGAGGTACTTGGAGATGATGCAGTAGCGGATGAAGAACCAGGGCTAGTGTGTGATGAATGGGTAGTGATGGGTTGGTGAGGGAGTGAAGGTATAAATGCTAGTGAAGAATGGACTTCAGAAGGTATTACTAATGAAGTTGAAGGGAACAATGGTGAACTCAAAGTAATGGACAATTGTTCAGAAATCTCAGGGGTTGTGGCAATATTAATGGATGATTGTGGAGATTTCAGAATGTATTCATCAATTGATTTGTTGGCCTGTTGAACTTCAAGGACTGCAATGAAATCAAGATCTAGAATAGTTTCACTGAGTGCACTTTCAGATTTTGTTCTAAATAATGAAAGATAAAATGGCACATCAAAGGGAATTTCTTCTAAAAATAACCACTCATCAGGACATGAATTAGTTTTAAATAATGGTACCTAGCTAACTAAACTTTCTTATTTTTTGGATTTTCTTCAAACTAGGTTAGGATTATCAACTACTGGGGTAGGGTTTGGGTCTGGATTAGCCCTAGTAAAATGAGTCTTCCTGGAAGCCATAATTTCAAAATTTTTAATTGTTTTTGAAGGATTTCTTCAAGATAACTTCTAACAAATGACTTCAAGAGGTTCAAAATGTAGATTTAGAATTTTCTTAAAGCTTTATTAGGACTAGGGATTTGATTTCCCCAGTATGGTTGCCACTATGTTATCTCTCATAATTTTCTTCAGAAGTTATTATAAGAAATAAAATGACCGAGGTAACCACAAACCAACATTTAAGCATAGGCTTTTTCCAACCTATGGCTAAGAGAGGGATCTCTCTATATGATTTAGCTTTTTTTGTTGGGATTTTAGGCTAGTTCTAAATGTTCAACAGGTTTTTGAATTGGATTGAGATTGGATGGTGGAATCCTTAAAATAGATGGATAGAATTCTATCTTTAGACCATTGGGCTATGGAGTCAATAGAAGGGTAGCAGAACTGGAATTAACTCACTAAAGGGAATGTTCAAAGGGCAAGGTAGCAGAGTAGAGTGTAGGTCTTTGGGCCAGAGGGATGAAATGGTTTGAATCAAGGTGAGAGAAATCAAGAATTCTCAGGCTCAGACTTAAATGATGAACAAAGGGCAATTGGAAATAAAGGGCAATTAAGAATCCTTTGCTATAGATTATAAAGAGTCAAGCTAAACTAAGGAGAGATTAAGAATTCCTTAACTTAGATATCAGTGGAAAACATTTGAATGCATAACAGTTGAAACAACATGTAATTAAACAAATTATGAGATATCATTCCATGTTATAGCATTCAAAAAATACTTGTCTACACTTCACTTTATACATGAATCCTGTGAAATATCTTGTCTTTATTCATCAATCAATTTTTCCAATAATTCAACATCAAGTAACTTGATTTTAAGCATCCTTCTATATATATCATATGCCTCAGTGTACTTAGAAAAATTAGGCTTGGTGATGAATAGGTGTTTCACCTCATACTAGAGGAAAAACAGGTTTTCACCTCATACTGGAGGAAAAACAGGTTTTCAAATGTCTCGTAAAGAACTTTATCTGTTGGCAATGCCTTTATCGATGATGTACTACCCTATTATTTAGCTAGCTCTCTGATTTTGTTGTCATAATCTAGTTGTGTCATGACCTTGTCATTTATGACCAAGGGACTAGGTATCCCTTTCTCTCTCAAAATTTTAAACTTGGTCATAAATCTATCGACTACTACCTGCCTATTTTGACACTTGTCCTCCAAGTTTAACATTAAGTTTCTCTTGGAAAGGACCTTTCTTACCTCCAAAATTGTTTATGTCCTATCCTCTATATCCAATTCTTGAAGTTCATACTTGTATTTACTGTTGAGGAAGTGGATAATTCTGGTTGCATTTGCAGGCATGTCTCATCGTTCTTCCTTGACTTTTTGGATAAATTTTGTAGCTATCTTTATCAAGTCTATCTGTTTAAAAATCACTTGAATGGATGGCCAAATATCATTAACAAAGTCAATGATATTGGCCCATAATAGTTCCTTGGCTTGCCCAAGGGGTTCCTTTAGTGTTAGATCTTTCTCCATGACCTTTAATCTTTCATTCATTCTGGCAACTTTCTGCACTTCTTCCTTGTGCATGATCTTGGCAAGCTTGCAATCTGTTTCCAAGCTTGTCACCTTTTCTTTCAGTTTGTTCATTCCTGTAGCCCGAATAGACATTTGCACCATGGCTCTGACCAACTTTTTTGCTTCTTCTATTGATGCACCTGCTACTGATGTAGACCCTGTTGAAACTGGTTGTGATGTAGGCATGGGAGCGGTGGGAGACAATGAGGCTGCCAGCTTTGAAGGGACTGTTGTTGAGACCATTGGGATCACATTTGCCAATGTAGTGGCAATATCACTTTGTTTCAATTGAATTAAAGTGTCTAATTCCTTATTTGTCTCCCTTAACTGATCATTAACTGTTAGGACCAAGTCCATCAACTCTTCATGTCTGGTTTGGATCTCTAAGACCTCTTATGTTTGGGGATGTTGCAGTTGAGGTATCTTCAATTATTTTTTTTGTGCAACAATGTCATCATTCTTTCTCTTAATAAGCTGCTTTGTGGCTTTAACATCTTTGGGATCATGTCCCAATTCAATCACTAAGTCTTCCAAAGACTTGATTCTAGTATCCTTGGCATGTCAGGAGGCCTTTTCTAGCTGATATTGATTCGATATATTGCTCAATGAATTTTTTAACTGATGAGCAGTTATGGCTTTACCTGTGAGGATGGAGTATATCATCTCTCTAGCCTCTTTGTGCAATTTGATTTGGTCAATTGGATGAATATCCCTTACCAATATCTCAAAATCAATTCTCTTGTAATCTGTTGATGTCCTTGGCTACTGTGCAATTTTTTTTATGAAGGACATCTGTAATTTTCCCTCCTTGATGTCAAAAGCTAACATCAACCTTGTTTGATTGGAAGGTGTGAGTTTGATGTACTGAGCATAAGTTTGGGCCTTTAGTTTCTCATTTCTGATATTGATATATTTATATCTATTTTGTTAGTGTCAGTATTTTCATACTTCGACTAGCGATCAAACATGCTCTTACAAAGTGGTATTGGGGTGTCAAAGTCGAATTTTGTCATTTCAATGAATAGTCAAGTAAAATTTGGTCACTAGGTATTAGGTCTAAGATTTGTTTTCACTCCTTCCAAAGTTTTCCAGGTATTGGTCCATGTCACCATTAGACTGAGTGTACCATCATTCAAAGAGTTTTCATCATTATTTCAAGTTCCAATGGATCATTTTACACCTTGTTTGTGCTTTAGTGGTGCTTACGTAAGGCTCCTTTCCCTCTCCTATGGTTTTGAAGGTAACTTTTCTTGGATGGTCAAATCATCAACAAAACTTTTATCCTGATGCTCATACACCTTCCCCTATCATTAATATACGTTTTTAAACACTTCCCATCATGAATATCCCTCAAATTCGTCTTTTTCCCACAAACCCTAGCCTATTGCTACAATTTGACACTTATAGAGTTCAGGCTTCTGTGATCCATATCAAGTTTGTGAGAGATTTTTCGGCGAAAATCACATGGAATAGCATTTTTCGAAGCGTTTCGAACCAACTAGTGTGGTTCATCGTCAGGACAAGTTGTCCTGACGATGAACCACACTAGTTGGTTCGAAACGCGTCGACAAATGGTATTCCATGTGATTTTCACCGAAAATCTCTCACAAATTTGACACTTTTCTAGGTTAGGCCTCTATTTTTCCCTTTTTTACCCCTTCCCCTCACTAAATCCTTGCAATTCCACTTTCCCCTTGTTGTCGGGAAAAGTATCCAATACGGAATGACCCTATCCCACTCTAAGGGTGATAGTACCTCAGCAACAATCGAAGCAAAGCTATCTAAGATTTCTTCTTTATGAAAGTAAAATAGGGGAGAAGGAGATCAACTAACCGATGTCTTTCGCTAATGGTTGATCCAATCTTCTCTCCTTGCTGCTTGCCCCTAGCTCCTTGCTCTTTCACTGGCCCAGCTACACCAAGATCCTGCAAAATGGCAAGAGAGGGAAACTACAAGAAGCATACATTCATAATTGATTCAAGGATTAGAATAAATCAAATACACAAGTATAAAAATACACCATTGAGACACATGCATATAGAAGAACCTCAAATGCTTTATTAATGGAAGAAGTAAAGTTCAGGAAGTGATACAACCATAAAAGGCCCAATCCAGCATCACCTCCCAGCAGAAAGAAATCTCCTCTTCACCTCCTTCAAAGCAAATCACCCAATAGTTCTAAACTCAAACCAACAACACTTCCTTACATTCACAAGATTCCAGCCTCCCTAGACCTCATGAGAGAGATCTATATATAGGAGTTTTGGACAAAGGCTGAGTCAACTTGAGGCTGGCATGAAGCTGATTAGTGTCCTCTCTCACTTCAGTTATTCTTCAGTTCTTGAGTCCACTTGGAGGTTCTTGCTTCCACTTGGATATCTAGACCCTCTTACTCATCACGAGTCGAATTCCTTGATCCAAGTGTCATTTTGGAAGCTTCCTGGGCATTGACACCTTGAGGAATGACTGTGCCACATGTCCCAACTCGCCCAGCACAGGTAGCCTTCTTTGCAGTTGACATTCAGCGCAGGTAGATAGTGGAGCAATTGACATTCAGCGCAGATGCTCAGTGGAGGAGTTGACATGATCTAGAATTAGCTTGTTTTTGAGTGTTTTCAGGTGGAGAACTGCTATTCAGTGATATGGTTTGCTGTCCTTGTTCATCTAGGGGTGGGAACAACATGTTTCGGGACTTTGGATCCCTTAGATTATGGACATTTCATGCTTCATGCTGTAAGGCACAAAAATGTCTATAACAGTTGCCCCCTAAAGTATGAGGTCGTTTATCGGGCGAAATGCTTTATCAGGAGGATCCGAAGTTCATTCAATCGCTGAGAGGTGACCTGTAATAAAATACAATACAATACATTATTTTTCATTCTGCTTTCATGATCTAGCTGAGGCGAGCATTCCCATGCTCAACTTTATAAATTCATTTTGGTACATAGAACAGACGATCGTCTGATGGTAGACTGATAATTCTCTGCTGAAATTATCATCCTTTGAGTAGGATGATCATCTGCTGCAATGATGTACATGTCAAATGTCTTTATATTTCCTGAATATATATCGCAGCCCGGATGGATGAAACTAGATCCGGGGTCTTCAAACTCGTTCGATCTTCACTCTAAGTACAAGTCGATCCATGTGAGAATTGCGCTGAAGTCGAACATGGAAAGACATCGCTTGATTACCGGTCAATGATGTAAACCGCTAACAAGCGCGAGAGGAATTACCGATAATGATAATGACCCTCAAGGTACTGCAGTACAATTCACGTGGTGTGAATAAAGGACTTGGCGTTGAACACCACGGAAAATATTCTGGTTGAAGGTCATTGATGTATACCTATTGCCGGAAGTGAGAAACTTGCCATTGAGGCATGCAAGCTTCAAAGTACTGAGGGGGGTGTTCCTAGATCAACTTCTTGGATAATGAGCTGAAGTCGACAAGAAGCGGTCCGTCAAAGGAGGGCCTTAATGAATCCCACATCAGTGACACGGAAGGATGGATGAAGGATAATGTATGGCAGTGGATGGGACACGGTTGACTCTTTCTGAACAACATCTCTTGAACATATAACGACACTGATGTGATGGATCGGTAGCATTACCCCAAATGTGGATGGTTTGGCGAGACCATGGTGATGAGACCGGTGAATGAAACAACCCAACCCGATGTGATACGGAGGAAAAGTGTCATGTTCAAGAGCGACTTGCTACCATTAAAGCTTTGAGGTTCTCCCAATTTTTCCCTAGTCATTTCTGACCAGTACCTCTTTATTTTTGTCAAGCTTGAGGAGGATAACATATGCTTGTTCTATAACCTGCCCTTCGGGCAAGCCCATCGCTATGTTTTAACGAGCCTAGCGATAGGGAAACTCGTTCTCGTCTAAAGACAAGTTTGTCGCTATTTAATCATTTTAACGAGTCTAACGACAAAGAAAACTCGGTCCTTTTCATTTTTAGAGAGTCTGAAAAGGTACAGAAAGTTAACTCCAAAATTCATTTTTCATCATCTAATCCCTTAAGTCCAAAAAAGTATAAAACAATACAGAAGGGATGAGTTTTCGATAACTTTAACGAGCCAAATAAAACAAGCGCTCGACCTTTTTGTGCAATAATCCCTCAGGTCCAAAAAGATTAAAATCTAGAGGAGGGATAGCTCTTCCGGTCACTTTAACGAGCTGGAAGGCCAAAACTCGGCAAACTTTTCATATTTTACGAGTCAGATGAAAAGAGCTCAAAGAAGACTCGTCTTTTGAGGAACGAGTGATAAACAGGGATAGCAGCAGATTCCAGGTACAGGTTGGAATTTTCCAATCACGGCAGTGTCACAAGGATGGCTAGGTGAAATCACTCTTCGCAGTTGTTCCTCAAAATGGGTAAACAATCATATGGAGGTGAACGATTGGCCAAATGACGGTGGAGGTGGCAGGTGCAAACACGACCAAGGCTTTTATGGCTGATAAATTTACGATCACAGTGGTTATTTACCGGGATAGGTTCATTTTTTATTTAAAAATGAGCTTAAACTCTAGAGGAAACATTGCTCACTGCTTTTATTTATTTTTTAACGAGCATGAAGACCGCGTTAAAACTGCTCGGATCTTGCGTTTATTTTTTAACGAGCATGAACTTTATGCTAAAACTGCTCGAAATACCAGTCATAAGATAAGAAATGTCCCCTGTGAGATCTCTATTTTTTAAGGAGTTTCATCTTCACTAAGCTTTACTCCATATCCTTTCTTTATGCAAGTTCGGAAACGACTAATCCCAAAAACAGATAAATAACTGCTCTTAGCTTGCACTCCAAAAGGTTTGCATGCCCCCAGGTATAAAGTACAATTTCAAGGCTGCCCCTACTTATCCGTCAAAACATTTGTTTTAAAGGGTGAGGCTTACCTCTTTCTGGTTACCCAAAGATTGTCTCATTAATCTTTCAAACAAAACATTTTCTCGGCAATGCCTACCGAAATAGACAAGGGTGAATGACTGTTGTCAAACACGTAACTTTGACAAAAAAATCCTATTCCAGAACAACCCCTCTTCCAACCACGGACGGGGTACGGACTAGTCATATTCTTCCGCGGAAGTTCTATCTTATACCCAAGGTTTTCTCTGCCCAAAGCAAACCATGATGCATGCCCCCTGGGTTCCAGTCCCATCTTTCCGAATCACTCGCATTCATCGGGAAGGAGGACTGGGGGTGGAGACATTTCTTGATTGAATAGACCATTCAGGGTTGGTATGTGACTATTTGCGATGCGTGATCCCAGAAATGAAAGTTGGTCTACGAGCTTGACCATCCTTCCTTTGTGTGGAAAACACATTACTCTAAAGAGTGAGGAGACTATTGCTCCCATGCAATATATATAGTCTCGTCCAAGGAGTAGGTTATAATCCAAGGGTCCTTGAACGACCATCACGTTCATTTGAACGGTCTTCCCTTTCAATGTAACAGGCACATTGGGGAGGATCCCTAATGGTCGACTGGTTCCTTTATCAAAACCCGAGAGATTTCTTATCTTAGGCAAAAGCGTCGGGGAACCCAGTGCTTTCCAAGCAATAGAGGAAAGGATACTCATAGATTCCCCTTCATCAATGATAGTTCCAGCCATTACCATTCTATATATTTGGACTATAATTCTGAATGGTATACTGGTTGGTAACCGGGGTCTGCCTAGTTGGTTCCAATCAAAGGACACAACCAGGTTGCTTGGTGGTGGGATTGAATACATGGCCGGATATGACCCTGACGATGTTCCTTCCTGCGATAAAGGAATGGGCGCATTGCCCTGACGCTCATCAGAGTCTGTGTTGATGAAAAGAATCTGGATGGTGTCATCCTTATTCTCTTCAGTGACGGTGTCATTTGAAGATGAATCTTCAGTGATGGTGTCATTTGAAGATGAAACTTCTGAAGGGAGAACCGGGTCAACTGTCGTTTCGACCTTTGGACTTTCGTCCGGTCTGGATTCAGTAGGTTCATTTTCAATGACTGACACTTCAGCTGACCACTTGAGCGGGCTAGCTGTATTCTCAACCAACGAAGGACTTGGCACGAGTTTTTTGTATCCAGGAGGAAGTCTCAACGGTGAAACCAGACGATCTTCCAAAATTCTCTTCGCTTCGTCTAAGAAGGGACAACGGTGGATGGCTTGATCGCCTCCACACAGTCTGCAGGGGGATCTTGCTCCCCCTCTTTGTCTTGAACCTTCACTTTCGCTGGTTGACGGTAAGCATTCAACATGGCTATCAGAGGTTGATGCTCCCGAATTGTGCAAACGAGGGGACCAGTCCCTTAGTATCCGGGTAATACAGGGACAATCTCTATGGAAGTGGTCTCCTCTACATATGACACATGGCGATTTGGGCCCGGTCTGTGCTGTGTGTGGATTTTCGCTAGATGTCTTTTGCCTACACCCAGTCGCCTTAGGCTCCTTCTTCTTCTTTTCTCTCTTCTTCTTCTCCTTCTTCTCCATGGGAGCTTGGCTTTTGCCGGCTCTACCTTGCGAAGATGAAGGGTTGGAGTAAGAGTTATAGGAAGTGGAAGGCTGGTGGGTAGCTCTAGACTGATCTAACTGTTGACTCGACTGTTCAGGAACCATGGTGTTCTGAACTACATTGGTTGAGAATAGCCAAATTGGCAGGCCAATTCTCAGTCCTGGAAGCGACAATGTGGCCATGTGGGGTGCACCAACTTCTCCCCAAGAGGAGAAAGGACTAGGATTTCCATCATTGGGAATTCCTTGGTTGGGGCGTTCCATGTTCTCAACTTATAGATCAACGTAGGAATAGGAGGTGATTATGTTCCATTTAAAATAAATTTTATAACGACGCTTTAGACACAACTTGCTTTTTCACTTTTTAAGAGTCGAGAAAAAGCTAAAGATGACTCTAGTCTCCTTCGATGTTTTAACAAGCCCGAAGTGACAAATGCTCGGATGGACTTTTTCAGTTATAGAGTTTGAAAAAGGCCAAAAGAAACTGCTCTGGAGTTCTAGGCAGAGGGTGTGCCAAACTTTTCACAAAACCACAAAATACGTTTTACGGTACGGGTGGTCGATCTTCGTGAATGCTGTGTTCACTGCATTACGATTAGTAGGGCGGCCGACACGGCTTCCTATGGATAAAGGCGTTTTTCCTATAGGGGTCTCCCAATATATACGTGACGGTACGTGGGAGCACAAGTCCGTATTAGTGCCACCGACTCTCAGGAGGAATCACCCACCTTCTTCGAGATCGACAGTCACTACGTTTAACGACGCCGGAACACGTCTCTAGCTTAGACCTCTATGTGTTTGTGTTATGTTTCAAAGCGTTGTTAGGTTCATTCAATATATTTTAAGTTGATATTTTTAAAGTTTGCCTTTCAAGGTTCACCACGAGATGTTTGATACATATTCCTAAATGCAGTCTAAGATGATAAGCAAGCTTTTTCAATCTTTTCGACTTATGAAAATCTTAACTACTGGGGGAAAAGAAAGACATCATCTTTTCACACAGATCATAGAGCACACACTAATGCACTTTTTCCTAAATCAACATACAAACTTATCAAATGAAAAATGCACAATGCAGGTATTTCTTTTCTCTTTCTTAATGTCGATGTATTACAAAAAGAAAGTTGTTGTATAATTTTGAATTCAATTTCAAGTGAAAGTAAACAAGATTTGTCCAAAATCAAAAGACACCTTAAGATTTACTTGTTTCGACACTAGAAATACATAAATTCAAACCATATGACGAAAGCAAAAGCTCAATCAGCTATGAACAGCAAACAAACTAACTCTTAAGATCAAAACGACACTTATCATAGGTCTAGATCTAAGAGGCCATAGCAAGACTAGTTCACTTTTCGTTATGGGAAACTACAAATGATATAAGAAATACACAAAGAACAAATACAGTTTCTTTATACAACCGAGGCGGAATAGTGGCAAGGAAAGTTGGTTTCAGATAGGTACATTGACTGATAACAGGCTGCAAAAACAAGGATGAAAACAACGCAATAAACAGCAGGGAACCCCAGTTGCACAAGGCAAAACTGGTTCAGCGCAGGTAGTACACTGTCAGTTTGACATTCAGCACAGGTAGCCCCTTCGGGACCTGCGATGAAATGCAGACTGCCTTCACAGTGCCTGCAATGAAGAGATAAACTTTCGTTTTTCTCAGTTTCCGGGTTACAGATTGCTCAAAAATCAACAGTTTTTGGCCAAATCAGAAGCTATCAATCAAGTACACACTAAAGGATGAAAAGGAGGATGAAAAGCTATCACTAAGAGCTATTCAGAGTCCTTCTGGATCAGATCTTCAAATCATAAACATGCCCAGAAACTGAGCTAGAGTAGCTGCCCTCTACTTTGCATTTGAAAGATCCAAATGCAGTTCGATTCGGTACTCCCTGTGTTTAGGAAATGAATAGAAAAAACACAAACAACCAACAAGATACGATCCCTAGTGGAGTCGCCAATTTGTTGTCGGGAAAAGTATCCAATACGGAATGACCCTATCCCACTCTAAGGGTGATAGTACCTCAGCAACAATCCAAGCAAAGCTATCTAAGATTTCTTCTTTATGAAAGTAAAATAGGGGAGAAGGAGATCCACTAACCAATGTCTTTCGCTAATGGTTGATCCAATCTTCTCTCCTTGCTGCTTGCCCCCAACTCCTTGCTCTTTCACTGGCCCAGCTACACCAAGATCCTGCAAAATGGCAAGAGAGGGAAACTACAAGAAGTATACATTCATAATTGATTCAAGGATTAGAATAAATCAAATACACAAGTATAACAATACACCATTGAGACACATGCATATAGAAGAACCTCAAATGCTTTATTAATGGAAGAAGTAAAGTTCAGGAAGTGATACAACCATAAAAGGCCCAATCCAGCATCACCTCCCAGAAGAAAGAAATCTCCTCTTCACCTCCTTCAAAGCAAATCACCCAATAGTTCTAAACTCAAACCAACAACACTTCCTTACATACACAAGATTCCAACCTCCCTAGACCTCATGAGAGAGATCTATATATAGGATTTTTGGAGAAAGGATGAGTCAGCTTGAGGCTGGCATGAAGCTGACTAGTGTCCTCTCTCACTTCAGTTATTCTTCAGTTCTTGAGTCCACTTGGAGGTTCTTGCTTCCACTTGGAGATCTAGACCCTCTTACTCATCACCAGTCGAATTCCTTGATCCAAGTGTCATTTTGGAAGCTTCCTGGGCATTGACACCTTGAGGAATGACTGTGCCACATGTCCCAACTCGCCCAGCGTAGGTAGCCTTCTTTGCAATTGACATTCAGCACAGGTAGACAGTGGAGCAGTTGACATTCAGCGTAGATGCTCAGTGGAGCAGTTGACATGATCTAGAATTAGCTTGTTTTTGAGTGTTTTCAGGTGGAGAACTGCTATTCAGTGCTGTGGTTTGCTGACCTTGTTCCTCTAGGGGTGGGAACAACATGTTTAGGGACTTTGTATCCCTTAGATTATGGACATTTCATGCTTCATGCTGTAAGGCACAAAAATGTCTATAACACCCCTACTTCTTAACATCCCTCCCTACTTCCCAAAATTTTCTCAAGAATTTGGAAGCCCCTCATTCCCTTTATTTCTACAAATCCCCTATTCCAGACATCGGGATATGTTTTATTCAAATGATGTTTCTGAGCGCAAAAAGATGAATTTGAAAAAGTGAGAGATTTTTTTTGTCCACCATAGACCCGAGAAGAAAAGCCTCCTTCAGGTTTCACACAGGTCTCATGGTTTGGAAGAAATGTCCAAATAATCATTTGCCATAGGATAGTTGTTGCCCTTTTGGAGTGACCTTGGTAAAATAATTTTTTCTCCTAGATGAAATGTCCAAATGACTTTCTTGATGATACAAATGATAACTAGACACAGAAATATTTCTAATAAGCTATCATGAGCTCAATTTGGAGTTGAGGAAGAGCTCGTAAAGTTGACTACAAAATCACTCTGCATTTTGGTAGCCTCATTCTGCACATTTTGACCAATCTTGGGAGATTGAGCTTTTGACAGGGAAAATGAACTCCAAATTGAAAACATCAAGATGTTCCATAAAGTAGACTTGACAATATTTCCAACATGCTATCACATGCCCAATTTGGACACCAAGGAGGCCTCAAAAAGTGGCCTGAAAAAAGCATTGCACGTAGGGAAGGAGGCGTTGTGCATAGGGTAGTGAGCCACCAAATCACTTCAAACTTCAAAATTCCACCAAATTTCTTGCAAATTCCTCCTCTACAAGTAAATGGCCCTACTTCACTTGATGTTTAGCTTGCACATTTAATGTTTTAGACATCTCCTTCACTCTCAATATCAAACCCTAGTTTTCCACTACAAACCCTAACTAGCTTGTTTTTGCCATTACCTATCATTATAACTAACCCTTTTTACATCATTTCCTTTCCCCTAATCTATATTCCCTCATCTTTCCATCATTTTCAAAACCCTGTCGCTCACCCTCATGATTCTTAATTTACCCATAAGTGCCTAAATTCACTCAAAACTCATCCCTACAAAGCCTAAAGCATCCCACACATTCCCATCATCATTGTCTAAGATTGTGCAACTAAAAATTTGGTTAACATGGATAGAGGATATTATGATTATGATGAGAAGAATACAGAAAGTGCGAGTTCAGCGGAGAGAAACAGGCAACATAGAAAACCTCATAAGGGAGGCACGATCACAAGAGAAGATCTAGATAACCAAAGAGAACTACAAGCCTCTCCATTAGCAATTTCATGTTTTAGACACCTTGGATATTATGAGTTCTCTGAACTAGTGGAGAGATTTCAGTTTCATCATGAATTGGCTAGACTCTTTGTAGCCCACCTGCACAACAATGAAGTGACTCTTGCTGGGGTGACTTTCACAGTGTCACCATATGTTATTTCAGAGGCCACCAGGATTCATGATTTTGGTGAGAAATGGTATAAGGCTGAGGACCTTGATAAGCATTATTATGAGCCTTACATTAAGCCTCAGTACAAAACTCACGTGAAGATGTTTTTCCCCTTCAAATTTTTGGAGAATAGGTATGTCCCCTTGATGAGGATTATCATCAAATATTTCACTTTTGATGGAAGATTTTCCAGGTTGTATACTTACCATATTAGGCTCCTCATGCACTTTACAAGGGTGAAGATGTTAAACCTCCCCTACTTTTTGTTTAGAAACATTGATAAGATGGCTTACATTGTGCAGAGGAAGCCATATCCTCAATAGATGAACATCATATATCATTACTCCTTGATCAAGATTATTTTTCTTCGCCATCTCATTCTTCTAAATATCCCTTGGGAGACTTTCATTGCTCATGACATGTTTAGGGTACCTCAGTTTCCTCCATCCATGGTGCAAGAAACAGGTGGGTCCTCTACTCATGTGAAAACAGGAGAGGAACACAAAGAGACAAAAACTGCTAAGGTTCTGGTATTCTTGACATATCAGAAAGGTACAAGGAAGTTATTTGTAGCTGCTAGGCAAGTGTTTGCTTCATAAGATGTGGAAGGGACCTTGTCCTCTTCATCAATTCATAGGAAAATGTTATCTCCACATGGTGTGGAAGGGGCTTTGCCTTCTTCATTGACACAGTAGGTACAGGTATAGTAGTTGAAAAAAGGGAAGGAAAAGGTGCAGGAAGAAGACTTGGATGATGAGAAAGAAAGAGAGTTTGAGTTGGAAGAACATGATGAGCCTAAGAAGTTTGACACTGAGATTATTGATTTAGAAGCTCAAGAGAGGGAAACTGTCAAATACATCATCATTCAGGAGAAGGAATCTTAGATACAAGCATTGATAGACAACCTAGAGAGAGCCAAGTTTGTCATCACATACTTGGAGTAGGAGAAAAAACAATTGAGTGACAAACAAGTCCTCATGGAGCTAGAAGTACTAAAAGCGAAGAGGCAAAGTGACAAAGAGACTCATGTCACTTTTACTCCTATTGAGCAAGAAATTGAAAAGGATAGGGAGACTTGGCTAGAAAGATTAAATCTACACCTTGAAGAGCTGTTAAAGAATGCCAACAGGGACAACACAATGTTTAGACACATGGCATATCACTACATGACCCACAATAAGATTTGCAATATGAGAATAAAAAAGATGAAGGCTAGGTTAAGGAGGGCTTTAGAAGGAAAAAAGAAGGAGGATAGACTTAAGATGTTGGCTGAAGCCTCTTTGGAAAATCAAAGCACATGATGGTGGTGCTTCATACCAATTTTGGGCACTTTTTGAGAAAAAAGTTTCATTTGTGAATTTTTGAAATTCAATACACAAAAAATTGCCCAGAAGCGTAGTGCCACCGACGCTGCGCTTTTCCTAGGGGCACCCAATGGAAAAATGGCTTGCATTTTTGGATTTAGGGTAGTGAGGACATGCACCCTAGAAATTTTCAGAATTTTTGGAGCAAAATTGGTCCACAAAAAGGTCCAAAAACACTCCAAAATTGAACTTTCTACTAGTTTTTGGACACACAGAAGCAGCCTTGGTAGAATCAACTTTTGAGGGGTCAAATGAACTCCAACTGTAAACATTCTAGGTGTTCTGGAAAGTATACTTGAATACCTTTCCCATGAGCTATCCTAGGCTCAATTTGGATGATGGGAAGGCCCCCAAAAGTGGTATGAAAGCGGTGCTATGCATAGGACCAGTGGCGCTGCGCATAGGGCAAATTGGCTCAGGATGCCTATTTTGCCAATTTTCAACTATGCTTCATGATTTCTCTCTCATGATGGATGATTTACTGATGTAATTAATGTCATGGCTTGTAAATATGATAATTAAACAGTTCTATATGGTATATTCATTAGATTAAAAGTGGTTTTCAAGGTAATGAATCAATTTCCCCTCTTTTAGAGGCAAGTTGTTTGATTTCCTAGATTCCAGTTCCTTGTTTAGAAATGGTTGAAACAACTCCTCTTCTCGTGGATTCGACCCTTGATGGTTAGGATAAGTGGTTTATATTTCTATATCATGTATTCTCTTTGTCATTTGAAATGGTTGGATTCAGCTGGATGCTCATGTAGTGAATATACATCATCTTGTAGCAGTTTGGCATGAAACTAAATAAAGTTACAGCTATTTTTATGGGATCCCTATTGTATGGACTTTCGCATGGGTTTCTTCTTCTGTTATTATGTTTTCATGTTTTTCATGTATGCCTCTCTTATATAATTAATTCTAATTGGATGTTTTCAAGTCAGATAGGTGGAATCCATTAGGTTTTGATGCTTTGCCTTAAGAAAACACCAATATTTCATGTATTTTCTATTGTTTAAGAAGGATTAATGACTTTCTCATGCCCTTCTTAGCTTCTCACCAATCTATTACTTCACCTCATCAAGCCTAAGGTGCTAAATCTTATGCCTACCTTGCCCCATAGAAAACCCTGCAATTCTGACTTAGTTTCCCAGACCCAAATTGCCTAGCTCCTCCTGATCTAGAAAAACACCAACAAAACCTATCAAAACCTTTGAGCTACTATACCTAGCATAAAATCTTGTTCCTGATCCAGTCATCTTGACTAAGATCCATAAGGAGAGATCCCTCTCCCGGCCTAGTAGGGCTAGCTACTAGGCTAAGCTTGGTTTGTGGTTACCCTAGAATTGCCTCCCTTCAACCTGAGCTCAATCTAGGAGATAACATATCTCTTATATCTGTGTCCTTATTAGCAGACCTGCTGAATGAGGATACTTCTACACTTAGCTATCTTTCCAAGATCTAGGTCTGTGATGTGGATGGCCCCTGTGTTTCCTCAGATATAGTTGTGCCTTTACTTCTGTCCAGCTCAGTATCAGTTATTTCTATTGAGCCCTCTATGTCTTCCTACTTTGAAATAGGATTTAGCCTAGGCCTTTTGCTCTGACTGGTATCATATTGTATATTTGATGTGCCCATTCCTGAACTTGAGGGTTCCTCCCTTAGCCTCTTGGGGTTCTTTTACTCATTCTGAGGAGTCTGCCTGATAGGAAGGGTGCTCATCGTTGGCTCTTGCTGTTTAGGTACCTACAGAAATGATATCTCATCGAACTGTCTTTCTAAGTCACATAAGGCATTCTCTACATCTACCTCTGTACTGTCTCTATCTACAAGAGTGTTTTCCAGCCACTTAGATTTATTTTCATATCTTTCTATCTCTGGTATGGGGTGGTGAATATAGGATCCCAACTTGGACTTCTTTCTCAATCTAGTCATAAGTTATTGTGGTTCATACCTCCACATGAAACTCTTTTCGAACTTCATTTGCTGAAAATTTTGTATGCTTCCTCCCATGCCTCTCTAGAATTGCAGATGAAGGGGCCTAGCTGGTTTTTTACTTTGAATTGTGATATTTTCTTGGCCGAGACAAAATTTATCTCATCAAAGTTCATTATTTGTCTATATTACTCTAGAGCAAATAAACTCACGGGGAGAGTTATCACCTGGATTGAACCTTAGGCTGAAGGAAGGCAATGCGTGGGTAATCACAAACAATGGTTAGCAAAGTAGCTAGCCCTACTAGGCCAGGAGAGGGCTTTCTCCGTAAGGATCCTAGCCAAGATGAATGGATCAATAAAATGATATTAGGCTAGGTATAGTAGCACAAGGTTTGATTTGATTTTGAAGGGTTTTGCTACATCACGAGGAGCCAAACAGTTAGGGCAAGGAAATTAGGTCAAAATTGTAGGGTTTCTATGTGGCAAGGTAGGCACAAGGCTTACCACTCTAGGGTTTGATGGGTGAGGTTATTTTAAGACAGGTGAGGAGCTAGAAAGAGCATGTAAGCAACATGGATTCTTCCTAAACTAAAGAAAACATAAACTATGAATATTTTCCCAAAACAGAGCATAAATATTATGGGTTCTACCTATCAACTTGAAAACATTCACTTAAAACAAATGAAATGATTGATGAGGTACAAAAAAAATTCTATCATATGATCACAATAGAGAAAATTGAACTGTACATCATACCACATGGATCGCAAAGAAATAGCTGCAACTTTTCATTAATCTCCAAATGAAACTGATACAAAATGATGTCTACTCAAATAATAAGAATCCAGCTGAGTCAAACCCATTATAATGAGAAAGAAGAAGAATATATACACATTTTTTGAACCTCCTCCCATCCTCAAGGGTTGAATCCCTAAGATGAGGAGCTAATCTAACCAAAACTGAGCAAGAAAATAGAATCTAGGCATCCTAACAACTTGCCCTCTAAAAGTGATGAAATTGATTCATTTATCCTAGAGATGACTTTTAATCTAATGAATCTACCTTATTGTTATAGACATTTTTGTGCCTCGCAGCATGAAGCATGAAATGTCAATAATTACAGGGATCCTCAGTCCCTAAACATGTTGTTCTTACCCCTGCAAGAACAAGGTCAGCAAACCACAACACTTCCCATCAGTTCTCCGCCTGAAAACACTCAAAAACAGGCTATTTTTGGATCATGTCAGCTGCTCCACTGAGCAACTGCACTGAATGTCAACTGCTCCTCCTTGTACCTGCGCTGAAAGTCAACTCCAATGAAGGCTACCTGTGCTGGGCGAGATTGGCCAAGTGGCACAGTCATTCTGCAAGGTGTCAATTGCCCAGGAAGCTTCCAAACTGACACTTGGTTCAAGGAATTCGCCCTGTGATGAGTAAGAGGTACTTGATCTCCATGTGTAAGCAAGGATCTCCAAGTGGACTCAAGGACTGAAGTTTAACTAAAGTGGGAGAGGACACTAGTCAGCTTTATGCCAGCCTCAAGCTGACTCATCCTTTCTCCAAATCTCCTATATATAGAGCTCTTCTATGAGGTCTAGGGAGGCTGGAATTTTGTGCAAAGCAAGGAAGTGTTGTTGGTTTACAGTTAGAGCTATTGGGTGATTGCTTTTATAGAGGTGAAGAGGAGATTTCTTGCTGCTGGGGAGGTGCTGCTGGATTGGAGCCATTGATGGATGTAACCTTCTCAGAACCCTTTTACTTCTATCAATAAAGCTTTGAATGTTCTCCTATATACTTGTATTGCATTGATGTATTGTATTTACTTGTATATCTGATTCACTCTAATCCATGCATCAGTTATGAGTACATGTTTCTTGTAGTTTCCCTCTCTTGTTTGTGTAGGATCTTTGTGTAGCTGGGCCGGCAAAGGGAACAAGGAGCTGGGAGCAAAGGAACGAAGAGAGAAGACAAGATCAACAAAAGCGAAGGATATCGGTTGGTCAATCTTTTCTTCCTTCTCTGTACTTTCATAAAGGAAAATATCAAAGCTTTACTTTCAGTTGTTGCTAAGGACTATCATCCTTAGAGTAGGGATAGGGTCATTCCGAGTCGGATACTTTTCCCCGCAACACTTATAATACTTATTATCCATCATATTTATATGCCTAGTCATCATTTAAATTAGTAAAACAATATCTATGAGAGGAAACTCAAAATTACAGTAAAGGCACAGTGAAATAGATACTCAGCACAATTTTTGTCCTATGCACAATGCCTAAGCCCTATGTGCAGTGCTTTTCATTGGTCCATTTTGTAGGCCTTCCCAGTGTCCAAATTGAGCTCATGATAGCTCATTGGAAATATCTTCAAGTCATATTTCTATAAAATCTTGCATTTATTCATTTGAAGCTGATTTTACCCCTCAAAAATGGACTCTCCCAAGACTACTTCTGTGTGTCCAAAAAAGGATAGAAAGGTCTTTGTTTGGGTTCTTTTTTACCTTTTGGTTGACCAATTCTACTCTAAAAGCTTATAAATTCTCAGGGTGCATGTACTCATTGGTCTAAATCTAAAAATGTTGCCCATTCTTTCATTGGATTCCTCTAGGAAAAGCGCAGTGCCAGTGGCGTTGTGCATAGAGCCAAAGTTTCCGTGTCAAAATTGCTAAACACTCCAAAAAGAAAAAATTCTTCAAAGCTTGCTAAAAATTTATGGAAAATACCACCATTAAGTCTCTTTATCATCCAAGGAAGCTTCAACAAGAAACCTAATCCTATCATCCTCCTTTTTGCCTTCGAGCGCTTATTTTAGCCTTCTTTTCATTTGCTTGACTCTTATATTGCAAATCTTGTTCCGGGTCCTGTAATGGCGAGCCATGTGCCCCATGATTCGATTGTCCCTATTGGCCTTTTGGAGAAGCTTCTCGAAATGAAAATTGTCCCTGTAAAGCGAAGTTTCTCTATCCTCCTCAATTTTCTTCTTAATTCTTTGCTTTCTAGTCAGTGGCCGATGTTTCTTCCTCTTGCATTGTTGATTTTCCCTTGTCACTTTGCCTCTTTGTTTTGAGAAGTTCCAGCTCCATGAGGACTTTTTTGTTACTTAGCTGCTTTTCTCTTACTCAAGGTATCAAATGACATAATTAGTTCTCTCCAAGTTGTCGATCAGTGCTTGGATCTGTGCATCTTTTTCCCTTATGGTTATGTTTTTGTTTGTTTCCTCATCTTGGGTCTCCAAGTCAAATGTCTCAATGCCATGATTGATGTGTGGCTGTTCTGGTTCATCATCTTCCATCAAATCAAAATCTCTTTCCTGCTCATCAACAAGGATTTCCTCCAACACCTTTTGTTTCCCTTTATGCAACTGTTGAACCTACTGTACCTGTTGTGTTGATGAAGAAGCCACAACCCCTTCCATAGTTTGTAGAGCAAGAATTTTCCTATGACCTGATGAAGAAGGCAAGGCCCCTTCCACATCAAGTGGAGTAAACACTTGCCTTTCTACTACAAACAATGTTCTAGCCCCTCTCTAATATGTCTTGTATGCTTCTAGCTCCTCAACCACTTTAGTCATTATAACCTTCTCATCTTTCTTTACTTTGACACTGCTAGAAGGTCTTTCTATTTCTTGAGGCAATGGTGGAGGAATCTGAGGGCCCCTGAAGATGTCATTGGCAACGAATGTCTCCTAGAAAATCTTAAGGAGGTTGATATGATGTAGCACAATCATCTTGATCAGGGAATAGTGATAGAGACTACTCATTTGCTGGGGGTATGGCCTTTTTTGTACAATGTAGGCCATCTTCTCAATGTTCCTGAATAAGAAATAAGGGATGCTCAACATTTTCACTCTTGTAAAATGCATACGAAGCTTAATGTGATAGGTGTACAATCTAGAAAATATGCCCTCACATGTGAAATATTTCATAATGATCCTCATCATTGGGGCATATTTTTCTTCAAGCAACTTGAAAGGAAAATTCCTCTTCTTTTCATTTCTATACCTAGATTTGATGTATGGCTCATAATAGTGCTCATCCAAATATTGTGCCTTATACCATTTCTCCCCCACATTTGGAATCCCTGTAGCATCAGCAATGATGGAGGATGAAACTATAAATGTCACCTCAGCAAGATTTTCCTTGTTATCACGGAGATTGGCTACAAAACGCCTGGCTAGCTCAAGATGATGTTGGACTCTTTCCACCTTCTCACAAAACTCATAACACCCTAGATGCTTGAAAAAAGTGATAGTCATATGAGAAGCCTGTAATTCTCTAATGTTTGATGGTTCCTCTGTGATAATTCTACCTCCCTTGTGAGGTTTTCTTTGATGCTAAGGTTCATCTCCTAAACTCTCACTGTCACTATTTTCCTCCTCCTCATAATCTCTATCCTCTTTGTCCATGTTTGTCAAATTTTAAAGCCGTGTAACCCTAGAGAAGGTAATGAAGGAGTAAGTATTGGTGATTATGAATAGGGGAAGGGGTGATGAACTTCTGTGGTGTAGGATGGAATATATATATGAAAATGAGAGGGAGGGTATTCTTCTTTGATAGGGACTGTTTAGTAAATAGGGTTTTGTGATTTTGTATTAGGGAGATAGGGAATAAGGGATATGGAGGGATGTATAGGAAAGGTTAGGGTTTACAAGGAATAAGTGGAGTAGGAGATATTATGGATTTAAAGAATGAGTGGAGGGATGTATAGAAGGTATTAGTAAGCAATATAGGGTTTGATTTTAAAAATAGCAAGCCAACTTCAAATTAATGGATTGAATACCAAGAGGATAGCTCAGAGATCATACTTACTTGCTTATAGGCTATATAAGGCAAAGAAAAACATTTTGGGTGACTGATGGAGTGTTTTGGCACTTTCCGGCCCTATGCATGGCGCCACCTACAAGTGCACAGTGCTCCGGCTATATGCGCAGTTCCATTAGAATTAACACTAGATAAACTGCCCTATGAGTAGCGCTCCACTCCTATGTGCAACGAACTAGCCTCCGTGCACAACGCTCTACCTCCTATGCACAACACCTCTTCTCCTTAGCCACCAATTGGCATAAATTCCCCTCTCTTCTTCAATGCTTCTCTTCCAATATGAGTTTTGATTTTTCATTAGAAAAACCCACTTTCTAATGTTTTGGGACCTTTTCTTCTTTCCTCTAATTCTCTGTTTAATACCTTTCTCTTCTTTGTCTCTTTTCAGGTGAAGGATGCTTGGATTGAACTGATTTTTTAAGTGGTTACATTTTGTTGCAGCAAGGAGACATGCTTGGGGCAACTGTGAAAGTAGTTTTGTCCTAGTCTCTTTTATGCACCAAGATCTGATTGTGTCGTGAGTAGCCATCTAGTAGTGACATCCGTGATGCTCCAACTACTCTTTGCAAAATATGATCCATCTTAGGAAGAGGGTAATTATCTTTCAAGGATACTTTATTTAGGTTCCGGAAATCAATGCACAACCTTATCTCTCCAGTCTTTTTTCATACTGGGACCAAATTTGAAATCCAATCAGAGAATCTAATTGGAACAATGATACTAGCCTTAAACAATCTATTTACCTCTTTCTTGATGGATGGCAATAGCTTTGGATTGATTCTCCTCAACTTTTGTCTAAAACGTTTTTGATCTGGCTTGATAGGAATAGTATGTTGAATGATTTTCTTGTCATATACTTTCAAATTTGAGTAATCCCATGTAAAAACATCAGAAAATTTAGAAAGCAACTTAACATACTTAGCCTTTGATTCAGGAGACAATTTTTTTGATAACTTTACAAGCTTAGGCTGGTATGATGTCCCAAGATTTATGTCTTCAACTCCCTTGTTAGTAGGAACCAAGGTTGGTTTTCTCTCCACATCATCTTGATCAAACAACTCCTCTAAAGGTATAAGACCTCTAGGAATAACATTATCCTTCAGCTGTAAAACCTCCATATGATTTACCTCAATGCCTTGTTCATCAGAATCACAAACATCATCAATGAAAGCATTCTTAAACTTCCCTTCATTATGCAAAAATGAATTAATTTCATTGTCATCCCAGAAAACTTGTCAATATCTTAGGTTATCAGGAACAACAGGCCTATGTTTGACATCAATTTCAAATGTATTGCTAGAATTCATTGGAATTTTCAAATTTCTTGCTGTTGTTGCAAATGAATCAGCTATGATATTTTGACTTCTTGGCACCACTGTCAAGGTGTATTCCAGAAACATTTTCAAGATGTGTAGGACTGTGTTCCTATAAGCTCTCATCCACAGATGTTTTTCTTGATATTCTCCTTTTACTTGTTTAATCACTAGCTCTGAATCACCATAAACAAAAATCCTTTTCACACCCAGTGTCTTCAAAATCTTTAGACCTGTAATCAATTCCTCATACTCTGCTTCATTGTTAGAGAAATTGAAAGCTAATTTATAGGAACACACTCTAATATTGCTTGGGACTTTGTCTAGCTGAAAAATAGGACTTCGAATCCAAATTCCAATACCTGCACCATCTTTACCCAAAGCACCATCTAAATCCATGTTCCAAAGCCGGCCTCATCTTCCAGATGGTGGAATTCTACTTTAGTTTTGATCTTACCTTTGCTAATTACTTCATTTTTCTGCTCTTCACTGTTTTTATGCTCCTGTGGAGGCTGCTCAGAAAGAATTGCCATTTTTTCCTTTTCTTTATTAAGAAATGCTCTAAAACTCTCAAAACTTTTGGGTACATCATCTAATTCTACAAGCTGAATATCTACATCATTCAATCCACTATCAGTGTACAAAACAAAAGACTCTAAATCTGTATGTACAAAATTTATCAGATGATTTGTGGGCTTCTCTTTACTAGTAATCATATACTTCATCTTCTTTTCATGGTACAACTTCCTCAATTGATTGAAAATAGGGATTGTAGCATAAGAGAAGTCAAGTTGTAAAGTCCCTTTGAGTTTGGCTCCCCACGATCTAGACAACAACATACCAAATCGAGGTGGTATATCAACTACTACCACATCCATCAAGACATTTTTGGCTGGGAATTGATCTAAAGAAACCACCAAATCTTTAATGAGACCAATGCAGCGAACTCTACCAGAATCAAATGAGTAAAAATCATGATATTTTCGGGTGACATCCAAACCCAACTTTTCCATTATGGCATTGGGCATCAAATTATGGGAAGCTCCAGAATCAAGCATAGCATTAACAAGAATATATTCATGCAATCTAAGACTCAGATAAAAGGGTGGGACTTCGCTATCTTCTAGTTGACCTTCTATAGCTGGAAAAAAATAAGTTTAGGGTCATCATCCTCAATATTCACCATGTCTGACAAAGGATCAATTTGCAGTATTCTAGATACATGATGTTTGTAATGGCTATTCTTAACAAGCTCACTCAAAGGAATGGACACTTTCAATTTAGCAATTTTACTTTCTAAATTAAAAGATGTGACTTTTCCTACCTCTTTGGCACTGATGTCTCTCTTATCCATTTGTTCCTTCGTTGCACTATCCTTTTGTTGATTGTCTTTCTCTTTTGCAGTTGTACTTGTTTATGGTTGACTTACCTTGTTGGAATTCTGATTGGCAAGCTCCTTTCCCTTTTTCTGATTTTTTGGGGGATCATTCTTTGATTGAACATCCTTCCTCTTCCGAATAGGACTGACCAGTACATCTCTATTCCTCAAATGATATTTCCTCTTCTGTGTGCTCAAAGCATTCATGTAACCATGTTGATAATCATCATATTTAGCCTCCAAAACAACATCATTTTCCAAGATGTAGTCCTCATCCTTTTGAATGTCGAAACTTTCTACATACTCTTCATCTTTGGTCATAAATATAGGCATAGAATCAGAAGTGAAAAAGTGATTTGTTTTAATTACTAGATCTTCCTCATCTTCTTCGTCCACTCCTTGCACATAATTCTACTTTAAGGGAGTTCTGATATGTTGTTGTTGTTGTGTTGGTTGTTCTAGTGATTTTTGTTCTCTTTTCTTGATTCAGAATTGGGGTTGTTGTTGCCCTCTAAAGTTTGGATTCCGGATCTAAGGTTCAGGTCTATCTGTGATGGACAACCAGTCAACCATCCTTTCCATTGTTCGAATCAATGTATCCATTTTTACATCTGAAGTAGATCCTTCTTCTCTTACGGTCACTCTTTTCTCTGGTCTCATTCTTACTCATTTGGCCAGCAAGTTCACTTCTACGCTCACAACATTCTTTTACATGTCTTCTAGAGTTGTAGCATCACATTCACGCAATTGATATGCCATATTAGCATCAAATCAATCTGGAAAATTAAGAAAAGTCAATCCAAAAGGGAAAGCATTGTACACTACATTAAATCTTACACAATAATCTTGCACACTCTCACCAACATTTCTTTTTATGTTCTCATATTTGGATAGACTTTGAAGTGGATTTTTCTTCATCTCCCACTGATCTAGGAACTACCTGTGGAGGATTGGTAAAGTAGTGATAGAAGTTGCTGGTAGGGCTTTGAACCACTTCTGAACTTCTCCTCCAAAACTTTGTACAAACAACCTCATCGTCACATATTCAATTTCAACCTCATGGAGGTGAAAGAAATCATTCATCTTGTCTACATGTTGTTGAGTTGTAATGGTTTGGGTTCTGTCAAAGAAAGGTATTTTCGTTTGATAATCAGTGGGCATGGCACCAGGATTTTGAGGTAAAACAAGGGGTGCATATCGGGCAGTCATGACTGGAGGTGGGGGAAGTGGTGGATTTAATGAAAGGATTGGGGTACTCGGTATACTCAAAGGGGGGTTAACAATAGCTTGAGTGGTGTGAACAATCTGTAAAGAAGAAAGCAGTGGGTAAGGGATCTTTAGGGTGGTAGTAGATGCAAAAGAGATATTTCAAAAATCAAAAGATGGCCTATGAGTCTTATTTTGCACCCCAAGTGTTTAAGTTTTAAGAAAGGTTCTACAACTACTCGAGAGCATGAATAAGTTCTGACCCTTATTTACTTTGTGAAAACAAGTCTTCAACGGGGTTATCAAAAGATATAGAGGAATCAACAACAATCTGATCAATCCAACTTAAAGATTTACTACGAAATAAACTTTACTCAAAATCAAGATCAAACTCAATGTCTTGCAAACTGTCTAACCTTCCTGGAGTGAATTAACACGAGGAATGAAAACCTCACTTCATTGTTCTTCGGCTAAACTAAATTTCTATGCAGCTTTCTTATATTTCCACCCAGTTTTATGAGGATCACTGGCAATGGTGGGAGGATTCGGATCTGGATTTGATCTGGTGTACTTTTGAGAAGATAGTATGTCTAACTTTAAAATTTTGTATATTGCTTTACAACTTTCTAATTCAGCCTAGTAAATTCTAAAAATCATCATCCAAAAGCTTAAGAATTCAAATGAAACATCTTACTAGGGTATTTAATCTTTCATTCCCTCATATAGTTGCCACTATGTTATCACCTCGATTGAACCTTAGGCTGAAGGAAGGCAATGCCAGGGTAATCACAAACCATGCTTAACCAAGTAGCTAGACCTACTAGGCTAGGAGAGGGCTCTCTCCATAAGGATCTCAGCCAAGCTAACTGGATCAAGAAAATGATATTAGGCTAGGTATAGTAGCATAATTTTTTATTTGATTTTGAAGGGTTTTGCTGGATCAGGAGGAACCAAATAGTTAGGGCAAGGAGATTAGGTCAAAATTGTAGGGTTTCGATGGGGCCAGGTAGGCACAAGGCTCATCACTCTAGGGTTTGATGGGTTACATGTTTTCAAGACAGGTGAGGAGCTAGAAAGAGCATGTAAGCAACATGGATTCTTCCTAAACTGAAGAAAACATAGATTGCGAATATTTTCCCAAAACAGAGCATAAATATTATGGGTTCTATCTATCAACTTGAAAACATCCACTTAAAAGAAATGAAATGATTGATGAATTAAAAAAAAATATTCTAACATATGATCACAATAGAGAAAACTAAAATGAACATCATACCACATGGATCTCAAAGAAATAGCTACAACTTTTCATTATTATCCCGCTGAAACTGATACAAAATGATGTCTACTCAAAGCATAAGCATCCAAATGAGTCCAACCCATTACAATGAGAAAGAAGAAGAAGACATAGACGTTGTTTCAACCTCCTCCCATCCTCAGGTGTCAAATCCCTAATATGAGGAGCTAATATAACCAAAACTGAACAAGAAACTAGAATCTAGGCATCCTAACAACTTGCATCTAAAAGTGAGGAAACTGATTCATTTGTCCTCAAGATGACTTTAAATCTAACGAATCTACCTTCTAATACTAATTATCCATCATTTTTACATGCCTAGTCATCATTTACATCAGTAAAACACCATCTATGAGAAGAAACTCAAAATTACAGTCAAGGCACAGTGAAATAGACACTTAGTACAATTTTTGTCCTATGTGCAACGCCTAAGCCCTATGTGCAGTTCTTTTTGCAAGTCCATTGTGGAGGTCATACCAGTGTCCAAATTGAGCTCATGATAGCTCATTGGCAATATCTTCAAGTCATCTCTCCAAAAAGTCTTGAATTTCATCATTTGAAGCTCATTTGACCCCTCAAAAATGGATTCTCGCAAGACTGCTTCTGTGTGTAAAAAATATGGCAGAAATGTCATTCTTTGGGTGTTTTTTGACCTTTTGGTTGACTAGTTCTACTCTAAAAGCTTAGAAAATACTCAGGGTGCATGTAATCATCATTACAAATCCAAAAATTCTGACCATTACTTCATTGGATGCCCCTAGGAAAAGCACAATGCAAGTGGCGCTGTGCATAGAGCCTAAGTTTCTGTGTCAAAAATTGCTAAACTCTCCAAAAAGAAAAAATTCTTCAATTCTTACTCCAAATTTGTGGAAAATACCACCATTAAGTATCTTTATCAGCCAAGGAAGCTTTAGTAAGAAACCTAAGCCTATCATCCTCCTTTTTGCCTTCGAGTGCTTGTTTTAGCCTTCTTTTTATTTTCTTGACTCTTATATTGCAAATATTGTCCCTATTGGCCTTTTGGAGCAGCTTCTCCAAATGAAAATTGACCTTATCAAGCCAAGTTTCTCTATCCTCCTCAATTTCCTTCTCAATTCTTTGCTTTATATTCAAGGTGGTCGATGTTTCTTCCTCTTGCATTGCTGATTTGCCATTCTCACTTTGCCTCTTTGTTTTGAGAAGTTACAACTCCATGAGGACTTGTTTGTCACTTAACTGCTTGTTCTCCTCCTCAAGGTATGAAATGACATACTTACCTCTCGCCAAGTTGTCCATCAGTGCTTGGATCTGTGCATCTTCTTCCCTTATGGTTATGTTTACGTTTGTTGCCTCATCTTGGGCCTCTAAGTCAACTGTCTCAATGCCATGATGGATGTGTGTTTGTTCTGGTTCATCATGTTCAACCAAATCAAAATCTCTTTCCTCCTCATCAACAATTCTTTCCTCCAACACCTTTTCTTTCCCTTTATGTAGCTATTGCACCTATTGTACCTGTTGTGTCGATGAAGGAAAAGCCCGTTCCCCAGTTTGTGGAGCAAGAATTTTCCTATGAGCTGATGAAGAAGGAAAGGCCCCTTCGACATCAAGTGGAGTAAACACTTTCCTATTTGCTGCAAACAATGTTCTAGCCCCTCCCAGGTATGTCTTGTAGGCTTCTGGCTCCTCAACAACTTTAGTCGTTTTAACCTTCTCATCTTTCTTTACATTGGCACTCTTAGAAGGTCTTTGTGTTTCTTGAGGCACCAGTGGAGGAATCTAATGGCCCCTGAAGATGTCTATGGCAATGAATGTCTCCCAGGAAATGTTGAAGAGGTTGAGATGATGTAGCACAATCATCTTGATTAGGGAATAGTGACAAAGACTACTCATTTGCTAGGGGTATGGCCTTTTTTGTACAATGTAGGCCATATTCTTAATGTTCCTGAATAAGAAATAAGGTATGCTCAACATTTTCACTCTTGCAAAATGCATAAGAAGCCTAATGTGATATTTGTAAAATCTAGAAAATCTTCCCTGACATGTGAAATATTTCATAATGATCCTCATCATCGGGGCATATTTGTCTTGAAGGAACTTGAAGGGAAAAGTTCTCTTATTTTCATTTCTGTACCTAGATTTTGTGTATGGCTCATAATAGTGCTCATCCAAATCTTATGCCTTATAACTTTTCTTCCCCACATTTGGAATCCCTGTAGCATCAGTAATGATGGAGGATGAAACTGTAAATGTCACCCCGGCAAGAGTTACCTTGTTATCATGAAGATTGGCTACAAAAATCCTAGTTAGCTTAGGATGATGTTGGACTATTTCCACCTTCTCACAAAACTCATAATACCCTAGATGCCTGAAACAAGTGATAGTCATATGAGAAGACTGTAATTCTCTATTGTTTGATGGTTACTCCCTGATAGTTTTGGCTCCCTTGTGTGGTTTTCTTAGATGTTGAGGTTCGTCTCCCAAACTCTCACTGCCATTATTTTCCTCCTCCTCATAATCTCTATCCTCTTTTTCCATGTTTGTCAAATTTTGAAGTTGTCTAACCCTAGAGAAGGTAGTGAAGGAGTAAGTATTGGTGGTTAGGAATAGAGGAAGGGGTGATGAACTTCTGTGGTGTAAGATGGAATATATATATATATATATATATATATATATATATATATATATATATATATATATATATATATATATATATATATATGAAAATGAGAGGGAGGGTATTCTTCTTTGATAGGGACTGTTTAGTAAATAGGGTTTTGGGATTTTGTTTTGGGGAGATAGGGAATAAGGGATATGGAGGGATGTATAGGAGTGGTTAGGGTTTCAAGGAATAAGTGGAGTAGGAGATATTACGGATTTAAAGAATGAGTGGAGGGATGTATAGAAGGGATTAGTAAGTAATCTAGGGTTTTATTTTCAAAATAGAAATCCAACTTCAAATTAATGGATTGAATACCAAGAGGATAGTTCAGAGATCATACTTACTTGCTTATAGGCTATATAAGGAAAAAAAACGTTTTGGGTGACTGAAGGAGTGTTTTGGATTTTTATGGCCCTATGCGCAGTGCCACCTACAGGTGCACAGTGCTCTGGCTATATGTGCAACACCATTGAAATTAACACTAGAGAAACTGCCCTATGCGCAGCGCTCCAGCCTCTGTGTGCAACGCCTCCTCCAACTGCTCTGTGGACATTTCTCTACCTCCTATGCACATTGCCTCTTCTCCTTAGCCACCAATTGGCCTCAATTCCCCTCTCTTCTTCAATGCTTCTCTTCCTCTTTGTCAAATGAGAGTGATGAGTTTGGAAAAGGAGTTTGACATCTTATATAGAGATTCATTTTGATTTTTCACTAGAATAACCCACTTTCTAATGTTTTGCAACCTTTTCTTCTTTCCTCTTATTGCCTGGTTAATACCTTTCTCTTCTTTGTCTCTTTTCAGGTGAAGGATGCTTGGATTGAACTGATTTTTCAGTGGTTACATTTTCTTGCAGCAAGGAAACATGCTTGGGGTAGTTGGGAACACTTATGTACACAAAATGGATTGAATTACAACAAAATAATATAAATCATCAAAAATACCGTGTTTTCATCTCAAAAACATGTTTTTTGAGATGAAAATTACATTAGTGAAAAAAGATCTTTATACAGTCGTTATGACTTATTGGCAATTAATCTTTGTTTATTTGTCATCCTCATACCTTTGCTACCCTTTATTTACACTTGAAATCAGGATTTTTGACCTTGGAAATGAACCCTAAAACCTGATGGAAAGACACCTGCCTTAACACCTATAGTAACATATTTGAAACCTCAACAGAATACAAGATGGAAATGGGTCAGCATATGTACTTTATGAGGGAAGATTTGATTTTCTAAGAAAAATACAACCATCAGTGGACCATTTTAACATGACCTAATGGAAATAAAAATCCAGTCTAAGACACCTAAAATGAAAATTAAAAGAGAAGATTTGATCCTTGACGGACGAATGCATATACTAACACAAACAGGGAGGTATCTGGGTAGTTTATATGGTGCAACCAGGAAACCATAAATTCTTATCTTTGAGTGGTTTTGGTAAAGGTACCAATCTCCCACATTGCTTTGTTTAGACAACTGAAGGACTATTTTGATCTTTGGACTTATCCTGAGTGGAGGGCTTCCTTTTCGCATAGTTATGACTGGATGAACAAAAGAATCTATGAAATCTGAATAGGTATATGGTGACTCAAACTTATGGAACAGTGCATCCAAAAAATGATAGACTTGGGCTAGCCTTTGGTATCCAGCGTCTGGAGGGGAAAAGGAAATCTATCTAGCTGATAATATAAAAACATATGGTATAGAACATATGAGTATTTAAATACTCTCTCATTATGCATCCTGGTGAACTGTTCATGCATTTTCTCAGCTATGCACTCAGCATAATTGTACAAAACAACCGGAGGTTGTCCTGAGGTATAAATTGACATGAAGGTTAGGACAAGATCATCAACAAATTCATCAGTGGAGCAGCCTAGGACACATGATATCATGGTGATGATTTGTTTGCCCCTTTCATAGAACATTGTAGAAACTATGGGGGTGGGAATTTTAGGAATGTGCTGCTCTTCAACAATGAAGTATTGGAACAATTGGGCCAGCCTAGAGGGACTTAACTTGGAATATTGGTATAACAAATCTCCAATCATTGGAGTTGCAACATTTCATTTATGGAATCAGCTATAATGGTGAATACAATCTTTTGGTCAGGGGACATAAGAGCTCTCGGGTTGGGAATGTAACAGGCATGGCACTGGTGGACAATTTCAGGGGAAACATGTACCTGTAGAAACTGGTATTTGGGAAAATTTCACTCCCAAAGGCCAATATCATTAGCATGGTTGAGGTATCTATCCCTACATGAACAATGGATTTTAAGCAGGAGGTTCTGGGTAGATGTATCCTTAATTTGGAAATCACTGTCAGGAAAGGGAAGGTGGTCGAGGTCCAAATGGGGAGTTGTGATAGGTATAACATCCAAGGCAATCGGGGTAGCCATAATTTAGTTCTTGTGGATTTAAATTTGGCTTTAAAGTTTTATTCAGAAGTTTTTTATGGCAATTGGGATTTTTCAGAGGGTTCGTCTGTGGGTTTTTAAATTTAAACTATTATTCAATTAATTTTACTTAATTGAAACATTGTACAAGGATGAGAATTTCCAAATTCGAAAGGGCGAGTGGTAATTTGTGGTGAAATACCTGGAATTGGGTGAATAATCTGCAAATTTTGGAGTTCACGGTAGCTGCAAAGGTCCGAGTGAATTTGGTACAGACCGAGAGGTCGACCGGGGTCTCTGCAACTTTCTTCAGGGGTGAATTCAGAGTTCAAATGGTGAATTTGGCATTTGCAGAAATCACACTGGTTCTCATAGGTTCATAGAGAAAATGAGCGAAAAAAGGTGAAAAAGGGCTTCTCAGCCTTTTTATGGAGAAACGATTATTTTTCGGCAGGTTATTTCGAATGAACAAAAGGTGGTTTGGTGGTTTGAGCGAGGAGGCGGTTTCCCAGGCCATTGTACTGCTTATGAGGTGAAGGCAGTTTTTAGAGGGGTCACGCGATATATTCTAGAGCTTGACATGTAGCCTTCGAGGGGTCGGGGAAAGCCGCTTTATCAGGTGAGTAACATTCATCCATCGGGCGCAGCCGATACGGCTATGGACCATTGGATGCATAGGAAGTTGATCTACTGGAAATCGGGCGAGGGAAGCGAGCGGGAGATAAAAGCTTGGGCTTAAGGGGGGGCCAAGCTCTGAACTTCAACGGTTTTGGTTTATTTAGGAATTAATCACAGGTTTTAAAACCATCAGGTGGGGCTTAATAGAGGTTTAACTCAATTTTGGGTAAAGTTCGGGCATCAGGTGAGTTCGATATGACTGCATATCATAGGATTTGGGTGCAAATGATCAGACGGTGGTGGGGTGAGGGAATAGCACGGATGAAATGTACAGAGGCTTTAGGGGGGTCCGATGCTTCAATCATAAGTGATTTGTGATTATTTGAGGTTAAGAAGGGGTTTTATTTGTTTTATCGGGATAAGGGGAAAATATATTAGTTTCTATTAAAACTAAGGGTTGGGGGTATTTACATAGGGATTTAGTTAATATACGGGAAAAGGGTTTCATCAGGAAGTTATATAATAAATTTAATAATTAATATGAAATGTGGTGGAGTGGGTTTTTCCTTAAGAAAAAAGGTAAAATGTAATTTTTGCGCACGTACACTCAATACTTAGGATAAAAGGTTTTTTGTGGGATTTTTTGAGTGAAAAGGGATTTACATGGGAGGTTTTCACTTTTCCTAGGCAAAAGAGTTTTAAGCTTAGGAAAAAGGGTTTTATTAGGGAAATGATGGGGGAATGAATTTAATGAAGGGGATTCTAGCACTTGTGTCCATAAGTCATCAAGCCGAGGGTCTGGTCGCACCTAAAGTCAAAGAAATGCTCTGAGCCTCTTTGACTTGTAGGATTTAAAGTACTAGAACATACTTGTGGATAGGAAATTAGTAAGTACAGGGGAAATATGAATGACGGGGAGTCAATGAAATGAACTTGTAAACCTTTGCTTTTTCTTTCATAATTGATCATACATGTTGAAATATGTATCTAAGCATGATGCATGTGTCTCAATCCAATTAACTTTGTAGTTTAGCAACCTTTCTTCTACTTAACCATCTCTTACCTTAACATGTTTTCTTCATTTCTTTGGGTGCATTAAGGCTAGCAAACCCTTATTCTATCTTTCCTTTAATAAAAAAACCTATCGAATTCTAACCTTATATCATCCAAGGGCTCAGATTAAGCTTATGATCTCCTTTTACTTTCTCTACCTATCTAATGGTCTACCAAGATTAAACTGTTTGGTCAAATTTTATTCTCTAACTATAAACATAATATGCAAAGCATGAAATAACCAAGATTAAACAATTTGATTAGCATGGGTTGTGGAATGAATAACAAGTTGCACACAATCATTATTATGCATAAAAGTAAATAGTAGTGGAATTTAGACTTTCTCACTTTCACCGTCTCTCTTTGTTTTTTGTGGTTCATATATTTTCATTTTTTTGACATTTTCTCATTCTTTTTGTCCTTTGAATTTTCTTTTAGGACATACCCTATTCACACTTTTTATTTTTTTTTAATATGGAAAACATTTGCAGAAAGAAGATGTATGTACAATATTACAAGGCTTAACCTTAGTCATTCAAAATTATGACTCCTATTGGTATAGGAACCTAATAGTGGCTCCACTTGGGGATGGCATTTTCTAGTGAAATGTCAAGAACTTTAAAGATCAGTAGCCTTTGAATTGTTGCTAATGTTACCTTGCAAAGTGTTCTTCTATACATCTGCATTATTGATGCTAATGACAGTAGATATTTCAAAGCTTAGGGCCTTCTCTTCAGGCTTCAACTTCAAATATTACCACCCAATTGAAACTAGACTTTGTAAATGAAGTATGTAAATCATGGGAAATGAGAATTAGTAACTTGGTTCAAAGTAATGTTTTAGCATTCGACCATTCACTGGCCCACCTTCTGCATATGTACCATCAATTTCACTCATAAATAAAGCATTATTTCCTCTGTAAGCATAAATGACATAGGGACCTTTCCATAGGAAATCAAATTTACCATGTTTGCCTTTGTCTTCCCTCCTTGAATCCCACTTGAGCACTTTTTCACCAATGTAGAAATCTTCAGCCTTGGTTCTCTTATCAAAAATCTTTTTAGCCCTTTCCTACACAACTTGAGACCTGATATAGACCTATTCTCTGGTTTGTTGTAGATGAATAGTTTGGTTGATTCTTCTTTGAACACTATTTGGTTCAACCTGCAATTCTTGAAGTATCTTCATTACTGGTACTCCCAAAGAGGATGGAAAGAGAGCTTCCATCCCATAAACTAGTTGATAAGGAGAAGTACCAATTGATTTCTTAGTAGTCAATCCGTCTGCCCATAAGGTATTGACTAGCTTTTTATTTCAAGTTTTCTTATTGTCCTCTAGTAACTTCTTGATGATGTTTACTAGGCTTTTGTTTGAGGATTTTGCCAATCCATTACCTTGAGGGTAATAGGCTATAGAATGGCCTAGGGTGATATGATACTTGTTGCAGAAATCTATCATTCTTTTGGATTTAAATGTTGCAGCATTATCAGTAATGAGCTTAGTTGGACATCCAAATATTGATAGAATATTGGTTCAAGGAAGGTTATGATAATAGTATCTGTGGCTTGCCTTGAACGTATGGCCTCTATCCATTTTTTGAAGTAGTCTATGGCTGTGAAGATCCATTTGTGCTGGGTAGAGGAGTGTTACACTAAAATTTGTCACCATGATTATTTGCAGTTAGTATGGCTCCATCAATAACCATATTGTCCTCCTTGGCAAGTCTTATACCTCTGCTCCTCATGTCAAACTCCAAAAAAGAGAGAAAGCCTTTAAAAAATCAATATAACTCTGGTTCCGAACTTTCTCTTACTCTTACCCGCGGGCCCGCACCTCAAGTACATAATACCTGTGTACTTGTACGCTCTGTCTGTAAAAGGGTGGGTGCGTACCCCTATAAAAGTCAAAAGGCGCAAGTTTTACTTCAAAAAACTTACTTGCGGTCGATTCTAGAGCATTCTAGAAGATGGTTTGACGTGGATTGAGCGCCTCCAGATGGTTCATGCATCCCAATGAAAGAGGAACTTATCCCATGAAGAGGGGAGCTATCCCTTTGAAAGAGGGGCTTATCCCATTGATGGTGGACCTGTTTAACTTCCTCCAAAGCATTATAAATACAGGCATCGGGCTAGAGGGAGGAGAGGTTGAAAGCTGAACATTCCTAAGGGTAGATGTTGCTGAAATTAGGACTCCCTTATAGAGCTTGAGAGGAGAGATCACATTCCTTTCTTAGCTTCATTTGGAAGTGGGTGAGCTGATCAAAGTAGAGGAGAACTCTTGCTGGACCCTGGGAGGGACCTGCACAACACCAAGGCACTGGTTGTAAGGTTTCTTTATTTCCAATTAATAAAATTAAGTTCATTTTTCTCTAAAAGTTGTTATAGATAATTTGTTTCATAAACTCCTTGGTCTTTATGATGAATATGTTTTATTATATGAGTTATTCAGGTGCTATGTAATCGTTTGCTTGTTTGTGTATGCAGGCTTCAAGGAGAATGAGCTCATCTGGATCGAAGAGGCTTAGCTGCTGCAAACAACGTTGGACTAAAGGTAAGCCTTAAACACCTGGTTGCTTTTATTTTAAATGCATATTTAGGGAAAGATAGTGCTTGATTGTTTTGTTTGTCACTAGAAAAGCCTTAGTTTCTAGGGAAGTCGGTTTTGTCCGCAAAATTGACTCTTTCCACATGAAAAAATGGCGACTCCGCTGGGGAATCCATGGATTTGATTGATTTCTCTTTTGATTGATACTTTGATTTGAGAAACGTTGATCTGTTTCTGTTTTTGACTCGATGATTGTGGGATTGGGTGAATTTAGTTAATTTTGAGTTAGTTTTCATTTTTCATAGTTTTGGGAGAGGTACGCACCCTCTGAGTTAAGCACAGTGCGTACCTGTACGCACTTTTGCTTTGTGCACAGAGCGTGGACGCACCTGTGTAAATAGGTTGCCTGCGTACCCTGTCAAAAATTTGAAAAATTTTAAATTTTTCTCTTTTTTATCAGTTTAGAATTTGTTTATAGGTTTTTAGCCACTGCCCAGACCTGCATGTGACTTGTCAGAAACTTTCCTTGGTTAATTTCATTGGCATTCCTGCTTTAAGCTTTTATTAATTGGGTGTTTTGAGTCTCTTTTTTGAGATACTCTTAATTTGATTTCCTTTGGTCATTACTTGGAGGTTTGTCTCAGTCTTTTCACAATTTTGCATCTTTTTACTTTTGCTTTCGCAAAGTGTTAATCGCCTTTGAGTGTTTTTATTTTTGATCTTTGGAACTCTCACCCAATTTTCTTGACTTGCACTTGATTGGTTCTTAGATTACATTAGAATCATTTTGTGTTTGAGAATTCTCTTGCATAGATCACATTTGCATAATTAGAATTCTTATTTTCAGAATATGAATGAAAAACGTGCATAGATTACATTTGCATACTTTTCAATTGAATTGTGCATAGATTACAATTTCATAGTTCACATTCTGAAAAATCAATCGTATATTTAGATCAGCTTTCTTTGATTTGAATTTACATATTTTTATGTTTGTTCTTTAACACATTAAATATATATATATATATATATATATATATATTGGAATTGATTTGCATTAGTTTTTCTTGATGAAATTAGTGCATTAGAGAATTTGTTATATTTTCTCTTAGTGATCATTTTTTTGCATTGTTGGAAGTGAATGGAAACTCTCTCCTTACTTTAGTTAGGATTCATCGAATTGAAAAGATTACATTATCATATTCGATGGCATTCAGTTTTGAGTTGGGTCATAACACCATTGGTTTCGTATCCATTTACCCATTTGAGTAATAACAGCCTTAATAACACGGCGCTTAATTAAAATTCATCTAGTAATATTTTTATTTTCTAGGGCTATGATACACCAACATAGCTTAGGCTAGTGTCTTGGAGTAGGGAGTAATTAACTCTCCAAGACAGTAAAAACAAACAAGTAGCTTATCTTGCGGTAGGATAAATCCAATTGTTACATTTATGCTCTGGGAAAGCTCCTCTTAAAGGAGAAGCATGAGATCGTGTCCAAACCAGTGAAGGGATCAATCCTCCTTCATTGGGAACGACACCAGATATGCACGTACTACAAACGGTAAACTTTGGATTAACCATTGTTGAGGAGCTTGGGGTCACTTGTCGGTAAACCTTGGATTATTGTCAAGGAGCCGACAACGGGATTGAGCTTGTTACTCTGCCCTTGCGTGCGTATCGGATTGTAGACTGTTCCCCCAGGTATATTTGTTGCTGTTAGTGACCTTAGTGACTATTATATTTAGGATTCTTCCTAAGGTGATGGTGGAGGGAAGATCCCACTGTACCTGGAGCAGATGTCGGCTAGACTCACTTGGATTTTCTGGGGGGTTCACTTCACTCGAGACGGTTATTAGTGGAGGAACTTGTGCTAGTCTATTCATTAAGCAAGTTGTCGGGGTAACTGTTCCAACCGCTATTTCTGTATTGAATTCTGCGACGTTGGATTTCATCACCAACTAGTGTTTTCGGTATGGAAAGTTACTGTTTGTGTGTGGTTTGACCCCTAGATTTGATAGTGCGTGTTAATTTGTTTGTTTTTACTTTTAGAGACCATAGGTGTGAATTGTGAATTTTAATTGTTAGGTGTGAATTGTGAATTGTTAATTTTAGTTTTAAATTCACTGAAGTTGAATATAATGGCAACTATTCCGGAATTTACCAACCTAGGAACCCCTCTTAACGAGGATCCTAGTACTTTTCCTTTCTTTGGAAATGTTGGTCCTCCTTATATGGCTACTTTGTCATTACCTGGATTTACAATAGGTTTATTGGTATGGTTATTTTCAACTTCGTTGGCCCCAAATTCTCCAATTGTTCCACCTCAACCGAATGCTTCACCTCAACAGAGTTCACCATCTCAACATCACCAACCTTCTGTTGACCCTTTACCTTCTTCGCCTAATTTTTCTTCCTCCATTTCTTCCTCTTCGCTTGGTAAAAGCCTCGATGCTAGTAACCAAGTGGCTAAGACAAAGAAGAAAGGGAAGAAGAAGAAGCAAGATAAGAAATAAGTCAACCAACCAACCACAACTGTAAGTGTTAGTTGTGTTGAGGAAAACTCCGACATGCATCGTAAACCCAAATACCCTTGCAGGATTTGTAAGGGTGACCACTTCCTTGTCAATTGTCCTGGTATTCCAAAGGTCTTGGAAGTATGGTCAGAAAAACCTCATCAACTTTCCAATGATGCATCAACCAGTGATAGTCAGGTTCCTGGGAAAAAAGGTAAAGTTAGGTTTCCTTGTACGTTATGCAAAGGGAGTCATCAAACTCACATTTGCCCTCACATGGATGAAGCCTCAAAATTGTTGGAAAACCTTACTGTTCCATAGAAAGAATTTCCAACTGGTTACTGTAAAATTTCTCCCAACCTACCATCAATTGACGGAGTGATTGATCTAATTTCAAGTACAGTCGATCACACTCTTCCATTGGAGAGTGAAACTCATTTCACTCAGGTTGATGATCCATTAGTTGATCAAGAGGTTGATTCAATTTCACATTCGATCGATCCCACTTTCCCTTTAGAGAGTGAATTTCATACCGCTCATGTTCTTCTTGTTACATCAGATTCTTCTTTGCCATGGGGCATTTCACCTGTTTCTACAGAACCCCCTCCAAGTATTGAGGTCTTTTCCTTTGATTGGAATAGACTGACAGAACCTCGTCTTCCTTCCTCCATCCCTTTCCAAATCATTGTCAAGGTTGGTGGTAGGGACATACACTGCACACAGGTAGATGAAGGTGCTTATGTTAGTATTTTATCCTCAACTGCTTGGAAAGCTTTGGGTTCCCCTCAGCTTGTGCCTATCATGCAGAATCTGAAAGCTTTTAACAGAACCATTAGTGAACCTTTAGGGATCCTTCCTAAGTTTTCTATTACCTTGGAAGGTAAAACTGTTTGTATTGATCTTATGGTAGTTCAAGGTCCCTTGGATTTCAATTTACTCCTTGGGAGAGACTATGTTTATGCAATGAAAGCTGTCGTATCGACACTCTTTCGTGTGATGTCTTTCCCTCACAATGGAAATATTGTGACTATAGACTAGCTTTCGTTCCCTAGGCTTGTTTCAACTACCAATAATATGACACCCCTAAATGTTCCTGATTCTAAAGTGGTATCTACCCCATCACGGGTTAATTATGTGGCAACTGGTCCCATGTTTTCAGTTACCGATGTAAGTGAGCCTCTCACTGTTTGCTCATCTTCCTTTGATTTAGATCCGGTAATTGACATGGAAAACTCTACGGGATTACTTGAACGCGATGTTCTTATCCCTTTTGAGTCCCTTGACATGTGTTCCTTCCAGAGAACTATTCTTCCTTCTGATGAAGATCTCTTGGAAGCCATGATCAAGGTGTGTCCATTGACATGTCTTTCTTCCAGTTAGAAAAAATGAATCAGTGAGTAGCGAGGATAGTTTTTTCCTGTATCAACCTCGTTAAAAAATGAAATAGGCTTTTGCGACAATATTTTTTTCCTGTATCAACCTCGTTAAAAAATGAAATAGGCTGTCGCGAGGATAGTTCCTTTTCCTGTGCCAACCTCGTTAAAAAATGAAACAGGTGTCCGCGAGGATAGTTTTTTCCTATATCAACCTCGTTAAAAAATGAAACATGCTAGTATGAGGATAGTTCTTTTCCTATGTCAACCTCATTAAAAAATGAATCAGTTAGTATGAGGATAGTTATTTATGTACCTCGCTTTGCATCATTATGCTGGGAGCATGCGAACTTCTGGAGCATAGTTCCTTGTCTTGTGTCAAGCTCGTTAAAAAATGAAACAAGGAGTCTTGAGCATAGTTCCTTATCTTCTATCAAGCTCTTTAAAAAATGAAACAAGGGTAGGTTATATAGGTAGATTGTAGAGAGTAGAAGCGAGGATAGTTCCTTTTCCTATGCCAACCTCGTTAAAAAATGAAACAAGTGTCCATGAGGACAATTCTTTTCCTGTGTCAACCTCGTTAAAAAATGAAACAGGGTGTTAGAGGATAGTTCTTATTACTGAGTCAACCTCGTTTAAAAATGAATCAGGTAGATTTTAGGTTATCTAGGTAGATTGTAGAGAGTAGTTATGAGCATAGTTCCTTATCTTGTGTCAAGCTTGTTTAAAAAATGAAACAAGGGTTTTGAGGATACTTCTTTTCCTTTGTCAACCTCACTAAAAAATGAAACAACTCCCTCAAGTCTTTCCAAGATTTCAAAAGTAAACCTTCATTTCATCCACCTGGTTGAATGAAATGAAGCTTGGGGGGAATGCACCTCAATTTGCGTCATTATGTTGGGGGCATGCGAACTTATAACAAGCATAGTTTTTCGTTTCAAGCTTGCGTAAACATGAAATTGAATCCGAGCATAGTTCTTTTCCTATGTCAAGCTCGATAAAAAATGAAACTACTTTGAAGCATAGTTTTTCTCTGTTTCAAGCTTTTGTAAAAATGAAACCTATCTCGAGTCAATTTCAGTTATTTTCAAGACTCGTTAAACTCATGAAAATCTCGAGATTATTTTGCTATCTTTCATTCTCGTAAAACAAATGAAAATGCCGAGTTCTTTCTGTCTTTTCCTGCTCGTAAATTAAATTGAAAGTCGGCCAAATGTGTACATTTTTATCATTTTTTCAAACTCATTAAAACTTACGAAAAAGTGAAAACCATGAGTACATTTTTATCATTTTTTCGAACTCATTAAAACTTACGAAAAAGTGACACCTTAGAGTCATCTTTAAGCCCTTTTCTGACTCCTAAAACATGAAAAGATTGCCGAGCGTTTCTTTTACACTTGTTAAAACAGAATTAAAAGACGGTCCTCTTACAGCCCTTTTCTGACCGTAAAAACATGAAAAGATTGCCGGATTTTTGTCATTTCAAATTCGATATTGGAAATAAAATGACGTGTCCTTGATCGCTTTCTACTTTTCAGATCAGAGACACTAATCATGAAAGTACTCCTTGGTCGTAAAGATCAAGCGGTTCTCTCAAATATTATTTTATACTTTTTTCGGGCTTGGGAGACACAAATTTACGAAAAAGGTCAACCCTGGAGTATTCTTAAGTTTTTCAGACTCTCTAAAATTGAAAAACTCCGAGTTTCTCCTATACTGGACTCGTTAAAATTTCACAGTAAAGGACCTGTTCGATTACAAACAAGAACAGACCACTCCTTCTTAGGGTTCGAATATAAACTAAGTTGGACTCATCCGAAGGATGAGCTTATAATCAAGCAAATGTTATCCTCCTCAAGCTTGTAAAAAATAAAGAGGTACTTGCCAGAAATGGTGGGGGAAAAGAGAGGAAAATGAGCCTATTTGTTATACTTTGTCTCGAAAAACCTTATCACCACTCTTGAACACGACACTTTTCATTCACCTGGGTTGGGAAATCCTTTGCCTAATATGTTATAGACATTTTTGTGCCTTACAGCATGAAGCATGAAATGTCCATAATCTAAGGGATCCAAAGTCCCTAAACATGTTCTTCCTACCCCTAGAAAAACAAGGTCAGCAAACCACAGCACTGAATAGCAGTTCTCCACCTGAAAACACTCAAAAACAAGCTAATTTTGGATCATGTCAACTGCTCCACTGAGCATCTGTGTTGAATGTAAACTGCTCCACTGTGTACCTGCGCTGAATGTCAACTGCAAAGAAGGCTACCTGCGTTGGGCGAGTTTGGACAAGTGGCACAGTCATTCCTCAAGGTGTCAATGCCCAGGAAGCTTCCAAAATGACACTTGGATCAAGGAATTTGACTGGTGATGAGTAAGAGGGTCTAGATCTCCAAGTGGAAGCAAGAACCTCCAAGTGGACTCAATAACTGAAGAATAACTGAAGTGAGAGAGGACACTAGTCAGCTTCATGCCAAGCTCAAGCTCACTCATCCTTTCTCCAAAAATCCTATATATAGATCTCTCTCATGAGGTCTAAGGAGGTTGGAATCTTGTGAATGTAAAGAATTGTTGTTGGTTTGAGTATAGAACTATTGGGTGATTTGCTTTGAAGGAGGTGAAGAGGAGATTTCTTTCTACTGGGAGGTGATGCTGGATTGGGCCTCTTATGGTTGTATCACTTCCTGAACTTTACTTCTTCCATTAATAAAGCATTTGAGGTTCTTCTATATGAATGTGTCTCAGTGGTGTATTGTTATACTTGTATATTTGATTTATTCTAATCCTTGAATCAATTATGAATGTATGCTTCTTGTAGTTTCCCTCTCTTGCCATTTTGCAGGATCTTGGTGTAGCTGGGCCAGTGAAAGAGCAAGGCGCTGGGAGCAAGCAGCAAGGAGAGAATATTGGATCAATCATTAGCGGAAGACATCGGTTAGTGGATCTCTTTCTCCCCTCTCTTACATCTCATAAAGAAGTAATCTCAAATAGCTTTGCTTTGATTGTTGCTGAGGTACTATCAGCCTTAGAGTGGGATAGGGTCATTCTGTATTGGATACTTTTCCCAACAACAAATTGGCGACTCCGATGGGGATCGTATATTGTTGGTTGTTTGTGTTTTTTCTATTCATTTCATAAACACAGGGAGTACCGAATCGAACTGCATTTGGAGCTTTCAAATGCAAAGTAGAGGGCAGCTACTCTAGCTCAGTTTCTGGGCATGTTTATGATTTGAAGAGCTGATCCACAAGGACTCTGAATAGCTCTTAGTGATATCTTTTCATCCTCCTTTTCATCCCTTAGTGTGTACATGATTGATAGCTTCTGATTTGGCCAAAAACTGTTGATTTTTGAGCAATCTGTGACCCGGAAACTGAGAAAAACGAAAGTTTATCTCTTCATTGCAGGCACTGTGAAGGCAGTCTGCATTTCATCACAGGTCCCGAAGGGGCTACCTGCGCTGAATGTCAAACTGACAGTGTACTACCTGCGTTGTACCAGTTTTGCCTTGTGCTATTGGGGTTCCCTGCTGTTTATTGCCCTGTTTTCATCCTTGTTTTTGCAGCCTGTTGTCAGTCAGTGTGCCTATCTGAAACCAACTTTCCTTGCCACTATTCCGCCTTGATTGTATAAAGAGACTGTATTTGTTCTTTGTGTATTTCTTATATCATTTGCAGTTTCCCATAACGAAAGTGAACTAGTCTTGCTGTGGCCTCTTAGATCTAGACCTGTCATAAGTGTCGTTTTGATCATAAGAGTTAGTTTGTTTGCTGTTCATAGCTGATTGAGCTTTTGCTTTCATCATATGGTTTGAATTTATATATTTCTAGTGTCGAAACAAGTAAATCTTAAGGTGTCTTTTGATTTTGGACAAGCTTGTTTGCTTTCACTTGAAATTGAATTCAAAGTTATACAACAGCTTTCTTTTTGTAATACATCAACATTAAGAAAGAGAAAAGAAATACCTGCATTGTGCATGTGCATTTTGACAGTTTGCATGTTGATTTAGGGAAAAAAGTGCATTAGTGTGTGCTCTATGATCTGTGTGAAAAGATGATGTCTTTCTTTTCCCTCAGTAGTTAAGATTTTCAAAGTTGAAAGATTGAAAAGCTTGCTTATCATCTTAGACTTCATTTAGGAGTTGTACCATACATCTCGTGGTGATCCATAAAGGCAAACTGCTAAACAAGATCAACCTTAAAATAAATTGAATTTACATAACAACGCATTGAAACATAACGCAAACACATAGAGGTCTAAGCTAGAGACATGTTCCGGTGTCATTAAACGTGATATCTTAGCGTTGAGTGGTTGGGTGATTCCTCCACGGTGAAGCGATAAGTATCAATACGGACTTGTACTCCCACGTACCGTCGCGTATATATTGGGAGACCCCTATAGGAACAAAGCCTTTATCCATAGGAAGCCGTGTCGGCCGCCCTACTGATCGCAATGCAGTGAACACAACATTCACGAAGATCGACCACTCGTACCGTAAAACGTATTCTGTGGTTTTGCGAAAAGTTTGGCACACCCTCTGCCTAGATCTCCAGAGTAGTTTCTTTTGGCCTTTTTCAAACTCTATAACTGAAAAAGTCCATCCGAGCATTTGTCACTTCGGGCTCGTTAAAACATCGAAGGAGACTAGAGTCATCTTTAGCTTTTTCTCGACTCTTAAAAAATGAAAAAGCAAGTTGTGTCTAAAGCGTCGTTATAAAATTTATTTTAAACGGAACATAATCACCTCCTATTCCTGCGTTGATTTTTAGGTTGAGAACATGGAATGCCCCAACCAAGGAATTCCACATGATGGAAATCCTAGTCCTTTCTCCTCTTGGGGAGAAGTTGGTGCGCCCCACATGGCCACATTGTCGCTTCCATGACTGACAATTGGCCTGCCAATTTGGCTGTTCTCAACCAATGTAGTTCAGAACACCATGGTTCCTGAACAGTCGAGTCAGCAGTTAGATCAGTCTAGAGCTGCCCACCAGCCTTCTACTTCCTATAACTCTTCCTCCAATCCTTCATCTTCGCAAGGTAGAGCCGACAAAAGCCAAGCTCCCATGGAGAAAAAGGAGAAGAAGAAGAGAGAGAAGAAGAAGAAGGAGCCTAAGGCGACTGGGGGCAAGCAAAAGACATCTGACAAAAATCCACACACAGCACAGACCGGGCCTAAATCGCCATGTGTCATATGTAGAGGAGACCACTTCCATAGAGATTGTCCCTGTACTCCCCGGATACTAAGGGACTGGTCCCCTCGTTTGCACAATTCGGGAGCATCAACCTCTGATAGCCATGTTGAATGCTTACCGTCAACCAACGAAAGTGAAGGTTCAAGACAAAGAAGGGGAGAAAGATCCCCCTGCAGACTGTGTGAAGGTGATCACGCCATCCACCGTTGTCCCTTCTTAGATGAAGCGAAGAGAGTTTTGGAAGATCGTCTGGTTTCACCGTTGAGACTTCCTCCTGGATACAAAAAACTCGTGCCAAGTCCTTCGTTGGTTGAGAATATAGCTGGCCTGCTCAAGTGGTCAGCTGAAGCGTCAGTCATTGAGAATGAACCTACTGAATCCAGACCGGACGAAAGTCCAAAGGTCGAAACGGCAGTTGACCTAGTTCTTCCTTCAAAGGTTTCATCCTCAAATGACACCGTCACTGAAGATTCATCTTCAAATGACACCCTCACTAAAGAGAATAAGGATGACACCATCCAGATTCTTTTCATCAACACAGACTCTGATGAGCATCAGGGCAATGCGCCCATTCCTTTATCGCAGGAAGGAACATCGTCAGGGTCATATCCGGCCGTGTATTCGATCCCACCACCAAGCAACCTGGTTGTGTCCTTTGATTGGAACCAACTAGGCAGACCCCGGTTGCCAGCCAGTGTACCATTCAGAATCATAGTCCAAATTTACAGAATGGTAATGGCTGGCACTATCATTTATGAAGGGGCATCTATGAGTATCCTTTCCTCTATTGCTTGGAAAGCACTGGGTTCCCCGACGCTTTTGCCTAAGATAAGAAATCTCTCAGGTTTTGATAAAGGAACCAGTCGACCATTAGGGATCCTCCCCAATGTGCCTGTTACATTGAAAGGGAAGACTGTTCAAGTGAACGTGATAGTCGTTCAAGGACCCTTGGATTATAACCTACTCCTTGTATGAGACTATATATATTTCATGGGAGCAATAGTCTCCTCACTCTTTAGAGTAATGTGTTTTCCACGCGAAGGAAGAATGGTCAAGCTCGTAGAACAACTTTCATTTCCGGGATCACGCATCGCAAATAGTCATATACCAACCCTGAATGGTCTATTCAATCAAGAAATGTCTCCACCCCCAGTCCTCCTTCCCGATGAGTGTGAGTGATTCGGAAAGATGGGACTGGAACCCAGGGGGCATGCATCCTGGTCTGCTTTGGGCAGAGGAAACCTTGGGTATAAGGTAGAATTTCCGCGAGAGAATATGACTAGTTCGTACCCCGTCCGTGGATGGAAGAGGGGTTGTTCTAGAATAGGATTCTTTTGTCAAGGTTACGTGTTTGACAAAGGTCATTCACCATTGTCTACTTCGGTAGCCAGTGCCGAGGAAATGTTTTCGTTTGAAGAAGTTAACAAAACAATCTTTGGGTAACCAGAAAGAGGCAAGCCTCACCCTTTAAAACAAATGTTTTAACGGATAAGTAGGGGGTAAGGCGCAAGCTCTATAAAAAATGGGATCTTTTAGGAGACATTCTTATCTAATGACTGGTATAATCGAGCAGTTTTAGCATAAAGTTCATGCTCGTTAAAAAATAAACGCAAAGATCCGAGCATTTTTTTTGCGGTCTTCATGCTCGTTAAAAAATAAATATAAGCAGTGAGCAATGTTTCCTCCAGAGTTTAAGCTCATTTTTAAATAAAAAATGAACCTATTCCGGTAAATAACCACTGTGATCGTAAATTTATTAGCCATAAAAAGCCTTGGTCGTGTTTGCACCTGCCATCTCCATTCCATTTGGCCGATCATTCACCTCCATATGATTGTTTGCCTATTTTGAGGAACAGTTGCGAAGAGTGATTTCACCTAGCCATCCTTGTGACACTACCGTGATTGGAAAATTCCAACCTGTACCTGGAATCTGCTGCTATCCCTGTTTATCACTCGTTCCTCAAAAGACGAGTCTTCTTTAAGCTCTTTTCAACTGACTCGTAAAATATGAAAAGTTTGCCGAGTTTTGGCCTTCCAACTCATTAAAGTGACCGGAAGAGCTATCCCTCCTCTAGATTTTAATCTTTTTGGACCTAAGGGATTATTGCACAAAAAGGTCGAGCGCTTGTTTTATTCGGCTCGTTAAAGTTATCGAAAACTCATCCCTTTTGTATTGTTTTATACTTTTTCGGACTTAAGGGATTAGATGACGAAAAAGGAATTTTGGAGTTAACTTTCTGTACCTTTTCAGACTCTCTAAAAATGAAAAGGACCGAGTTTTCCTTGTCGTTAGACTCGTTAAAATGATTAAATAGCGACAAACTTGTCTTTAGACGAGAACGAGTTTCCCTATCGCTAAGCTCGTTAAAACATAGTGATGGGCTTGCCCGAAGGGCAGGTTATAGAACAAGCATATGTTATCCTCCTCAAGCTTGACAAAAATAAAGAGGTACTGGTCAGAAATGACTGGGGAAAAATTGGGAGAATCTCAAAGCTTTAATGGTAGCAAGTCGCTCTTGAACATGACACTTTTCCTCCGTATCACATCGGGTTGGGTTGTTTCATTCACCGGTCTCATCACCATGGTCTCGCCAAACCATCCACATTGGGGTAATGCTACCGATCCATCGCATCAGTGTTGTTATATGTTCAAGAGATTTTGTTTAGAAAGAGTCAACCGTGTCCCATCCACTGCCATACATTATCCTTCATCCACCCATGATCGCCACCCTAAGTCATATGTCACAGATTGTTTTCACCTCCATTAAAATCATTAGCTCCGTTCCGTGTCACTGATGTGGGATTCATTAAGGCCCTCCTTTGACGGATCGCTTCTTGTCGACTTCAGCTCATTATCCAAGAAGTTGATCTAGGAACACCCCCCTCAGTACCTTGAAGCTTGCATGCCTCAATGGCAAGTTTCTCACTTCCGGCGACAGGTATACATCAATGACCTTCGACCAGAATATTTTGCGTGGTGTTCGACGCCAAGTCCTTTATTCACACCACGTGAATTGTACTGCAGTACCTTGAGGGTCATTATCATTATCGGTGATTCCTCTCACGCTTGTTAACGGTTTACATCATTGACCGGTAATCGAGCGATGTCTTTCCATGTTCGACTTCAGTGCAATTCTCACATGGATCGACTTGTACTTAGAGTGAAGATCGAACGAGTTTGAAGACCCCGGATCTAGTTTCATCCATCCGGGCTGCGATATATATTCAGGAAATATAAAGACATTTGACATGTACATCATTGCAGCAGATGATCATCCTACTCAAAGGATGATGATTTCAGCAGAGAATTATCAGTCTACCATCAGACGATCGTCTGTTATATGTACCAAAATGAATTTATAAAGCTGAGCATGGGAATGCCCGCCTCAGCTAGATCATGAAAGCAGAATGAAAAATAATGTATTGTATTGTATTTTATTACAGGTCACCTCTCATCGATTGAATGAACTTCGGATCCTCATGATAAAGCATTTCACCCGATAAACGACCTCATACTTTAGGGGGCAACTGTTATAGACATTTTTGTGCCTTACAGCATGAAGCATGAAATGTCCATAATCTAAGGGATCCAAAGTCCCTAAACATGTTGTTCCTACCCCTAGAGGAACAAGGTCAGCAAACCACAACACTGAATAGCAGTTCTCCACCTGAAAACACTCAAAAACAAGCTAATTCTGGATCATGTCAACTGCTCCACTGAGCATCTGCGCTGAATGTCAACTGCTCCACTGTGTACCTGCGCTGAATGTCAACTGCAAAGAAGGCTACCTGTGCTGGGCGAGTTTGGACAAGTGGCACAGTCATTCCTCAAGGTGTCAATGCCCAGGAAGCTTCCAAAATGACACTTGGATCAAGGAATTCGACTGGTGATGAGTAAGATGGTCTAGATCTCCAAGTGGAAGCAAGAACCTCCAAGTGGACTCAAGAACTGAAGAATAACTGAAGTGAGAGAGGACACTAGTCAGCTTCATGCCAAGCTCAAGCTGACTCATCCTTTTTGCAAAAATCCTATATATAGATCTCTCTCATGAGGTCTAAGGAGGCTAGAATCTTGTGAATGTAAAGAATTTCTGTTGGTTTGAGTATAGAACTATTGGGTGATTTGCTTTGAAGGAGGTGAAGAGGAGATTTCTTTCTACTGGGAGGTGATGCTGGATTGGGCCTCTTATGGTTGTATCACTTCTTGAACTTTACTTCTTCCATTAATAAAGCATTTGAGGTTCTTCTATATGCATGTGTCTCAATGGTGTATTGTTATACTTGTATATTTGATTTATTCTAATCCTTGAATCAATTATGAATGTATGCTTCTTGTAGTTTCCCTCTCTTGCCATTTTGCAGGATCTTGGTATAGCTGGGCCAGTGAAAAAGCAAGGAGCTGGGAGAAAGCAGCAAGGAGAGAAGATTGGATCAATCATTAGTGGAAGACATCGGTTAGTGGATCTCTTTCTCCCCTCTCTTACATCTCATAAAGAAGTAATCTCAAATAGCTTTGCTTTGATTGTTGCTGAGGTACTATCACTCTTAGAGTGGGATAGAGTCATTCCGTATTGGATACTTTTCCCAACAACATAATAGTTAATCAAACCACATTGAAAGTCTTCAGTCGGTTTCCGGGTATTAACTTTGGGACAATTGTTACCAAACCATCTGTAGTGTCGTTATGTGTTCAAGAGGAGTCTTGCAAATAAACCATTCATCTACAAAATATCTGTCATCCATCTTGACCATCCCTGAGTCAGTCCTTACAGCTACATTTCTTCAACTTGATCTATGATTTCGTGTTGTGGGCTTGCCTACGACGGATCGAGTTCTATCGACATCAGCACATTATCTAGAAAGATGATCTAGGAACCATCAGTACCTTGAAATCTGCATGCCTCAATGGCAGGTTTCTCGCCTTTGACGACATGTTACATCAATGACCTTCGATCAAGGGATTCTGTGACATGTTTGACATCAACACATTCATTCACATCTCATGGATTGTACTGGGTACTTTGAGAGCCATTGACATCACTGGTGGTCTCTCTCACACTTGTTAATAGTTTACATCATTGACTGGTAATCAAGTGGTTTCTACCATGTTCGACATCAACTCATTTATTCGCATGGATAGAAACGTACTATTTCGGGAAGCAGAAATGAAGACCCTGGATCTAGTTTCCGCCATCGAGGCTGCGAGGAGTTTTGTATTCATTATACAGTAGACTAATTATAAACAGATGATTGCGTCCATACTGTGTCTACATGTGTCTATGATTATGATGTATTGCGAAATCATTCTTATGTTAGAGCAGTAGTTAGTTTGTTAGTTAAGTTTTTGATCTGAGTATGGGAATGTCTACCTCAGCGATGATATGATCTCATATACGTATTTTTTGTTGAATATTTGCAGGTTCCGACCGGGCTCTCCACAAGATAATCCTCGAAATGATAAAGTGCTTCACCCTTCCTAGATGATATAAAACCCTGATCTACTATAGACCTCGCACTTTAGGGGGCAACCTGTTACACTAAAATTTGTCACCATGACTATTTGCAGTCAGTATGGCTCCATCAATAACCATACTGTCCTCCTTGGCAAGTCTTATACCTCTGCTCCTCATGTCAAACTCCAAAAAAGAGAGAAAGCCTTTAAAAAATCAATATAACTCTGGTTCCACACTTTCTCTTACTCTTACCTGCGGGCCCGCACCTCAAGTACATAATACCTGTGTACTTGTACGCTCTGTCTGTAAAGGGGTGGGTGCGTACCCCTGTAAAAGTCAAAAGGCGCAAGTTTTACTTCAAAAAACTTACTTGCGGTCGATTCTAGAGCATTCTAGAAGATGGTTTGACGTGGATTGAGCGCCTCCAGATGGTTCATGCATCCCGATGAAAGAGGAACTTATCCCATGAAGAGGGGAGCTATCCCTTTGAAAGAGGGGCTTATCCCATTGATGGTGGACCTGTTTAACTTCCTCCAAAGCATTATAAATATAGGCATTGGGCCAGAGGGAGGAGAGGTTGAAAGCTGAACATTCCTAAGGGTAGATGCTGCTGAAATTAGGACTCCCTTATAGAGCTTGAGAGGAGAGATCACATTCCTTTTTTAGCTTCATTTGGAAGTAGGTGAGCTGATCAAAGTAGAGGAGAACTCTTGCTGGACCCTGGGAGGGACCTGCACAACACCAAGGCACTGGTTGTAAGGTTTCTTTGTTTCCAATTAATACAATTAAGTTCATTTTTCTCAACAAGTTGTTATAGATAATTTGTTTCATAAAATCCTTGGTATTTATGATGAATATGTTTTATTATATGAGTTATTCAGGTGCTATGTAATCGTTTGCTTGTTTGTGTATGTAGGATTCAAGGAGAAGGAGCTCATCTGGATCGAAGAGGCTTAGCTGCTACAAACAGCGTTGGACTAAAGGTAAGCCTTAAACACCTGGTTACTTTTATTTTAAATGCATATTTAGGGAAAGATAGTGCTTGATTGTTTTGTTTGTCACTAGAAAAGCCTTAGTTTCTAGGGAGGTCAGTTTTGTCCGCAAAATTGACTCTTTCCGCATGACAAGGAGGGTGGGTGAATTTCACCAATGAAGTCTAAACCCCATTGTTGAAAAGGTATTTCTACAGAGATCGGCTCGAGGGGTAAAGGTAAGAGCTTTTTCGTCCCCTCAAAAATTTGACATTTATGACAGGAGATCACATATTTTTTAACATCAACACACAAGGTAGGCCAGTAAAAACCAGCTCTAATGATTTTATCTGTAGTGGTCTTCCAGTAAAGGTTTCCTCCATAATCACCTACATGAAACTCTTGCAAAACTTTGTTAGATTCTTCTTTTAATAAGAAATTGAGAAGGATACCTTCATGATCTCTCCAAAACAAAGAATTGTCTAATATACAGAATTTCAAGGATTTCATCTCCAAAAACCTACATTTAGTCCTAGATAATTTAGGAGGAGATTGTAAGTTTAGTAAAACATACATAATATCAACATACCAAGGTGATTCAATAAAGTCCTGGGTAATTAGTGGAGTTGCCATCTCCTCTTCATTATCTATTGTTGCAACAAAGTTTATATCCAACACCTAATAGTTCTATTCAGCCATGAGCTTGGCTAAACATTGGCCCTTGATTAACTCAGTAGGTTTGATTTCTATATCAAACTCTAAAATAGTGGCAATCCACTTTCCCCTCTTTTCATCAGGACCATCCTGAGTTAGGATGTCTTTGACTACTGAATTTGGAACGTATGCTACTATATGAGAATATAAGATGTACACCCTAAAGTCCTTAATGGCTTTGAATAAAGCTAATGCTTGTTTTTCCATTATATTATATTTCAAGGGGGTATCTCTCAGGCCTTTGCTAAATAAAGCAATGAGTTGTTCATAGCCCTGGTCACTTTTCTACAATAGAATTGTGGCAATTGTGTGCTCAGAAGCAAAGGAAAACAAGATGAAATCTTTGTCAAATTTAAGATTGATTAACACAGGTGTTTTGTCAAGGCTAGTTTAATGTCTTCAAAGGAATTTTTAGCCTCAACAGTGAATTTTATGGTGGAATATTTTTTCATCATGTTGTTTAGTGATCTAATTAATTCTTCTAGATTAGATATAAATCTTCTAAGAAAAATAGTTTTTCCTAAGAAAGCTTGTAACTTTTTAATGTTCCTAGGGTGTTGTATTTGCAAGATGGCTTCTATTCTCACAGGTTCTATTCTTATACCATCTTTTCAAATTATGTGACCTAACAATTTTCCTTCTTCTATCCAAAACAGGGACTTCTTGGGGTTTAGGGAGATTCCAATTTTTTTGCATTTAATAAAAACTTGTCGTGGATGATCCAGATATTGCTTGTCATATTTTGAAAATACAGTAATATCGTCCAGATATATGACAAGGAAATCAAGAATTTCTTTTGCGAAGGCTATATCCATAGCCCTCTGGAAAGTTGCTCCTGCATTCATTAGCCCGAAAGGCATTTTCACATACATAAATGTATCCTACGGAGTAGTAAAAGAAGTTTTGGGTTGGTCATCGGGATGAACCAATATTTGATTGTAACCAGAAAAACTATCCAACAATGAGATTCTGGTTGATCCAACTACTCTCTGTAAAATGTGGTCCATTTTGGGGAGAGGGTAATTGTCTTTTAGTGACACTTTGTTGAGGTTTCTGAGATCCACACAAAGTTTGATATTGCCAGTTTTCTTTCTAGTTGGCACCAAGTTTGAGAGTTAGTCAAAAAATATGATTGGTGCAATTATTTTCGCGTCATACATCCTCTGAAATTCTTTTTCAATTGCAGGTAACAAGACAAAATTTATCCTTCTAATTTTTTGTTTGAAAGGCTTTTGATTTTCCTTAATAGGAATTGTGTGTTGGATGATGTTGGTGTCATAGGATTTGAGGTCCTCATAACTCCAAGCAAAGACATCTTAAAACTCTTTTAACAACTCTATGTACTTCACCTTTTCAGTTGAGGGTAATGATTTTGAAAGTTTGATTAGTTTAGGATTTTCGTCGGTGCCTATATTACATTCCTCTATATCGGACTTTAAATGTTCAATTTTAGGTTTCCTAGTAACATCATTTGAATCAAATAAATCTTCCAAAGTAGTTAATCCCTTTGGTAAAAAAAATATCCTTGAGATTAATTACTTCGGTTTCTTCACTGATTATTTCATCAATCTCAATTTTCTCTAAGTTATCTACATATAACTTGGTAAATTTAGTTGGGTTGAGTCAATTCAGTTCCTCAACTTCTATCTCATTTATTTCTATCTCACCCTTAGTGTAAGGATCTATTGATGTATCAATATTTATATTGTTATTTACAAACTCTTCTTCTGAAAGTAAAAATTTATTTATCTGTTTGTCATCAGACAATATTTGTTAGTTCTTCAAATTATCTGGAATTGCAGGTCCGTGCCTAACTTCAGTAGTGTACATATGGTTAGGTTAGAAGGGTAATTTGTAGGTGCTGGCAAATGTTGCTAAACTATGGGCTTGCACATTATGTTTTCTAGGGATTACTGTAAGCTTTGTTTCTAGGAAAGTGTTAATTATTTCTACGACAGTTCCCCTATAACAACTTAATATAGGGTCCCTTTTCATATATACAACATCAATATGTTTTATAATTAGTTCAGAGTCTCCCATGTCACAAACTCTTTTAGCTCCTAGATTCCTAACTAACTTAAGACATAAAATTAATTCTTCATACTCGGCCATATTATTAGTACATTTAAAATTCAATCTATATGCATGGCCTTTTGAGTGATTATTCTCCAAATTATATATCCACACTCCTGCTCCTGCTCCTAACTTATTGACTGACCCATCAAATTCTAGATGCTATAATATCTCATGCTCATAATTTTCACTATCTGGCGCAACAAACATTTCATCATTTATAGTAGTTTGACCATCTTGTTCAGTGAAAAGTTTTGTAGTTTGGTTAGTTTCATTTTGTGTAGAAACTGCAATTTCTTTTGGTTCTATATTAATACTATCTAAAATTTCTTCTTTTGTTTGATCAACATTATACAGGATAAAAAAATAAACGATATCTAAGTGTATGGAGTAGAAAGAAAAGTTTTGAGGCCGATCCTGGCTACTTAACATATATTTCATAAAGGTTTCACGGTATAATTTCTTAGGTTGTCCAAAAACAGAGATTGTTGCATATGACATATCTAGTTGTAAGGATCCTTGAAGTTTAGCTCCCCATGATCTGGATAACAGCATGCCATATTTTGATGGGATTTAAGCAACTACAATATCCATAAGGATGATTTTGGCAAGATATTGAACTAAGGTGACACACAGGTCTTTGATCAATCCTAGACATTGTACCTGATTGGAGCCAAATGAGAATAAGTCTTTGTAAGGCCTTGTAATGTCTAGGTTTAATTTCTCCATCGCTGATTTGGGAATTAAGTTGTGAGAGGCCCCAGAATCCAACATTGCATTATGTAGAATCTTATCATGGATACTAAGGCTAATGTAAAAAGGTATAACTCCTCCTTCTAATGGTTTTCCATATACATCTGGACCAAATATGAGTTCTAGTTGGTTATCAAACTGGTTGACTGAATTTTCATTTTCAGCAATTTTTAAGGTCCGGTTTATTTGTGATTTGTAAGTTTCATTCTTTATTAGTTCTGCTAAAGGAACTAAAATCTTTAGCTTTGCTATCTCAGCTCACAGATTGAATGGAAAAGAGACTTTTTCTGTTTGAAGGTTTTGAATTTTTGTAGTAGGGACTTGAGTAAGCTTGTCTCCTTTTCCTTTGGGGACCTCCTTAGGTGCACTTTCGAATCTGATGTTTTGAGATTTGTCCACTGGTTCTTAGGTGGAATTAAAGTGGATGGCGAATCAACAGAAGGTTGATCAGAGGTTATCTCTACAATTATGGGGCTGGAAGGTTTTAGGTTTTCCCTAGGGAGGATTTAGAGGATCTTTGAAATAAGGGCTTCTTTTATTTTCTTGGGTTGAATTTGTATTGTTTTCTTGGTTTGGTCAGGGACACCAACATTCTTTTTTCTTCTTAAATTATATTCTTTATGTACTTCGAAAATGGAAGAGTCATATCCATTTTTGTAGTCAAATGATTCTCCAAACTATATTTGTAATTGCTATAGCATATACAACTCTTACTCATCTTGGGTTAGAAAAATAGTGTCCTCATAATTTATTCCCATTGGGTTAATTTTGTGTACCTTGTTCTGGATCTTCTAGTTGGGATGTATCTGCATAATTTTCTTGAAAAGGAGGCCTAATGTTGTGATCCAGTCCATTTTTCCCAATGTTTTGGTTTTAGTTTTTTCTAAAATGTGGGTTTCTAATGAGAGGCGCTTGTTGGTTATCCCATTGGGGTTTCCTTTCTGCGTTCTCTATTCTATCCATTAATTTCTCCATACTTTTGTGTAAGCTATATATTTTAGTGTCAGAGGGTTAAGCTTCATCCTTTACAGTTCCTCTTCTTTCATTTCTGACTCTAGCCCTTGTAGCTAACAAGTTAGTCTCAACACTAATAGCTACACTTTGCATTTCTTCTAATGTTGGGGGGTTTCTTTCCCTAAATTGGTATGCCATATCTATGTCAAAACCATCAGGGAACTTTATTAATGTCAAGTCTGGTGGGGCTTTAAGATTAACTGGGATGGCGTTATATATATTATTGAATCTGGTGCAGTAATATTGAACAGTTTCATTAGGTCCTCTTCTAAAATTCTCATATTCTGAAAGGATTTGTAGGGAATTATTTTTCTTTTCCCATCTGTTCAAAAATTGTTGGTGAAATGCATCTAAACTATCAATACTATTAATAGGCAATTCTCTAAACCATTTCCTAACATCACTAGCTGAATTCTGGGCTCTCATTTGAACATTATCTGTGTCAATCTCGTGCAACTCAAACTAATCTTTTATCTTATTGACATGTTGTTGTTCATTGTAATGTCTTGTGCCATAAAATTGAACAATTTTACTTTGGTAGTCTGTTGGCATAGCACCAAGCTGGGTAGGTACAATAAGAGGAGAATATCTATTTGCCATGGCTATAAGCTGGGAGGGGCTAAGATGTGGGGTTGAGGTACTTGTAGATGATGCAGTAGTGGATGAAGAACCAGGACTAGTGGGTGATGAATGGGTAGTGATAGGTTGGTGAGGAAGTGAAGATATAAATGGTGGTAAAGAATGGAATTCAGAAGGTATTATTGATGAAGTTGAACGGAACAATGGTGAACTTAAAGTAATGGACAATTGTTCAGAAAGCTCAGGGGTTGTGGCAGTATTAATGGATGACTGTGGAGATTTCAAAATGTATTCATCAATTGATTTGTTGGCCTGTTGAAATTCAAGGTCTGCAATGAAATCAAGATCTAGAACAGTTTCACTGACTGCACTTTTAGATTTTGTTCTAAATAATGAAAGATCAAATGGCACATCAAAGGGAAGTTATTCTAAAAATAACCACTCATCAGGACATGAATTATCTTTAACTAATAGTATCTAGCTAATTGAACTTTCTTCTTTTTTGGATTTTCTTGAAATTAGGTTAGGATTATCAACTACTAGGGTAGGGTTTGGGTCTAGATTAGCCCTAGTAAAATGAGTCTTCTTGGAAGCCAAAATTTCAAAATTTTTAATTGTTTTTGTAAGATTTTTTCAAGATAACTTCTAACAAATGACTTCAAGAGGTTCAAAATGTAGATTTATAATTTTCTTAAAGCTTTATTAGGACTGAGGATTCGATTTCGCTAGTATGGTTGCGACTATGTTATCTCCCAGAATTTTCTCTAGAACTTATTAGAAGAAAGAAAATGACCGAGGTTACCATAACCAAATTTTAAGCATAGGCTCTAGCCAACCTATGCCTCAGAGAGGGCTCTCTCTATATGATTTAGCTTTGTTTGGTGGGATTTTAGGCTAGTTCTGAATGTTCAGAGGATTTTTTATTTGTATTGAAGATGGGATGGTGGAATCCTTAAAATAGATGGATAGAATGATGTCTTTAGACCATTGGGCTATGGATTCAACAGAAGGGTAGCAGAACTAGAATTAACTCACAAAAGGGAATGTTCAAAGGGAAAGATAGCAGAGTATAGTGCAGGTGTTTGGGCCAGAGGGGTGAAATGGTTTGAACCAGAGTGAGAGATCAATCAAGAATTCTCAGATTGGGGCTTAAACGAGGAATAGAGGGCAATCAGAAATAAAGGGCAATTAAGAATCCTTTTCTATAGATTACAAAGGGTCAACCTAAACTAAGGAGAAATTAAGAATTCCTTAACTTAGATATCAGTATAAAAAATTCAAATGCGTAACAGTTAAAACAGAGCGTAATTAAACAAATTCTGAGATATCATTCCATGTTATAGCATTCAGATACAAAAATACATTAAAGATTATGGAAAAACTTTAAGGAAGATAACAATAACATGAGAAAATACTTGTCTGCACTTCTCTTTACACATGAATCTTGTGAAATATCTTGTCTTTATTCATCAATCCATCTTGTTGGCTCAGTCAGTGATACAATATATTTACAATATTTTGATCAAGAATTCTATAGAAATGTCTAAGAATCCACCCTATATACTTTGAATTGTGAAGTATTTATACAAAATTTATTACATAATATCTCAAACTAACTTGAGATTTAATCTAGGAAATATAAATATCTTCTTGCAAGAAGATAGAGACAACTATTGAACTGTTTTGATGTTGTCCCTTTTAGTGTGGTGTTGCTGGCCTTTATAGTTTGGTTTGCAGCCGTTTATGCTCTTTGTTGTTTGAACTTTCACACTGGAGGCTTTAGTTACTTTGGGCTTTCATCTGATACTCTTTGGCACTGATACTCTTTAATCATGCTGACTTGCCTTTACCTTTTACCCTATAGAATCTACATTAACCTTTTTACTAAATTTTACAATAGTAAATCAGTCAATTTTTCTGATAATTCGGCATCAAGTAACTTTATTTTCAACATCCTTCTATATATCTCATCTTCCTTGGTGTACTTAGAAAAAGTAGGCCTGGTGATGAATAGGTGTTTTACCTCATGCTGGAGGAAAAATAGGTTTTCAAATGTCTGGTAAAGAACTTTACCTATTGGCAATGCCTTTATCGATGATGCACTGACCTGTTCTTTAGCTAGCTCTCTTATTTTTTTGTCATAATCATGTTATGTCATGAGCTTGTCATTTATGACCAAGGAACTGGGTAACCCTTTCTCTCTCAAAATTTGAAACTTGGCCATAAATCTATCGACTACTACTTGCATATTTTGACACTTGTCCTCGAAGTTTAACATTAAGTTTCTATTGGAAAGGACCTTTATTACCTTCAAAATTTTTTATTTCCAATCCTCTATATCCAATTCTTGAAATTCATACTTGTTTTTACTATTAAGGAAGTGGATAAGTCTGGTTGCATCTTCAAGCATGTCTCCTAGTTCCTCCTTGAATTTTTGGATAGCTTTTGTAGCATGGAAAATTTTAGGGGCAAATTTTCGCCCTTGGGATAAATTAAAGGGTTTTATATTTTTATTAGGCGAATATTTTGTATCATAGTACATCTTTACAAATCGCCTCAAATTTATTTTATAAAAAAATTAGGTATGGAGGTTAGCCCACCTTATTTTAAAGGAGAGGGTAAGAAAAGTAAATTTAGCCCTTGAAATTAGGAGTACAATCTTCCATTCGCCCTCATTTTCAAGAAAATGTATTTACGATAGTTGTAAATAAAAATATAAATACAATGGAGGTATGGTAAGTAAATAAAAGCTCTTTTTATACTTACTCCAAAGGTATGGTAAATAAATAAAAATACAAATAAACCAGAGGTACGGTAAATAAATAAAACCTCTTTTTATATTTAGTCCATAACCCTCTTTCTATTTAAGAAGGCTCAAAAACGAGGTTTCATTCAAGTGAATCCTATGGGCCAAATACCATATTTAGAAAATAGGTATGGTAAATTAATAAAAATATAAATAAATGAGAGGTATGGTAAATAAATAAAACATTTTTTTATATTTACTCCATATTTCACCTTATATTTATGAACACGCAAGCGTGTAAATAAATAAAAATATAAATAAAGTGGAGTATGGTGTTATCACTCAGGTTGTTCCCCAAGACTCCTAGAAAGGGAATACGGTCGGGGTAACCACAGAGCAATCTTTTAGATGTAGATTCTAGCCAATCTGCATCCAGAGAGGGCTCTCTATTTGTGATTTAGCTTTGTTTTTATGTATATTAGGCTAGTTATTAAGTACAGGTATTTGTTTGATTTTTGGATCATGATTTTCAATAGAATAGGGGGTAAATGTGAGAAGCTCATACCATTGGGCTATGGAGTCTATGAGGATGAACTGTTAGATATGGTTTCTTTAACTAAGGGGGTACTACAGGGCAAGGTAATTAACCATGGAACAATTTATAAGCTGAAATCAAATGGTATAGAATCAAGGGGTGAAGGGCAACTAACAATCCTTCATCATGCTAACAGAGGGAAGGCGCATGAATATTGCTAAGGAGCAGTTAAGAATTCCTTAGCTGTAATCAGGATGTAAGAACGAGGGGAAACAGGAGCAGTTAAGAATTCCTGTCTATGCTAATCATGAAGAAAACATAAAAAATAACAGAGATTTGAACACAGAGTACAGTTAAGTAAGTTTTGGGTTATTCGTTTTCCTTGTTATTCATATAATGGACACAGATGATATATAAAACACAGAAACTGTAAAACATGAGTTAAAAAGACTTATTGACCCATGAAATAATTCGAGAATCCTGTAACATGATCATCAACTATCAATTCCACATCCAAACAGTTCAGCAACAACACATTCCAGTGGATTTTTATTCAGTAGAGTTCTGAGAGTTACAACGCAGTTCCAGAAATGTATCACCAACCCCTATTACTTAGCTTGGGGAGGTATTTGTACCAAAATGTTTACAAAATATCTCAATGACATAATATCTAGCAATAACTTCTCCTACCTACTCTACAAGAGAAGTAAATTATCTTGGGAATAGAAAGAAATAAATGCAAAAGAAAGTGATGCTGTGCTGGCTGGTTAGTTGGTGAGATGCATTGACTGTTTTCTCAGCGAGTCAGCTAGTGGATGCTTTACTAATATTCCGCACCGCTAGCTTTGTGTTGGGTCCCTATAATACTATTGATTACCCCATTACTATTGTATTTATACCCCTTATTTATATTGTTGTGCCCCCATTGCCCCCATATTGTTATTAATGTGCCCATAGAATCCCTCTATTGTTATTTTTGTGGCTTTATATTATTATTGTTAGGTCGGTTAGATTATATTGTGACTCCTTAGACTCCTATATATAGAAAGGAGGTTTTGTCATTTGTATCATTCAAGAATTGTTCATTTATGTAATGTAAAGGAGGTTGCCCCCTCGAAGAGGCTGAATTCTAAGGCGTTGATCTATCTTTTCTATCTTTTCTTGAGCTGGTTTCATAACATTTGGTATCAGAGCTTTGGATTCTAGGGTTTCGCTGCTCCAAACAGGTCATCGTGGAATTTTCGCTATAACTTTTTTTTTGTGATGTTTCAGAAGTCGCAAAAAAAAACCCATTTGAGAAGAAATCGCGCTAAACCTTGGGTCCAAATTTCAGAGCTTTTCGCTTGATATTTTCGGAGATATGATCTGAGGAAGATGGTATTTTTGCAGACTCCTGAATTACACTCAAAACCGGTGACCTGGGGAAAATCGTCATAACGTTCTTTCTGAGCATCAAATTGAAATTTCTTAAGAAGGTACAGAAATAGGATGGACTGTAGTTTTCTTTTATATATTTTTTAGAGTCAAAGGTTGAAACAATGACACGTGGCACTTCATACAAGTTCGCTCTACTGAACTAGTCTATAATTATGTCACTGCGGAATATTGTGCATAACTCTTTCTTGGAGAATCCAATTTGGATCCGACTAGTGGCATTGGAAAGAGGACACAGAAGGCTACTACAGATCACAATTTCAAAACTGGATGATTTGAAATTACAGAGATACATCAGATTCAATATCAGACTTCTACAAAGTAAAAAAAGGTGTGTAGTTTTTATTTTTATTTTTGCATAAGCTTGGTTTGAAGGAATTCAAAGGGCATAGTAAAGCATTATTATCGATAAATGATGCCCTGAGGAAAGAAAATGCAAACACCAAGTAAGGAACTTGAAAGCTCTAGCATGAATCATGAAGAAGAGGAAGAAATGCTACATGATATATCAAAATTACAAGAACAAGTGCAACAAATGTCACACTCACAAAAGCTAATAGATGCTAAGATAAATGGCGTGGAAACTAAGATAAAGGGCATGGAAGTTAAGATGGATGATCTGAAGACAGATTTGAGGATAGATTTGAAGACAGATTTGACAAATTTTCTACAAGAAATACTTACTAATGGTGAAAAGGTTGTAAAGGAAACTCATGATGTGAAAAAAAGAAATGTTAATCATGATTCCATAGACTCTAATGTTGGATCGAAGACCCACCATATTCCAAAAATCGATATGAGGAAGTTTGATGGCAAGGATCCCGCCACATGGATATTACAGATGGAGCAGTTCTTCGATCTCAATAATGTGCAAAACACACAAAAGGTATGTATGAAAACTTTATATTTGGAACCAAATCAGTTTGTATGGTATCAATGGCTTTGCTCTCGTAAACAATTTATCACTTGGGAAATTTTTACGAAAGAATTGATAGCACATTATGAGGATACAAAAAGAAACACTTTTTTTAGCCAATTGATAAGTCTCAAACAAAAGGGTTCAATAATGGAGCACATTGAGGAGTTCCAAAAATTGAACATAAGGGTAAAAGATATTCTAGAGGAGCATAGGATTGATGTGTTCATAGGGTCTTTAAAAGATAATATCCAACATGATGTCCGCCTTTGGGAACCTGATTCATTAGAGAAGGCATTCAGGTTAGCAAGAAAAATGGAAAGCAAAATTATGGCAACCAGGAAGCATACCACTCACAACTATAAAGACGGAAGTGTTGTTGCCCCTAGTCTTCCACAACCTATAAGGTTGACACCACAACAATTGGAAGAAAAAAGAGCAAAAGGGCTTTGTTACAGTTGTGATAGCAAATACACTAAAGGTCATAAGTGTGCTGAGAAGAAATTATTCTACATAGATTGTGAAGAGGAAGAAGAAAAGGAGCAAGAAAGGTCAAAAGAAGAGGATATGCTCTAGGAACAAAGCCTAGATGAAGAACAAATAAATCCGACCATATCTTGTAATGCATTGGCAGGAATTACCACTCCTCAAACCATCAAGATAGAAGGACAAATCAAGAAGAAAAAGGTAATAGTGTTGATTGATTCAGGAAGCACCCACAATTTTATTCATTGTAGGGTAGCAAAAGAATTGAATTGCTTCCTATATCCAGCACCAGAGTGTCAAGTGATGATTGCAAATGGAGGAACAATAAATTGCTCTGGAAAGTGCCATAATATCAAGCTATCCATGGGAGAATATGTATTGACTAGCCCAATGCTTTCCATTCCAATGGGAGGTGCTGATGTTGTACTAGGAGTCCAATGGCTACAATCCTTGGGTACAATAGCTTTTAATTTTCAAGAATTTTCATCAAATTTTCTATGGAAGGAAAGGAAGTTGAATTAAGGGGTATTGCAGGGAAACCAGGAAAGATAATCAGCTCTAATGGTATGACAAAGCTTCTAAAAAAGGAGCAAAGGGGTGTAATTGCACAATTATGTTCGCTAGATGTTTCCACATTGGAATCATCTATTTCTCCAGATCTCCAAAAAGTCTTGGACAATCATTCCAAGGTATTTGAGACTCCCAAAGGTCTCCCACCTATGCGTGATCATGATCATGCTATTCATCTGATTCCAGGAAGTGTTCCTCCAAACATCAGGCCGTACAGATATCCCTATGTCCAAAAAAGTGAAATTGAACGTATGGTTGCAGAAATGCTAGAGGCTGGTATAATTCAACCGAGTCAAAGTTCTTTCTCTGCTCCAGTAGTATTGGTGCACAAGAAGGATGGATCATGGCGCATGTGTCTGGATTATAGGGAGCTCAACAAGCTCACTATTAAAGATAAGTTCCCCATTCCTGTCATTGATGAATTACTGGATGAATTGCATGGATCAATTTACTTCACCAAGTTGGATCTTCGTTTGGGATATCATCAAATCAGAATGAAGATTGAAGACATTCTGAAAACGGCATTTAGAACTCATGAGGGTCATTATGAATTTTTGGTCATGCCTTTTGGCCTTACCAATGCACCTTCAACATTTCAAGGTTTGATGAATTCAATTTTCAAACCATTCCTTAGAAAATTTGTGTTAGTATTTTTTGATGATATACTAATCTACAACAAGTCTTGGAAGGATCATGTTGAACATGTTGACAGGGTGCTACAACTATTGGAGGAGAAACAATTATATGCCAAAAGATCCAAATGTTTCTTTGGAGTACAGGAGGTGGAATATTTGGGTCATATTGTATCTCATGAAGGAGTTAAGGTAGACCCTAGCAAAATTAAAGCCATTAAGGAATGGAAAATCCCCACATCCATAAAGCATTTGCAGGATTTCTTGGGTTGACAGGGTATTATCGCAAGTTTGTTAAGAATTATGGAGAATAGCAGCACCTCTAACAACATTATTGAAGAAAGATGCATTTTCATGGACTCCGAAAGCAACAAAGGCCTTTGAACATCTTAAAGAGGCAATGTGCCAAGCACCGGTCTTAGCTACACCAGACTTCACAAAAACCTTTATTGTGGAATGTGATGCTTCAGGAAATGGAATTGGTGCTGTTCTAATGCAAGATGAAAGACCCATTGCTTTTGAAAGTCATCCAATCAAGGGAAAGTTTCTAAGAAAAGCTATTTATGAGAAGGAAATGTTGGCAATACTCCATGCACTTAAGAAATGGCGACCCTACCTAATGGGAAGACACTTCAAGGTAAAAACAGATCATGATAGCCTTAAATACTTTTTAGAACAAAGATTATCCTCTGAAGAGCAACAAAAGTGGGTCACAAAGATGTTGGGTTATGACTTTGAAATCATCTACAAAAAAGGGAAGCAAAATGTGGTGGCAGATGCACTCTCAAGGAAGGATGAGGATGTGGAAGCATTTTTGTGTGCCATTTCTATATCCAACCAGATTGGATAAATGAAGCAAGGGAGGAATGGAAGAATGACGAAGAAGTGTGGGCACTTATTCAAAAGCTACAACAAGATTCCAGTACGTCTGATACATTTAGCTGGAAAAATGATTTGTTATGGTACAAAGATCGCTTATACCTCTGTAAGAATTCCCAGCTAAAACAAAAGATTCTTATGGAATTGCACACTTCTCCCTTAGGAGGGCACTCAGGATTTTTAAAAACTTACCACAGGGTTAAGAAGGAATTTTTTTGGGATGGCCTTAAATCAGATATTCAAAAGTTTGTGGTAGAATGTTTGGTTTGCCAACAAAATAAAGTTGAAACAATTAAGACACCGGGTCTATTACAACCTTTATCCATTCCAAGCCAACGTTGGGAGGAGGTATCAATGGATTTTATCACAGGTTTACCCAAGTCTGAGGGAAAGAGTGTCATCATGGTGGTAGTTGACAGACTTACCAAGTATGCACACTTTTGTGCATTATCACATCCATTTAAAGCCAACATAGTTTCTACTGCATTTATGGAAACAATTCAAAAGCTACATGGAAACCCAAAGATTATTGTAAGTGACAGAGATCCCATTTTCACTGGAAATTTTTGGACAAAATTATTTTCTTGTCTTGGTACTCAGTTAGCTCATAGCTCATCTTATCATCCTCAATCTGATGGGAAAACTGAGATAGTAAACAAATGTTTGGAAGGATATCTTCGTTGCTTTGTATCTGATAAACAGACACAATGGGTCAAATGTTGCCTCTGGCTGAATGGTGGTATAACACTTCCTTTCATACAACAACAAAAATGACCCCATTTATGGCACTTTATGGGTATCAACCACCATCCATCACATCATATTTAAGAGAAAATTCTAAGGTTCAGGCAGTGGAACATCACATCGAACATCAACAACAAGTCCTCCAACTCTTAAAGGATAACCTCGTGTTGGCACAGAATAGAATGAAACAACAGGCAGATCAACATCGCAGTGAAAGAAGTTTTGATGTAGGTGATTGGGTATTCCTACGGCTACAACCATATAAGCAAATGTACCTCAAGCAAGCTAAGAAGGATAATAAATTATCACCAAAGTATTATGGTCCGTACAAGGTGTTGCAAAAGATTGGTACTATGGCATACAAATTGGAGCTTCCTGCAGCTTCTCGATTGCACCCAGTTTTCCATGTTTCATGCTTAAAGAAGGTTATAGGCGACAAGCTCCCAATTCAAGCAATATTGCCAGAACTTGACGAGGAAGGAAAAATTGTATTGGAACCGGAAGCAGTTATAGAAACAAGAACTCGACAGCTACGAAATCGATCAATTTCAGAGTACCTTATCAAGTGGAAGAACTTATCCGCTAAAGATTCCACATGGGAGGATGAGAATTTTATGCAGAAGTATCTAGAACTACTCAAGCATTGAGGACAACACTTTTTTGAAGGAGAGGGGCATGTTGGGTCCCTATAATACTACTGATTACCCCATTACTATTGTAGTTACACCCCTTATTTATATTGTTGTGCCCCCATTGCCCCCATATTGTTATTAATGTGCCCATAGAATCCCTCTATTATTATTTTTGTGGCTTTATATTATTATTGTTAGGTCGGCTGGATTATATTGTGACTCCTTAGACTCCTATATATAGAAAGGAGGTTTTGTCATTTGTATCATCCAAGAATTGTTCATTTATGTAATGTAAAGGAGGTTACCCCCTCGAAGAGGCTGAATTCTAAGGCGTTGATATATCTTTTCTATCTTTACTTGAGCTGGTTTCATAACACTTTGCTTTATTGGGTGATTTTAATTGCGCTTTAATAGACCATTATCCAACGTGATTTTCATTTTCTCTTTTTCTCTGCTTTATGATATCTGTCGTGTTCTGGGAAAAAACAAAACTTTTGAAATCTGCCTACAAAATTTCCAACATACTCTGCCACCACTGGTCATTTGGTAATTGGTGTCTATGCATTTTTATTAGAGTTTCATCAGCATCCATGTACTTGAAGAAAGTAGGTTGGATTGTGAAAATATGTCTCACTTCATCCTCAATAAAAAATAGATTTTCTAAATTGTCATACAGGCTCTGTCCAGATGGGAGTGCCTTTTCTCCTTCAGAGCTTGATTATGCTAAGACCTAATTTTCCACATATGTATTCAACCTGTGAGCATAGTCTGCATGTGTCATCAGTCTATAGTCATTGGTTAATAAACTGGGCAGACCCTTTTCCTGTAAAGTTGTAAACTTATGTGTGAAAGCATTTATCTCCACTTGCATGTCCTGGCACTTCCTCTCCAGATTTTGTATGAAGTTCTTCATGGCCAGGACTCTTTTGACTGTTAAAATAGTGGTTGTCTTGTTCATGATATCCAGTGCTGCTAGCTCCTCCTTAGTGTGGGTGTTCAAAAACTATATTAGCCTATTGGCCTGTTTGGGCATGTGTCCCAATAAATGCCTGCCATTTTGAATTTCCCCTTGCGCTATTGTTACCAAATCAATCCGTTCATGAACCATCTGTATGGATTTCCATACATCAGTGATTGATTTACTGATATTAGACCACAAAATTCTCCTGATTTCTCCTAGAGGCTTGTCTAAAGAGAGGTCCTTTTCCAATGTTGTTACCTTATTCTTCAATGCTTTCATCTCCCTTGTTTTTTCTACCACAGTCATTTTAGATTTGTCATAACTTATTTCCAGTTTGGCCAATTTCTCTTTAGAATCTTTTAATTCTGATACTTGGAGTTTTAAATCCTCCATAGCCTTTATCAATTCCTCAGTGGTCATGGTAGTGTTGCTGCCTGTTGTTGTTGTTGTTGAAGTACCTGCTGCTGATGCTGGGCCAGTGGGAGGCACTACTGTTGTGATTGTAGGAGGAGCACTTGTAACTGTTGGAGCTATTTGAGATGGCTGGGAGGTCGACACTCCCTGCTTTTCCTGCAGTGCCTTCTCCAATTCCTGCTCTGTCTCATTGAATCTTTGATTCATCTTCATTATCAAATCCATCATGTCTTCTTCTGCCTTTTCTTGCACAACCTCTGTGGTTTGTGGGTGCATAGTAATTGATAGTTTCAATTGTTTCTTGAGGGCAACTATGTCATCCTCCTTTTTCTTTATTAATGCTTTTATTCCCTTGGCATCCTTGGGATCATGTCCCAGCTCAATGATAATTTCTTCCAAGGACTTTATCCCGTTGTCCTTGGCCAAAGAAGATGCCTTTTCTAAATCTAGTTGGGCATATGTGTTGTTCAATGAATTCTACAATTGTTGAGCTAGCATTGCCCTGTCTGACAATCTGGAATAGACCATCTCTTCGGTCTACTTGTGCAACTCAATCTGGTCCAAAGGGTGAATGTCTTGGAAAGGGCCTCCAGATTTGTTCTAATATAATCAACAGCTAACTGTGGCTGCTGCACTTTAGGCTTGAAGTGACTAAAGATCATCTTCCCTTCTTTAATGTCATATGCAGACATCAATCTTTGTTATTTTGCGGGGGCCATCTTGAGAAATTGATCATAAAGTTGCATTCTTATTGGTTCATTCTGTGCCTTGATGTCTGTGGATGTTCTTTTAATATCATAAACTTGCTTCCTTTGCGGCCTCGTGGAGGAAATTTCCACACTATTTTGTTTCTCCAATTGTTGCCTATGAGAATTGGTGGATGCCTCTACCACTGGAGATGTCTGTGGGCTAGTTTCCCTCTCAATTATTGGGCTTTCTATGATCTCCTCTACAATACCTCTTCAAGTAGGGGATCTATTCTTTGCCTCTTTGCCTCTGGTTGTTCTGCTAGACCGCCGACCAGTGTGTCTTCTTCCTTGTCCCTTTTCTTGCCTCTTTCCTCGTTTAGAGGAGTTTGTAGTGCAGGGATTTCAGGTACCTTTGTCCGGGTTGTAGGAACCTGACCTTGGCCTTGTTCCTTTGATGTAGTTGGCTGATCTTTCATTATATGCTGCTCTGAATCCAGCACTTCTTTTCCCTTTGATGTCCCTGTAGCTGGTGTAGTGCTTTCTTGGGCTGGTTGTTGTGAAGTTGTAGTAGTTGATGTGCCCACTCCGGTTTGCTGAGGCAATTTGAAAGAGACCTGTCCAAAAGAGTCCAGGTCAAGAGTCTTTTCAAGATTTTTCATTGCTTGTTCCATCTTTTCTTCCTCGGTAAGATCCTCTACCAATGTGCCCTCTACCCACTCATATTGATTAGCATACTGCTCTATTTTAGGGATCCTACAATGACTATAGGCTAATAGCCTATATTTTACCTTTCTAACACAGATGAATCCATTTGGGTCATAGGGTACCCACCAAAACCTTCTCTTTAATTTAAGGTCTTCCCCTAATATCTTTTCAGCGTCTTCCCATCCTTCCTTTTTGTTAATGATGAAAGGACCTTACTGGTTTCTTATTTTCAGTTGAGATTTTTTATTTGCACTGTGAAAGTGAGTCAAATCTGAATTGAGAAATTGCCTGAAATATTCTAGAGAAAACAGTCTCATAGGCACATATTTTGGCAATTTGTAGGGGTACAGCTCACAGCCATATATCCTGATCTCGGTGTGATTCTGGTAGAAGTACCAGTCACCTATTTTGTAGCTTTTGGAGAGCTGTAAAATTTTCTGCATGTCGCTAGAAAGTCTGGGAGGAGGAGTTCTCATCAGCAGAGATGAGAGTGGATATATAAATAGATCAATGAATTCACAGTAAGTTTAAGGAGACTTATGGACTCGATGGAAGACTGGGGTCCAAAAAATTACAGACCTCCTTTCTCCTTTACCATCCAATTTTCTGATAGGAAACTGAAAACTATCTGTTTGATAGTACAAGAATAGATGATATATATATGATGTATACTTGAAGACCCCCTCCCTGTCTAGACTCATGAATTTCTCATGTATCTTATTGGAAATGAAGGTAGCAAAGTCATATTTGACAGGAGGAGGATATCCTGGAATGAATATGGACATCAGGGCTAAAATGGCCTCATCAACATACTCACTTGTCTTAAATCCCAGGACATAGGATATCATATCAATAACAAATCTTCCAGCTTCATTGAACTAGTCATGGTGAAAAGGAGGTGAATCTCTGGGCTGGCAATCTGGCCTCATTAATAACTTGGCAATTCGGCCTATTTCTGCAGTGGACAATTTAGAGCCTTTCTCCAGCAAATATTTCATGGAAAAAGGAGTGAGAGGTTGATTAGGTTTAAAGCACAACATCTCATTGATAGAGTCAGGAGTTATATGAAGTAGGACAGATCCAGATGGAGACATGACTGCTCTTTGTGTAGGCTCATAATTGGCACATCAAAGGGTAATGACATCTTGAAACACATTTACTGAGGGGAGATAGTATTTGGGCAGGTTGGACTCCCATATCCCATAGAGATCGGTTTTGTGTAGGTAACTATTTCTAATTTCACAAAATGCTTGCAGATGGTCTATGTCACCAATAAAGTCTTGTATTTGGAAGTCCCTGTCAGCTAAGGGCAACCACTCTAATTCTTTGTGAGGTGCATTTAGGGGGGCAACATTGAGGGCCACTGGAGCTTCCATTGGTTAAATTATCTTGTGGTCTTCAACTTGAAGTTTGAGTTTTTACAACAAGATAGGTAGAATGACACTTTTGGGTTCTTTCTACGGAAATTGTAGGCCAAAACGAGCTTGAATTTAGCCTAGTGGGCGGAATCTGCAGTGGGAGACGGAGTTTGAGGGATTTTTCGGTAAAAATGAGCACAAACAATGGTTCTGGTGCGCAGGTTTAAAGGCAGCACGGTGTTTTTAATTCAAGTTCGAGTTATTCGGGAAATTTTGCAGAGAAAGATCGAAAAAACACAATGTTTAAGAATGAAATTCGGGTAAATACCTGTTTTGATAGTGTACTGTGCGTTTTGCAGGTTGCGCAACGAGCTGAAGGACCGAGCTGTGGACTCAATTTAGCTGGGTGGCAGACTGTGTAGTCAAAATGCTACTTTGGACGTGAAACAACAGGTATAATTCGCGCAGAAAAAACAAATAGAAATGAACGAAAAAACGACATTTCACGTCTATTTGACAAAAATTTGATTTTGGTAGGTTTTGGATCGCTTTGGTCGAGTGACGTCAGCATGACGCAACATTTGTCATGTAGCGAGGGTACGGAGGATGAGTTGGCACTAACGTGGTGGATGACACGGTGGATGATACGGGGGAGCAGTGGCAGACATGTTGGATGACGTCAGCGAGGGGGGAGCATGGACGGTAAGTGGTTTGGCCCCCGCACCGCCTTTGGGCCATAGTGGTATTGGAGGGGGGGTAGCGATCATACCAGGATGCCGACACCTATCTTCTGTACGACGGCAATACCGCCCATTCCCCGCACGCTAATCATTGGGCATCGGAGGGGTTCAGATATTTCTGTGGGCCGTTGGATGAGAAAGCCCAGATCCAACGGTGGGCGGCGATTGGGACATGGCGGAGGGCTATGGCACGGGGCCCGTCCATTATTTAATATTTTATAAGGTATTTGCAGGGTTTTTTCCTTTGGTTGGGTCAATGGGTTGGTTATTCATTTAACCAAATGTTAAATGAAATCCAATGTTTATATGTGCGCACAAGGAGGTGATGAAATCTAATAATATCAATCATTTCATTAATCATATGCAATTACATCTATATACGCACATATAATCACACACACACACATATATATATATATATGCACATATAATTTGTTCGTTGAGAGAACATCTCAATTATACACAATGTAAGAAATAGATCCTAACTACTAGGAACAGATTCCTTTACTTAGTAAAAATCACAAATAATACAAGTACGAATTAGATATTCCAACACTCCCCTTTAATGCTTACTTGTCTGAATATCAATCTGCAAAATCTAGTTGTGGTCAAAAATGACAAAAGAATATGTCAACGTCCATATAAAGGAACAACCATCTATCGGAATGAATGGGTGCCAACTGCTGCAACCGCTAATCTTGTAGGATGTTCTTGGCATACATGGTTCTGTCAACCATTATAGCTGCATACATGTACCTATACCTGTAAATCCCCCTCCATCATTATTAACCTTGGTTTTGTCAGATTACCCTTAACCATGCATTTGGTTTTATCGCATCGCCCTTAACCATGCCTCCAAAGGCACCTCAAGCCACAAAGGCAATTTAGCCACAAAGACAAGGTAGCCACAAAGGAACTTCAGTCACAAAGACTATATAGATGGTTTCTGGCTCACCACCAACCATCACTTTACAGTGACAAAAGATGGTTTCTGGCTCACCACCAACCATCACTTTACAATGACAAAAGATGGTTTCAGGCTAACCATAAACCATTACAAAGTGGTTTTAAGATCACCACGGACTTTCAGATTCCCTTAAAAATCTTACATCTTATTCCACATTTTGGAGTTTATGGGTACATACGATGACTATTACAATACATCCTAGACTTGCTTACATTACAACATAATAGAGTCTATTCCACAAACTCACATTTTCACCTCGTTTTCCATCATCATTTGATCGTTGCTACTGCATGTTTTACATCTTGGACATCTTTTTATTTATCAATTAAATCTTGGAACTCAATACTTAACCTGTCGTCATTTGTTAGAGTCGTGAATTCTAACAAAATAGCTTTACCTAAATTGAGTTAGCTAGGCTCAATAAGGCACAATAATTTTATCCAAGACATAAAAAAATAAAATTTCAATTTGACAAACTATCAAATTTATCTATCTTTGCCCAACTAGTTTCCTTCTCGTCGAGTGGTTTCTTTATCAATTATAGATGACCTGAACAAGCTAGTATCTGGTCCCATCTCCAGCGTGCGAGACCCAGCACCATGATCAAACTCATTTCCATATCTCCTTTCATTTATAGTCATGAATGGCAATGTTTCAAGGGCTTTTGCCACTGCATGCTCTGTAAGTAGCTCATTGTCATCCATGCCATGCAAATCCAAAATCCTAGCACCAAACTCGCATCTGATTTCGGGGGTTGCAAGCATGTCGATGGCAGCCCCAAGGGGAGTAAAAGGCTCCAGTCCAGACTCGCCACCAAGGTTCAAGCTTCTTAACATATTAAACAACTTCTACTTCTCCTCCATCGATGAAGATCCATATCTCGACACAGGAGAATTGGAAAGAAAGTGTTGATCTAGGCCTGGGGAAGCCAAGTGCCTCAAGCTGGCCAATTGCAGCTAGCGGGACATGGTGGCATCATTCGTGTCACCCGTGTGTTGGCCCCCCATAGTTCCCGTCTAGTCATATAAGGCTACACTGCTTTGCTGCAAATGACTACCTCTCATCTCATGAGGTCCTGTTCGTGGGCGTAGTGGTGTTCTGGTAGCCATCAACACACAAAAATAGACGACAAGGCTGAGTGCAGCTTGACTAAATTCAACCTCAGTGCCGACCACCAAGATTTCGGCAAAGGAGAGTTCAAATAAATCAGTGAAGATCAAGGAAGACTTTATGAATGACTCCGATTAAATCCTCGTTCACAGAAGTCACCCAGGATTGGCTATCTCTCTGCATGAGGAGGTTATTTTAAATATCCACACCTGCCTGCCCGCTCCATTATCTCACAGGCCCTCGTCAGATGAGAGGTAGTCATTTGCAGCAAAGCAGTGCAGCCTTATATGAACATATGGAAACTATGGGGGGCCAACACATAGGTGACGCCAATGATGCCACCATGTCCCGCTGGCTGCAGTCGGCCGGCTTGAGGCACTTGGCTTCCCCAGGCCTAGATCACCGCTTTCTTTCCAATTCGCCTGTGTCGGGATATGGCTCTTCGTCGATGGAGGAGAAGCAGAAGTTGTTTAAGATGTTAAGAAGCATGAACCTCGGTGGCAAGTCTGGACTGGAGCCTTTTACTCCCCCTGGGGCTGCCATCGACGTGTTCACGACCCCCGAAATCAGAGGCGAGTTTGGTGCTGGGATTTTGGATTTACATGCCATGGATGACAATGAGCTGCTTACTGAGCATGCAGTGGCAGAAGCTCTTGAAACATCGCCATTCATGACTGTAAATGAAAGGAGATATGGAAATGAGTTTGATCATGGTGCTGGGTCTCGCAAGCTGGAGATGGGACCAGATATTAGCTTGTTCAGGTCATCTATAATTGATAAAGAAACCACTGGACGAGAAGGAAACTTGGCAAAAATTAAAGTTGGAGTTCAACTAAGTGGAGAGCCGGTTGTCATGTTATTGTTTTTGTTTGTAAATAGTGGTCAAAAGAAGATAGATAAATTTCATAATTTGTCAACTTGATATTTTATTTTTTATGTCTTGGATAAAATTATTGTGCCTTATTGAGCCTAGCTAACTCAATTTAGGTAAACCTATTTTGTTAAAATTCGCGACTCTAGCAAATGACGACAGGTTAAGTATGGAGTTCCAAGATTCAATTGATAAAGAAAAAGATGTCCAAGATGTGAAACATGCAGCAACAACGATCAAATGATGATGGACAGCGAGGTGAAAGTGTGAGTTTGTGGAATAGACTCTATTATGTTGTAATGTAAGAAAGTCTAGGATGTATTGTAATAGTCATTATATGTACCCAGAAACTCCAAAATGTGGAATCAGATGTAAGATTTTTAAAGGCATCTGAAAGTTCGTGGTGATCTTAAAACCACTTTGTAATGGTTTATGGTCAGCTTGAAACCATATTTTGTCACTGTAAAGTGATGGTTGGTGGTGATCCAAAAACCATATTTTGTCACTGTAAAGTGATGGTTGGTGGTGAGCCAGAAACCATCTATATAGTCTTTGTGACTGAAGTGACTTTGTGGCTAAATCGCCTTTATGGCTTGAGGTGCCTTTGTGGCCGCGTGTACACGAGAGCATTGTGCTTAATTGAGTAGGTGGACTGCAGAACACCTGGCTCAGACTCGGATGATTTTTTCTGAGTAGAAGGGGATTGGCATGCTTTTCGCACTGATAGCAGCACCAGGAAGGCCAACTGGCGCGTCTGTTAGGCCATTAATCGCGCCAATGGGCGCGGGTTTTTTTTCGTTCAGGATTGTGCCAATTCACGTTCAAGGGGATCCACGGGAATCCTTATCTTCATTTAATGATTTGCGAGAGGAGGCAGATCAGAGAAGTTGTGGATCTGTCCGAGGGAGGCAGATTGTGTTTTTTGGAGGTTTTGTACATGCAATTCGCCTGATGGTGGTGGCTTTGACTATCATGAAAAGTAGTGATTAAGGGGGGGAGTTAGAAATAATTAATTCCTACTTGTCTATGGTTGTAATTTTCTATTTGAGGAGTTTGTTCCTACATAATAGGAATTAGCTAGAATATAGTTTCTCCTAGTTTAGTGTGTGGTTGAGAGAATCTCTCAACCACACTACTGTACATCTAAGATAGCATTCCTATCTTGAGACTATTGATTATATAAATATGTGTGTAAATTCCTCATTCAATGATAATAGAATATATTTTTGAGTGTTTGCAATTTTATCTGGATGGTTTTCCATCAGGTTTCGGATAAACCTTGGACCCCCTTTAAACATTTATGTATGGCTATAAATAAGCTCGAGGTAGGATATTAACAAATTTGGGGTTTTTATGTATTTACATAGTATGTGTATAGGGAGAACTATAGGGATTTAATATAATAAGGTTAATTTATCAATATGAAGGGTATTTTTGAACAGAAAGCGCTAAGTCGTAGAGTCAAAGACTTAGGCTTAGGGAACTAAGAGGGTGCTAAGTTATGAAGTTGGATAACTTATGATGATGGAACAATAGGACTTTTTACACAAGAAATGTGTCTTTATTATCCTAAGTAAACATAGAGTTTCACTTAGTCTTTCTCATGAAATGAAGTGAACTAGGAGCACTGAGCAGATCTCAATGTCCTTGGGGGGAGATTAGCAATTGTTTTTTGGAGGAATGGGAAGGGAAGTTAGTCATGCTTCATCTATTTTGTAACCACCTTGCCATGGCACTTATGATATTCATGAGATATGAATTACCTTTAATAGACAAAACTATTCATAAACCTGCTTCTGCAACATCAAACTACTTGCATAGCCTATTACACCTAACATTTTTTCTTCTTCTTTGATTGGGTGCATTTGAACTAGCAAACCCTTACTCTCTTCTTTTCTTTTAGCTTCCATCCTGTCTAAGTCTGCCCTTATTTCTTCCAAGGGCTCAGATTTAGATGTTGAGCTCCTTTGCTTCTCTACCTAACTAATCACCTGGCAAGATTGAACAGTTCGGACAGGTTTCATTCTCTATCTCTAAGACAAGAAATTTAAATATGGAATTGCCAAGATTCAGCTGTTTGGCCATCCATTAAGTGTGATAGAAGTCACTAATTGCACATATTTGAACTTCTTTGCAAAAAATAGGATAGTAGTGGCATTTTGGACTAGCACACTTTCCTGGTCTTTTCTTTGGGGTTCATTTTCTTTCCTTTTGACCAATTTGTTGGAAATACTGAGGGGGGGTGAATCAGTGTTTCTTACAATTCTTTTCAATTGTTATAGTGATTCCCAAAAGCATATATATATTTGTATATGTATAAAAAGACCACAAAAATCAACAGCTAGAATTAATGCTTTTATTAAAGAAACGCAAAACAATGTAATGAAATAAATACAATATTAATATATATCTAATTGTGAACAGTTGCCAAGCTCCAACCTGGACTTCAGTGAGGCTCCAACCTCTAGAGCACCAACTCTGTTTTTCCAAGACACCAATCTTGGACTTAGGAGCACCAACTCCCAAGGACTTCAATCCTGTTCAATTCTGATGCTCCAACCTCTTTGGTATACACTGGTGTGCTGCTGCACTCTTTTCAGCTTCCACTGCTTTTGCTACCCCCTTTGCCTCTACTACTTCCATTATATCATACTCAGGTTATACCATACACCAATGACAACATCAACTCTCTGTTTTTGCTGCTTTCATACATTCCATGCCTCTGTCCATTCATTTCCTCTTTCTCACTGGCTCTGTGGCTTCATTTCTCCGCAGGCTCTTTGGCTTCCTCAACGCTTGCTTACCCTGTCAGTTACCTCCTCTCTTGCTTGCTTCTTTGGCTTCCAAGACTTTAGTTCCCTCTGTCTATCCAACCATTCCAATATTCACAGGATACATATATCAAAATTGTAACAACACTCCTGTTTTGCTCATGATTGCAGGCATACACTGGAGCCGCCTCATTTAACAGACAGCCACATCTTATCCCAATCATAATCGCCATGATTCAGTCTCCTGCACTATAGGGACTGTTCCTTATAGTATTTTTGCCTCAGAACCCAGTGCACGACATTTTTGAGTTACATAGGAAATATATGAAAAAACAGGCGAAAAAAACGTCATAGGGCGGACTTCAAGGATCATAGCACCCGTATCTATAATGTATTGGGTCCGAAGCATTCATTGCAATTGGCGATTGCAGAGGGCCGATGGCTGATGGGCCGATCCTCCTATGGACACGATATTCCATTGAATCATATTGTATATGCCTGTCGGGTCCACTGCTCCTATCGCTATCAACGATCGCAACATAACTGCATTCACCAATGGCCGATGGCCGATGCGATGGACCAGATGTAATATGGTATTAAACCATAATTTATATGCCCATCGGGTCCGCATATATTGTCGCAATCAGAGGCAGGGCCTTTACCACTCCCGATACCCGCTCCGAAATGCTGAATGCGATATATTATAGACTGTTTTTAATGAGTCCATCGGGTCCATGCCTCTATCGCAATCGGCAGATTATAGCGCCATCCCTTATGACTTGTGATCACTGCAGATACGATATGATATTAACCATGGTTTATATTTCCGTGAATAAGGTCTCAAATCCACCGATAGTGTAGCAATATACTCGGCTTCGGCTATGGATAATGATATGGATGACTTTTTTTGCTGAGCCAAGATACTAAACAGTCTCCTATGAAGAATGCATTTCCACTAGTACTTTTCTGATCATCTATACTTCCAGCCCAATCAGCATCGGTGTATGTGGTTACCATCAGTGTTGAGTCCTTTGGGTACCAAATACCAAAATCAAAAGTTCCCTTCAAGTATATGAGAATTCTTTTTACAACTAATAAATGAGATTGTTTGGGAGCAGATTGAAATCTTCCCACCATTCCTACTGCTTGCATTATGTCTGGTCGTGTAGCTGTTAAGTATAGAAGGGCTCCAATTATTGACCTGTAATGAGTTGCATCTACTAGAGGGGAGTCATCATCTTTGCTCAATTTGTAGTTTGTAGTCATAGGTGTACTCATGGATGCACAATCCTCCATTACATATTTTTTGAGCATGTCTTTTAGATATTTGGCTTGAGATATACACAATCCTACTCTGGTTTGAGATACTTGAAGTCCAAGGAAGTGGGACAGCTCTCCTATCATTGACATCTCAAACTCTTTTGCCATGCTTTGAGAAAATTCATGGCTCATTTCATCATTATTACTAGCAAAAATCAGATCATCGACCTAAACAAGAGTAGCTAGTAACTTACCTTGATCTGTCTTTATGTATAGATTACTTCTAGCCACTCCCTTTATGAAGCCTTGTTGTTGTAGATAGTGATCCAATCTTGTATACCAAGCTCTAAGAGCTTGTTTCAATCCATACAAAGCCTTTTTCAACTTACAGACTAGGTCCTTTCCTGCTGTCAGATCAAAACCTTCTGGTTGCTCCATGTAGACTTCCTCCTTGAGTTCCCCATTTAGAAATGCTGATTTCATGTCCATTTGATAGGTTTTGAATCCTTTTGAGCAAGAAAATGCTAATAACATCATGATCGCTTCCATACGGGCCACTGGTGCAAATGTCTCTTTAAAGTCAACTCCTTCTATTTGTGAATAGCCTTTGCAGACAAGTCTTGCCTTATTTCTGATAACCCGTCCTTCCTCATTCATTTTATTTTTGAACACCCATTTGGTTCCTATTATGTTTTTGTCCTTTGGATGAGGTACCAGCTCCCATGTCTTGTTCTTCTCAATTTGGGTCATTTCTTCTTCCATGACTTTTACCCAATGAGGATCCTTACTTGCTTCTGCAAATGGTTCTGGTTCTATCATAGATAGGAGGGCAATGAATTTTCTCTGGAGTGTGATTGTTATCCTTCTTCGAGTCTACACACCTTCATCTTTATCGCCAATGATCTGCTCTTCTGGATGATGTTTTTGAACATACTTCATCTTTGAAGGGGTATTAGGTGGTTCTCTTTCCTCTTCTTCTTCTCCTTCTTTCTCATCTATTTCTTCTTCTTTAGGTTCTTCTTCTTCAATGAGAAAGTCATCTTCATGTTCTTGAATTTTCTTTTCTGGAAGATCTTCATCAATCATTACATCAATGCTTTCCACTATTTTCTTCAGTCAATAATTGTAGCACTTGTAGGCCTTGCTCCATGTAGAGTAACCAAGAAATATCCCTTCATCAACTCGAGAATCAAACTTTCCAGGTGAGCCATCATTTATTTTTATGAAGCACTTGCTTCCAAAGATCTTGAAGTACTTCACCGAAGCAAGTCTTCCTTTCCATAGCTCATAAGGAGTTTTATCATAGTTTGGTCTTAATTGAGTTCGATTCAGTGTGTAGACAGTTGTCCCTACTGCTTCTCTCCAGAATCTAGGCTGTAAGTCTGCTGCTAATAGCATGGTTCTTGCCATCTCTTGGACTTTTCGGTTTCGTATTTCAACTACCCCATTTTGTTGAGGTGTTCTTGCAGCGGAGAATTCTTTTTTAATTCCATGAATATTACAGAACTTACTGAACTCGTTTGATGTGAATTCTCCTCCTCTATCTGTTCTGAGGCACTTAATGTTTGAATCCTTTTCATTTTCTACAAGGGATTTTAGATTCTTAAAGCACTCAAAAGTTTCAGATTTATACTTTATGAAATATATCCACATCATTTTAGTATAATCATCAACAAATAACACAAATTACCTTTCTCCTTGGAGTGCTTGATTTCTAGTTGGCCCACACACATCATCATGGATGATCTCCAAGCGCTTCGATGTGCAATGTTCCTTTTTCTTGTGGCTGGTTCTGGTCTGCTTTCCATGTCGACATGGACCACACACTACTTGATTTGGTATGCACAGCCTTGGGATGTCTTGTACAGCTTTGATCTTGCTAATATTGATCAGATTTTCGAAGCTTGTATGTCCAATTCGCTTGTGCCACAGCCAACTCTCATCTGTCTGACTCAAGTAGCATTTATTTTCTTGAATCTTGTTGAGAATGTAAATGTTTTCTGGTGTTCTCACCCCTTTTGCCACAAGTTTCCCTGAGGTAGAGTTCCTTATTTCACAGTCTTTGGTGCTGAAAACAACCTTATGTCCTTGATCACAGATTTGGCTGACACTCAGAAGGTTGTGTTTGAGTTCGTCAGCCAGCAGAGCATCTTGAGCTTTTCCTTTTCCATTGATTAGAGTAACTGTTCCTCTTCCTACAATTTTTCCAGTTCCGCTTCCAAAGGACACATTCCCTTCCTTTTTGCTCAATGAGATAAACTTCCTTCTGTCTCCTGTCATGTGTCTAGAGCACCCACTATCCACAAACCACTGGTTTCCATTATTTTGGGCAAATAGAGCCAGGCCGCATTTTTCGATGCCAGAGTTCTTGCTACTCGTCTTTTTTCCTTTGAGTGGGCAGTCTTGTTCATAGTGTCCATTATTGTAGCAAAAATAGCAAGTCAGATCAAATTTGGTCAAGGGATCAAATGAATTGAAGGTTTTGATTTGTCCCTACCTTTTGGGGGCATATGAGTTGATTACTCAGTCCTTTTGCATTGTCTTTTCACTTTTGTGAGCCATACAGTGTCTAGCTTGGTGACCGAAGTTCTTACAGTGAAAACAGTATCCAAGAAACATGGTTTTGAAGCAACCACGGTTTAAGTCGATTTCCTTCTTGGGAATTACTCCTCCCTCGTCCTTTGGATTTTTGATGGGCCCTTGGTGGAGTACAGGTTTGTATTTGCTGTAGTGTCCATGATTCGACTCCACATTCTTCTTTGGAGTAATTATTTCTTCATTCTTGGAATCTGGGATGCACTTTTGATAACATACATTTTCATCTTTTGGATTGCAGGAAATTGCATCGGCATAACTTTTCGCACTTTTCTTATTGCTTGAGGATTCTCCTTTGAAACCTATTCCAGACTTATCATGTTGAGATTTTTGATTTTTCAGAATAGTCTCAAGTATTTGAGAGCTTTTACAACCCTTTTTAATTTGCTCCAACTCCTTTCTCAAAGATACTATTTCGGCCTCGCGTTCTTCACAAGTCTCTTCTTTTTCTTTAAGCTTTGCTTCTAAGAGATCTTCTCTCCTTCTTATTTCCTCGTTTTCCACTTTGAGAGAAATGATTTTGTTCCGTAGTTTCTCGTTTTCTTCAATGGCACTTATTAACAGTTCATCTACATTTCCTTCTAGCCCCGAGTCATCATCATCATCTGTGAGTGCCATGAATAATGCTTCTTGGCTTTCATCATGAGCACATTCCTCATCTGATTTATTTTTGATGACCATAAACTCATCCTCATCAGACTCATCTTGCTTGGAGAAGAAGTTTTTCTTATTGAACCCTTTCTTTTTATGTGCCATTCTTTTAGAATTTCCTTCATCATCACTGTCATGTTTATGAGGACATTTTGCTGCACAATGACCTATTTTACCACATTTGAAACAGATAAGAGGATACTTTCCTTTAAGCTTAGATCCTCTCTTCAGCTTTCGTACATATTGAGCCAATTCGGATTCCACATCAAACTCATCACTACAGTCATTCCTTTATTTCCCTTTCTTTGACTTTGAGGCCTTGAATGCTGCATCTTTGGAGCTTGGGCCACCTTTCCTCATTTCATAGGCAGTAAGAATTCCATGGAGTTCATCCATTTTGAGGGCATCTAGATCCTTTGCTTCTTCTATAGCACTTATTTTGGAGTCAAATTTGTCTGGAAGAGACCTTAATACCTTTTGAACAATGGTACTTTCTTCCACTTTTTCGTCCAATCCTTTCAGGGAATTTACTACTTCAGCTACTCGAAGGAGGTATGCTGCAATATCTTCTTCATCTTCGATCTACAAACTTTCAAATTGTCTTTTGTGAGTTTGAAGCTTCACCTTTTTGACTTTTGAGTCTCCATCGTACAAGCCAACTAGCTTCTCCCACATTTCTTTGGCAGAGGTACAGTGCATGATTTTTGTAAACTCGGAATCAGTGATTCCACTAGTGATAGAGTTCATGGCCTTTTCATTTGCAATGTAGGCTTTCCTCTTGTCTTGATCTGTTGGAAGAGTGGAAGTCGCTTGGTATTCAGTTTGACAAAAATGCCAGATTTCAGATCCAAGGGATATTAAGTAGTACGTCATTCTTTTCTTCCAGAAGCCAAAGTTAGTGCCATCGAACAGAGGAGGTTTTCTTGATGCTTCATGATTTCTCATCATGGCTGCGGATCCTCCTTCAAGTTGTTAGGCTAGTATGAAGAAGCTGGCTCTGATACCAATTGTTGGAAATACTGGGGGGGGTGAATTAGTGTTTCATACAATTATTTTTAATTGTTCTAATGATTCCCAAAAGCATATATGTATTTGTATATGTATACACAGACCACAGAAATCAACAGCTGGAATTAATGATTTTATTAAAGAAACGCAAAACAGTGCAATGAAATAAATACAATATTAATATATATCTAATTGTGAACAGTTGCCAAGCTCCAACTTGGACTTTAGTGAGGCTCCAACCTCCAGAGCACCAACTCTGTTTTGCCAATACACCAATCTTGGACTTAGGAGCACCAACTCCCAAGGACTTCAATACTATTAAATTCTGAGGCTCCAACCTCTTTGGTATACACTGGTGTGCTGCTACACTCTTTTCAGCTTCCACTGCTTCTGCTACGCCCTTTTCCTCTACTGCTTCCACTATCTCATACTCAGGTTATACCATACACCAACGACAACATCAATTCTCTATTTTTGCTACTTTTATACATTCCATGCCTCTGTCCATTCATTTCCTCTTTCTCATTGGCTCTTTGGCTTCCTTTCTCCGCAGGCTCTTCGGCTTCCTCAACGCTTGCTTACCCTGTCAGTTACCTCATCTCTTTCTTGCTTCTTTGGCTTCCCGGACATCAGTTCTCTCTGTCTATCCAATCGTTCCAATATTCACAGGATACATATATCAAAATTGTAACAACACTCCTGTTTTGCTCATGATCACATGCATACACTGGAGCCAACTCATTTAACAGACATCCACATCTTATCCCAATCATAATCACCATGATTTGGTCTCCTGCACTATCAGGACTGTTCCTTACAGTATTTTTTCCTCAGAACCCAGCACATGACATTTTTGAGTTACATAGGAAATATATGAAAAAATAGGCGAAACAAACGCTATAGGGCAGACTTCAAGGATCATAGCACCCATATCTATAATGTATCGAGTCCGCAACATTCATCGCAATCGGCGATGGCAGAGGGCCAATGGCCGATGGGCTGATCCTCCTACGGACGCGATATTCCATTGAATCATATTGTATATGCCTATTGGGTCCACTGCTCCTATCGCTATCGGCGATCGCAACATAACTGCAGTCACCAATGCCTGATGGCCGATGCGATGGACTGGATGCGATATGGTATTAAACCATAATTTATATGCCCGTCGGGTCCGCATATATTGTCGCAATCGGAGGAAGGGCCTTTACCACTCCTGATACCCGCTCCGAAATGCCGGATGTGATATATTATAGACTGTTTTTAATGAGTCCACCGGGTCCATGCCTCTATCGCAATCGGAAGATTATAGCGCCATCCCTTATGACTTGCGATCACTGTGGATGCGATATGATACTAACCATGGTTTATATTTCCGTGAATAAGGTCTCAAATCCACCGATAGTGTTTATTGTATGCAATATATATTGTTCCGTTGTTTATCTATATATATATATATATATCTATATATATATATATATATATATATATATATATATATATGTTGCTCTGCTTATGAACCTTGCTATTGCCATACGCGATATGCGATAGCTCTACTCCTCCGATAGAGTATCCTTTGGCCCTGTTGCGACGATAGTGTATATAGCCCTGTCTATATATGAATTTTATGAGTTTTGGCCTCCGATATATGAGTTTATGGCATATATGGCTCCCAATAGCTCCCGATAGTTGTTATGTGCATGTTTATATGATTTCTAGCCGCCGATAGTGTTAAGGCATATGTATACGGGTTTTCTCCTCCAATGGCTCACGATAGTGTTATCTGTGGCATATATGGCTTTGTTTGCTGCATTTTCTCCTCCGATGGCTCCTCTTGCTCCGATATGCTCCGATAGCTCCTCTTCTTTGGCATATATATGGCATATATATATGTGGCTCCTCCTATAGCTCCTCTTTGCTCCAATGTGGCTCCTCTAGCTTGGTCTGCTCCAATTGGCTCCATTTGCTCCTTATATATGTGGCTCCTCCTATAACTCCTCTTTCCTCCAATGTGGCTCCTCTAGCTTGGTCTGCTCCTCTTGGCTCCATTTGCTCCTCTTGGATACGATATGCTCTGTCTCCTCCTCTTGAATATTGCCATATTGACATCAATGAAAATTTGTGTCCAACACAATTCATTCTTTTTTCCCTTTGATCTTTGTTTTAGGGTATACCCTCTTTTAATTTTTTAATTTTTCTTTTTCTTGGAAATATGGAACCTTTGCAGCATGGAAAGGATGAACATATTTGGCTCTTCAATAGTCAATAATGAAATATGACACCTATTTGTATAGGAACCTAACAGTGGCTCCACTTAGGGATGGCTTTTCCAGGTGAAAAGCCAAGAACAACAGGTCAGATAGCCTTATTTTCAACTCTTGCTGCGACCTGAAACTTTTCCCTTTGCTGCAAACAAAAATGTGCCTCTGCAACATATATATGTTTCTCATGAGCTCATTCAAACAATTGCTGATCCGTTTTTTGGATATTTTGTCTGAATGTTTATTTGATATTTTCAGCTCCAAAACCTTCTTCTTTAGCCTTTGTTTGAAGCCAAAAAGGTAACACAAAGAGGTAGCACAGTTCCTTGACTTTCTTTCAAAATTTGCTACATATCCCTACCTATTTAATTGTTGTAATAAACTGCTGAAAATAAACATTTTTATGTACAAGTTAAAGTCTTGTCATCTCAACAAAGTGAATCAAAATAATGCTTGAGCATCTTACCATTGACTGGACCATCTTCTACTTCTATACCATCTAGGCTTTTCAAAAAGTAGGTGTTGTTTCCTTGTGCAACCTGAATAGCAAAATCTCCTTTCCATAGGAAGTCAAACTTCCCATGTTTTTCTTTATCTTCCCTTCTAGAATCCCATTTCAGTACTTTGTCTCCTATGAAGAAATCTTCTCCCTTTGTCCTTTTGTCAAATATCTTCTTCAGTTTTTCTTGTAGAACTTGAGACCTTTGATACACCTCTTCTCTAGTCTGCTGTAAATGAATTGTTTGATTGATTCTTCTCTGAATGTCATTGGGTTCTGCCTGCACCTCTTACAGCAATTTCATCACAGGGATTACCAAAGATGAGGGGAAAACAGCCTCCATGCCATAAACCAATTCATAGGGGCTTGTTCCAATGGATCTCTTTGTAGTCAACCTATATGCCCAAAGAGCATTGATAAGCTTCTTATGCCAATTTTTCTTGTTTTCCTCCAACACTTTCTTTAAATGATATTGATCAGGCTTTTGTTGGATGATTTAGCTAGACCATTACCTTGAGGGTAATAGGCTGTGGAGTGGCATAAGGTAATGTGGTATTTATGACAGAAGTTGATCATTCTTTTGTATTTAAAAGCAGCATCATTGTCTGTTATAATCTTTTTTGGACATCCAAATCTAGACAGGATATTGGTTTCTAGGAATTGCATGATTATTGAATCATTAGCTTGTCTACAAGGGATGGCTTCTATCCACTTGGTGAAGTAGTCTGTGGCAGTCAAAATCCATTTATGCTGGTCAAAGGAGGAAGGGTGAATTTTCCCAATGAAATCTAAACCCCATTGCTGAAATGGTCTTTCGATGGAAATTGGTTTGAGGGGTAGAGGTAAAAGCTTTCTCTTGCCTTCAAAGATTTGACAATTATGGCAAGAAACTACAGATTTCTTTACATCAGCAAACAGGGAGGGCCAATAAAATCCTGCCCTTACGATTTTATTAGCGGTTGACTTCCAGTACAAATGTCCACCACAATCCCCTGCATGAAATTCTTCCGCACTTTGTCAGTTTCATCCTTTATTAAGCAATTCAGTAAAATTCCTTCATGTTTTTTCCAAAATAAAACATTATCTAAAATGCAAAATTTTGAAGCTTTCATTTTCAGAAATCACTTTTTAGTTCTGGATAAGCTTGGAGGAGCTTGCAAGTTTAACAATACATAAAGTATATCAGCATACCAAGGTGATTGTAAAAAGGCTTGATTGATCTGTGGAGTCACCATCTCCTGTTTGTTATCTAGTTCATTGATGTCCAGGGCTTGAAATTTGGTTTCAGTCATAAGTTTAGCTAATCCTTGTCCTTTTATCAGCTTTGTTGGTTTAATTTAAATGTCATATTCCAAAATGTTAGCTATCCATTTGCCTCTTTTGCCTTCAATTCCTTCTTGAGTTAGAATATCTTTGACAACAGTGTTTGGCACATAAGCTATTACATGAGAGTATAACATATAAACTCTGAAGTCCTTGATAGATTTTACCAGGGCATAAGCATGTTTTTCCATGATTTGATACTTAAGTGGTGCATCTCTGAGTGCTTTGCTGAAAAAATCTATGGGTTTTTCACATCCTTGGTCATAATTTTATAATAGGACAACGGCAATGGTATGATCAGATGCAAAGGAAAAGATTATAAAATCTCTATCAAATTTCGGGCTTGTGAGGACTGGTGTTTTAGTTAAAGCTATTTTGATTTCTTCAAAGGCTTGCTTAGCTTCTACTATCCACTTTACTTTGGAATCCTTTTTCAGCATGTTATTCAGCAATCTTATCAGTTCAGCCAAGTTAGGTATAAACCTCAAAAAATTGATTTTCCCTAGGAAGGCTTGTAGTTCTTTGATATTTCTAGGGTGAGGAACTTGTAGAATGGCTTGTATTCTGTCTGGGTCAATTCTGATGCCATCTTTTGAGATTATGTCACCTAACAGTTTACCCTCTTATAGGCCAAATAATGATTTCTTTGGATTCAGTGATATACCATATTTTCTACATATTATAGACACTTGTCTGAGATGTTCCAAATGTTCCTGATCTGATTTGGAAAATGCACTAAGGTCATCCAGATATATGACCAAGAAATCATTAATCTCTTTAGCAAAGGCTATGTCCATGGCTCGTTGAAATGTTGCCCCTCCGTTCTTGAGTCCAAAAGGCATTTTTACATACTTGAAAGTTCCCCACAGTGTTGTAAAAACAGTTTTATCTTGATCATCAGGGTGAACTAGGATTAGATTAAAGCCTGAGAATCCATCTAGCAGTGAAATTATATAAGCTCCCACTACCCTTTGTAAAATATGATCCATCTTGGGTAAGAGATAGTGGTCTTTTAAAGAGACTTTATTCAGATTTCTCAAATCAACACATAGCCTTATTTCTCCCGTTTTCTTTCTTGTAGGCACTAGATTTGAAATCCATTCTGAGAATCTAATGGGTGCAATTATTCCAGCTTCATACATTCTCTTAAATTCTTTTTCAATGAGAGGAAGGAGTACGAGATTGACTCTCCTAAGTTTTTTCTTGAAAGGCTTTTGATTTTCTTTGAGAGGTATGGTATGCTGAATTACAGAAGTATCATAGGACTTAAGATCTTCATAACTCCATGCAAACACATCTTGAAATTCTTTGAACAGTTCAATATATTTTATCTTTTGGTCAAGAAGCAAGGCTTTGGAAAATTTTACCATCTTAGAATTTTTTGCAGTTCCTATATTACAGTCCTCAATTTCGGCATTTAATGGCTGCATTTTTGGCTTTCTTGAAATATCATTAGATTCAAAAATATCCTCCAATGGAGTTAATCCTGTGGGCAGAAAACTATCCTTTAAATCAATCACTTCAGACTCTCCTTCAGCATTTTCATCAAAGTCTATTTGTTTCAGGTCTTGTAATTCCTTGCTAGTAAAGATTGTTGGATGCAAAATCTGATCTATTGTTTCAGCTGAAATATGAGTTTCAATTTTTCCTATTTGATCATCTTCACAAATAGTGCTTGTGTCCATATTTGTGCTAGATAAGTCTGCTTTTAGGGTGAGGAAATTATTAATTTGACTGTCTTTGTCAAACACCTGCCAATTTCTTACATTGTCTGGAACAGCTGTTCTGTGTTTAATTTCAGCAGTAAAATGATGGTTAGGCTCAAATGGCAGCTTACAAGTGCTCGCAAATGTTGCCAAACTGTGAGCATGCAGATTGTGGTTCCTTGGAATTTTGGTAAGCTGTGATTCTAGAAAGGTGTTAAGTATTTCAATTGCTGTCCCTCTGTAAGCTCTAAGCCTGAGGTTATTTGTGACAAAGTTTCCTTTCATTTTTTGAATAACCAGATCAGAGTCTCCCAAGATCGATATCCTAACTGCCCCTAGAATTTTGATCAATTTGAGTCCTAGCAAAAGGGCTTCGTATTCAACCATGTTATTTGTGCATCTAAAATTCAGCCTATATGCATGTCCTTCAACATGGTCATTTTGCATGTTATGTATCCAAATCCCTGCCCTTGCTCCTAGTTTGTTGACAGATCCATCAAACTCTAAATACCATAGGATTTCTTGCTTGCAGCCAGCATCAAGGGTCTTAAAAACGTGCTTAGAGGGAAAATTCAGATTTTCAATCTCATGTGGTTTCCCTTGCGTGTCTATTGTGTCAATTATTTTAGCAACTCCTAGATCTTGAATAATAGGTTCTTCATTTATGCTTCTCCCTTGGGCTGATTCTAGAACCTTGTCATTAGTTTTGGGACAAATTTGAGCATTGTATAGGATGAAAGATCCATATCAGAATGCATGGAATAGATGGGAATGTTCTGGGGTTTCTCTTGGCTGCTGACCACATATTTCATCAAATTTTCCCAATACAATCTCTTTGGCTGGCCAAAGACTGAGATGGTAGCATAAGACATGTCTAACTGTAGAGATCCCTGGAGTTTTGCACCCCAAGATATAGACAAGAGCATTCCGTATTTTGGTGGGATATCAGCTACCACTACATCCATTAAAATAGTCTTGGCCGGGTACTGTACTAGGGATACACATAAGTCTTAGATTAGTCCTAGACATCTGACCTGGCTAGAATCAAAAGAGAACAATTCTTTGTATGGTCTGGTGATATCTAGGTCCAAATTTTCCATCACAGATTTTGGCATTAGATTGTGGGAAGCTCCCGAATCAAACATTGCATTGTGAAGCACTTTGTCATGAATTTTTAGGCTAACATAGAAAGGAGGAACTCCTCCATCTATTGATTTACCATTTACTTCTGGGCCAAAAATTAATTCTGGTTGGTCATCTAGAACATTCACTGCATCTCTGTTTTCTGAAATTTGAAGTGACCTACTGATTTGTTCTCTATAGACCTCATGTTTAGCCAATTCGGACAATGGAATGGCTATTTTTAACTTGCCTATTTCGGTTTCAAGGTCAAAAGGTTTTTCTACTTGAATCTTTGTATTTCTGGTAGCAAGATTTTCTTTTTCTATTGCGTTTTCTGTGTTATTTTCCTTTCTGGGAATGTTGTTTTGAGCCGAATGTGCTTCAAAATCAATTTCAGGAGATTCCTTTACATTTTCCTTGGGAGAGAAGGAAGTGGAAGGCTGACTGTTTGATGGTTACAAGTTTGATATGTCCTCAACCGTGGGTTCTTTTGTGTTGAGATCTATTCTAGCAGGCAGTTGTATGGAGGGGTTATTAACTTTAACATTTTTGGGTTGCTTGGCCTCTTTCTGCTTGTTGGGTTCAGGAACATCTGTTGTTTTGATTCTCAACTTATATTGTTTGTGAACCTCATAGACAGCTGCATCATATCCTTCTCTAAAGTCAAATGATTCTCCTGATTGGGTTTGGAATTGATTTAAAGTATGAGCCTCTTGATCATCCTGGGTAAAAACGATTTGTTGTTCACTATTTAGACCCATTAGGTTGATTTGAGTGTCCTCTGTTGGCTCATAGAAGTTGAAGCTTCAGCATAGTTTTCTTGGAATGAAGGTCTTATATTTTGGCCGAGACCACCCTTTCCAGCATTGAGATTCTGATTTTTTCTGAAGTTTGGATTTCTTGCAGTGTTACTTGGTTGACCCTCCCAGGAAGATTTCCTCTCAATTGTTTCTACCCTATCACCCAACCTGTCCATACCTTTAATGATTGCATCTAATTTTTGTTCAAACGTAGAGGGTTCTTTTTTGAAAGGTTTTATGCTTTCAGCTCTAGCTCGAGCTCATTTAGAAATCAGATTGGCCTCTACACTGACAGCTATGCTCTGCATGTCTTCTAAGCTTGGAGGAGCTCTTTCCCTGAGATGGTAAGCCATGTCAGAATCAAATCCATTAGGGAATTTAGGGTTTCGCTCTTTCCCTGACCTGGTAAGCTTAGATTGGGTAAGATTCTGCTGGCTTCTAAGGTTCTTAGGAATTAAATTAGGATTTTCAAAGATAGTTGGAGGATTTGGATCTAGATTTGATCTAGTGTAATGGATTTTCTTTTTTGGAGATAGCTTCTAAATATATTTTTGGTATTTTCTGGAAGTATTTGAAGAAGAGAAATTTTATCAATATATTTCTCTAGGAAGTTTTGAGTTGTGCGAGTCCTAAATTTCCCAAAGATCTTTTGAAAACAAGAAGGAAATTGATCAAATTTTTGAGACAGCTATCCTAAGCCTAAAACTAAACTGGAGATAGACTGAAGTAGTGTTTATTTACTCCTGTAATTGCATAGCAAAATAGTTTCAAAGGCTACCTGGCTAACTTCAGGATCCATCTGTAGCTTTAGAAAATAGACAGTAGTAACAAATAGTCATTCAGATCCCCAGCGAAGTCACCAATGATGTTATCACTCAGGTTGTTCCCCAAGACTCCTAGAAAGGGAATACGACTGAGGTAACCACAGACCAATCTTTTAGATGTAGATTCTAGCCAATCTGCATCCAGAGAGGGCTCTCCCTTTATGATTTAGCTTTTTTTTATGTATATTAGGCTAGTTATTAAGTACAGGTATTTGTTTGATTTTTGGATCATGATTTTCAATAGAACAGGGGGTAAATATGAGAAGTTCATACCATTGGGCTATGGATTCTATGAGGATGAACTACTGGATATGGTTTCTTTAACCGAGGGGATACTACAGGGCAAGGTAATTAACCATGGAACAATTTATAAGATGAAATCAGATGGTATGGAATCAGGGGTTGAAGGGAAACTAAGAATCCTTCATCATGTTGACAGAGGGAGGGTGCATGACTATTGCGAAGGAGCAGTTAAGAATTCCTTAGCTGTATTCAGGATGTAAGAATGAGGGGAAACAGGAGTAGTTAAGAATTCCTGTCTATGCTAATCCTGAAGAAAACATAAAAAATAACAGAGATTGAACATAGAGTACAATTAAGTAAGTTCTGGGTTATTCTTTTTCCCTGTTATTAAGATAATGGACACAAATGATATATAAAACACAGAAACTGTAAAACATGAAGTAAAAAGACTTATTGATCCATGAAATAATTCAAGAATCCTGTAACATGATCATCAACTATCAATTCCACATCCAAACAGTTCAACAACAATGCATTCCAACGGATTTTTATTCAGAAGAGTTCTCAGAGTTATAGCGCAGTTCCAGAAATGTATCACCAACCCATATTACTTAACTTGGGGAGGTATTTGTACCAAAATTTTTAAAAAATATCTCAATGAGATAATATCTAGCAATAACTTATCCTACCTACTCTACAGGAGAAGTAAATGATCTTGGGAATAGGAAGAAATAAATGGAGAAGAAAGTGATGCTATGCTGGCCGGTCAGTTGGTGAGATGCATTGACTGTTTTCTCAGCGAGTCGGCCGGTGGATGCTTTACTGATATTCCGTGTTGCTAGCTTTGCTTTCTTGGGTGCTTTTAATTGCGCTTTAATAGACCATTGCCCAGCGCGATTTTTATCTGCTCTTTTCTCCGCTTTATGATATCGATCGTGTTCTGGGAAAAAAAACTTTTGAAATCCGCCTACAAAATTTCCAGCATACTCTGCCACCGCTGGTCATTTGGTAATTGGTGTCTACGCATTTTTATTAGAGTTTCATCAGCATCCATGTACCTGAAGAAAGTAGGTTGGACTGTGAAAAGATGTCTCACTTCATGCTCAATAAAAAACAGATTTTCTAAATTGTCATATAGGCTCTGTCCAGATGGGAGTGTCTTCTCTCCTGCAGAGCTTGATGATGCTGAGACTTGATTGTCCACATATGTATTCAACCTGTGAACATAGTATGCATGTGTCATCAGTCTGTAGTCATTGGTTAATAAACTGGGCAGACCCTTTTCCTGTAAAGTTGTAAACTTCTGTGTGAAAGAATTTATCTCCACTTGCATGTCCTGGCACTTCCTCTCCAGATTTTGTATGAAGTTCTTCATGGTCAGGACTCTTTTGACTATTAAAATAGTGGTTGTCCTATCCGTGATATCTAGTGCTACCAGCTCCTCCTTGGTGTGAGTGTTTAAAAAATGTATTAGCCTATTGGACTGTTCGGGCATGTGTCCCAATAAATCCCTGTCCTTTTGAATTTCCCCTTGAGCTGTTATTACCAAATCAATCTGCTCATGAATTATCTGTATGGATTTCCATACATCAGTGATTGATTTACTGATATTAGCCCACAAAATGCCCCTGATTTCTCCCAGAGGCTTTTCTAAAGAGAGGTCCTTTTCCAGTGCTTTTGCCTTATTCTCCAATGCTTTCACCTCCCTTGTTTTTTCTGCCACAGTCATTTTAGATTTGTCATAACTTATTTCCAGTTTGGCCAATTTCTCTTTAGCATCTTTTAATTCTGATACTAGGAGTTTTAAATCCTCCATAGCCTTTATCAATTCCTCAGTGGTCATGGTAGTGCTGCGGCCTGTTGCTGTTGTTGTTGAAGTACCTGCTGCTGATGTTGGGCCAATGGGAGGCACTTCTATTGTGATTGTAGGAGGAGCAGTTGTAACTATTGGAGTTGTTTGAGATGGCTGGGAGGTCGACACTCCCTTCTTTTCCTGCAATGCCTTCCCCAATTCCTGCTTTGTCTCATTTAATATTTGATTCATCTTCATTAGCAAACCCATCATGTCTTCTTCTGCTTTTTCTTGCACAACCTCTGTGGTTTGTGGATGCATAGTAATTGGCAGTTTCAATTGTTTATTGAGGGCAGCTATGTCATCCTCCTTTTTCTTTATTAATGCTTTTATTCCCTTGGCATCCTTGGGATCATGTCCCAGCTCAATGATAATTTATTCCAAGGACTTTATCCTGTTGTCCTTGGCCAAAGAAGATGCCTTTTCTAAATCTAGTTGGGCAAATGTGTTGTTCAATGAATTCTGCAATTGTTGAGCTAGCATTGCCTCCAGATTTATTCTAATATAATCAACAGCTGACTGTGGCTGTTGTACTTTAGGCTTGAAGTGACTCAAGATCATCTTCCCTTCTTTAATTTCATATGCAGACATCAATATTTGTTGTTTTGCGGTGGTCATCTTGAGAAATTGATCAGAAAGTTGCATTCTTATTAGTTCATTTTGTGCCTTGATGTCTGTGAATGTTCTTTTAATATCAAAACCTTGCTTGCTTTGTGGCCTCGTGGAGGAAATTTCCACACTATGTTGTTTCTCCAATTGTTGCCTATGGGAACTGGTGGATGTTTCAACCATTGGAGATGTATGTGGGCTAGTTGCCCTCTCGCTTCTTGGGCTTTCTATGATCTCCTCTATAATTTCCTCTTCAGGTAGAGGATCTATTCTTTGCCTCTGGTTGTTCTGCTAGACCGCTGACTGGTGTGTCTTCTTGCCTGTCCCTTTTCTTGCCTCTTTCCTCGTTTAGAGGAGTTTGTAGTGTAGGGATTTCAGGTACCTTTGTCTGGGTTATAGGAACATGCCCTTGGCCTTGCTCCTTTGATGTAGCTGGCTGATCTATCATTATGTGTTGCTCTGAATCCAACACTTCTTTTCCCTTTGATGTCCCTGCAGCTGGTGTACTGCTTTCTTGGGCTGGTTGTTGTGAAGTTGCAGCAGTTGATGTGCCCACTCTGGTTTGCTGAGGCAATTTGAGAGAGACCTGTCCAAAAGAGTATAGGTCAAGAGTCTTTTCAAGATTTTTTATTGCTTGTTCCATCTTTTCTTCCTCAGTAAGATCTTCTACCAACGTGCCCTCTACCCACTCATCTTGATTAGCATACTGCTCTATTTCACGGATCCTACAATGACTATAGGCTGATAACCTATATTTTACCTTTCTATCACAGATGAATCCATTTGGGTCATAGGGTACCCACCAAAAACTTCTATTTAATTTAAGGCCTTCCCTTAATATCTTTTCAGCATCTTCCCATCCTCCCTTTTTGTTAATGATGAAAGGGCCTAATTGGCTTCTTATTTTCAGTTGAGCTTTTTTCTTTGCACTGTGAAAGTGAGTCAAATATGAATTGAGAAATTGCCTGAAATATTCTAGAGCAAATAGTCTCATAGGCACATATTTTGGCAGTTTTTAGGGGCACAACTCACAGCCATATATCCTGATCGCGGTGTGATTTTGGTAGAAGTACCAGTCACCTATTTTGTAGCTTTTGGAGAGCCGTAAAATTTTCTGCATGTCGCCAGAAAGTCTGGGAGGAGGAGTTCTCATCAGTAGAGATGATACTGGATATATAAATAGATCAATGAATTCACAATAAGTGTAAGGAGACTTATGGACTCGATGGAAGACTGGGGTCCAAAAAATTACAGACCTCCTTTCTCCTTTAGTATCCAATTTTTTGATAGGAAACTGAAAACTATTTGTTTTATAACACAAGAACAAATGATATATATATGATGTATACTTGAAGACCCCCTCCCTGTCTAGACTCATTAATTTCTCATGTATCTTATTGGCAATGAAAGTAGCAAACTCATATTTGACAGGAGGAGAATGTCTTGGAATGAATATGGACATCAGGGCTAAAATGGTCTCATCAACATACTCTCTTGTCTTAAATCCCAGGACATAGGATATCATATCAATAACAAATATTTCAACTTCATTTAATGAGACATGGTGAAAAGGAGGGAATCTCTGGGCTGGCGATGTGGCCTCATGAATAACTTGGCAATTCGGCCTATTTTTGCAGTGGACAATTTAGAGCCTTGGTCCAGCAAATATTTCATGCAAAAGGAATCAGAGGTTGACTAGGTTTGAATTGCAACATCTCATTGATAGAGTCAAGAGTTATATGAAATAGGATAGATCCAGATGGAGACATGACTGCTCTTTTTGTAGGCTCATAATTGGCAAACATAGGTGAATGACATCTAGAAACACATTTACTGAGGGGAGATAGTATCTGGGCAGGTTGGACTCCCATATCCCATAGAGATCAGTTTTGTGTAGGTAACTGTTTCAAATTTTAAAAAATGCTTGTAGATGGTCTATGTCACCAATTAAGTCTTGTATTTGGAAGTCGCTATCAGCTAAGGGAAACCACTCTAATTCTTTGTGAGGTGCATTGAGGGGGGCAACATTGAGGGCCACTAGGCTTCAATTATCTTGTGGTCTTCAACTAGAAGTTTGGGTTTTTACAACAAGATAGGTAGAATGAAACTTTTGGGTTTTTTGTGAAAATTGTAGGCCGAAACGAGCTTGAATTTAGCCTAGTGGGTGGAATCTGCAGTGGTAGATGGAGTTTGAGGAATTGTTTCGGTAAAAATGATCACAAACAGTGGTTCTGGTGCGCAGGTTTAAACGCAGCATGGTGTTTTTAATTCAAGTTCGGGTTATTCGTGAAATTTTGTAGAGAAAGACTGAAAAACACAGGGCTTAAGAACGAAATTCGGGTAAATACCTGTTTTGACAATGTACTGTGTGTTTTGCAGGTTGCGCAATGAGCTGAGGGACTGAGCTGTGGACTCAATTTAGCTGGGTGGTGGACTGTGTAGTCAAAATGCTGCTTTGGACGTGAAATAGTAGGCAGAAGTTGCACAGAAGAAACAAATAGAAATGAACGAAAAAATGACATTTCACATCTATTTGACAAAAAATTGATTTTGGCAGGTTTTAGATCGCTTTGGTCGGGTGACATCAGCATGATGCAACATTTGTCATGTAGCGGGGGTACGGAGGATGAGTTGGCGGATGACACGGCGGATCATACGGGGGAGCAGTGGTGGAAGACGTGTCGGAGGACGTCAGCGAGGGGGGAGCATGGGCAGTAAGCGGTTTGGCCCCCGTGCCACCTTTGGGCCATAGTGGTATTGGAGGGGGGGTAGCGATCATACCGCGATGCCGACAACTGCCTTTTGTACGACAGCAATACCGCCCATTCCCCAGACGCTAATCATCGGGCATCAGAGGGGTTTTGATATTGCTGTGGGCCGTTGGATGGGAAAGCCCAGATCCAATGGTGGACAACGATTGGGACATGGCAGAGGGCTACGACGCGGGGCCCGTCCATTATTTAATATTTTATAAGATATTTGCGGGGTTTTTTCCTTTGGTTCGGTCTGTGGGTTGGTTATTCATTTAACCAAATGTTAAATGAAATCCAATGTTTATATGCGCGTGCGAGGAGGGTTGTTCATAAAGTTTCGGATAAACCTTGGACCCCCTTAAAACATTTATGTATGGCTATAAATAAACCCGGGGCGAGATATTAAAAATTTCAGGGTTTTTATGCATTTACATAGTATGGGTATAGGGAGAACTATAGGGATTTAATATAATAAGGTTAATGTGTCAATATGAAGGGTATTTTTTAATAGAAAGCGCTAAGTCGTAGAGTCAAAGACTTAGGCTTAGGGAACTAAGAGGGTGCTAAGTTATGAAGTTGGATAACTTATGATGATGGAGCAATAGGACTTTTTAAACAAGAAATGTGGCTTTATTATCCTAAGTAAACACAGAGTTTCACTTAGTCTTTCTCATGAAATGAAGTGAACTAGGAGCACTAAGCAGATCTCAATGTCCTTGGGGGGAGATTAGTAATTTTTTTTTGGAGGAATGGGAAGGGAATTTAGTCATGCTTCATCTGTTTTGTAACCACCTTGCCATGGCACTTATGATATTCATGAGATATGAATTACCTTTAATAGACAAAACTGCTCATAAACCTGCTTCTGCAACATCAAATTTCCTACCTAGCCTATTACACCTAACATTTTTTCTTCTTCTTTGATTGGGTGCATTTGAACTAGCAAACCCTTACTCTCTTATTTTCTTTTAGCTTCCATCTTGTCTAAGTTTGCCCTTATTTCTTCCAAGGGCTCAGATTTAGCTATTGATCTCCTTTGCTTCCCTACCTAACTATCATCTACCAAGATTGAACAGTTTGGATAGGTTTCATTCCCTATCTCTAAGACAAGAAATTTAAATACGGACCTGCCAAGATTTAGTAGTTTGGCCATCCATTAAGTGTGATAGAAGTCATTGATTGCACATATTTGAACTTCTTTGCAAAAAATAGGATAGTAGTGGCATTTTGGACTAGCACACTTTCTTGGTCTTTTCTTTGGGGTTCATTTTCTTTCTTTTTAACCAATTCATTATTTTGCCCTTTGATCTTTGTTTTAGGGCATACCCTCTTTTCATTTTTTAATTTTTTGTTTTCTTGGAAATATGGAACCTTTGCAGCATGGAAAGGATGAACATATTTGGCCCTTCAATAGTCAATCATGAAATATGACACCTATTGGTATAGGAACCTAACATATGGTAAATAAATAAAACAATTTTTATATTTACTCCATAAGCCACCTTATATTTATGAACACTCAAAAAATGTGTTATATTTAGGTGAAGCCTATTGGCCAAATTATTACTAATACCATGCAAAAAAATATTATTAACCCTACTATTAGTATTAAAAAAAATAAAGATGGCACATGGTATTGACCCATGGTATTCACATGGAATGCAACCTATTTAAGGGGGGGAATTAAACTAAGATAGATCCATCTTTACTCTGGATAAAATATCGTGATATGCAAAATAACACAGAGTGAAAAAATATTTGATCCCTCTCGGGGCTTGGTAGATCAAGAGTAAAAATGGATCTTGTAATTTAATGTCACATAAACATTTTAACTTGGTTAAAATAAAAAAAATAAAATAAAAATCAATTGTCAATTTTATTAATTTTTATAAATTACTAATAGTAGTTTTTAAGCTCTAGGTTTATGATAACCCATGGTATTGACCCATGGTAATACGATGGTATTCATGTTAATATAGATTATTTAAAGGGGAAATTCTATCATCTTGGATCCATATTAATTCTGGGTCTACCAAGTGCTGGGAGGGACAAATAGATTTCATCACTCTAAGAGTGGTAGATGTGGAGTTAAGATGGATATAGGTTGGTTTTTATGATAATGAAGATATTAAATAGACTTAGGAAATTATATTGTAAAAAAAATCTTAAGGTGAATGGTTAAAGCTACATTTAGTCACTTCACAAAATTTAGTAAAAAATACCGATATCTCCATTAATATTGGTTTGTCTGATTTAACAAAAAAAAAATCAAAACAATGAAATCTTAACTCTTTCCGCATCACCCTTGCAGAAAAGAGATAGTCACTACCCATATTTTGCACCATTTTTCAAACATTCTTGATATGATATCTTCATGAAAAAGTTAAGGTACTGATCTTAGATTTGTTGTTTTCATCTTCTTTGCTATTCTTAGTTTGTCGTAATGATCTGTAGGGGTTGGGTCATTGCACTATATTGTCCTAAAAGGCTGAGATTATGCACCAAAAAGGAAATTAATCCACATGTTACAATGTTGTTAAAAATGGTATGAAGGTAGTCAATTATGCTAATAAGAAATTTAGATTGGGAGAGACGTAATTAAATTTTATTATTTAATTGAAGATTTCGAATTAAAATAATAATAAATCTACATTTATATATTTATATATTGATTGGAAGGTTTCTGAAAATGGTCACTTCTTTCCGTTAGATCCCCTTCTGGCCTTTGGGATACCTTTATATAGTTGGGGCTTGCTACTTGTTGGTGTGTTGGGGTAAACAAACTTGATGTGTTTTTTTCTATCTCGCAGTTGGAGTCTATGAAATAAGAAAGAAATTTGATAGCTTGGCAAAAGTGGTAACTTGACAAAAGTGGAAGAGAAAACATTAATCTCTCATACCATGACAAACATGGCCACTAAAACTTGCAACATTGTTTGTAGGAAGTGAAAATTATGTTTCTTTTTTCCAAACATATATGTTAGTATATTACAGTTTAATGAATATGTTTTATTATTATCACTTCACAATATGTTTTACCAAGACTTCACAATGTTTTATTATTCAGTGAAATATTTTCCAAGATATTACAAGATTTTATATTTCAATGAAAGATTTGCCATGACTTTACAAGATAATATAATCTGGTGATATATATATATATATATATATATATATATATATATATATATATATATATATATATATATAGCTATATATATATATATATATATATATATATATATATATATATATATATATAGATATAGATATATATATATATACATATTATATTAGTGATAAAATCACCTCCCATTTTTCCTATGTATCATGGGGATTCACCCATTTATTATACATATAAATTTAGGGTGGTTCTTAAAATTTTCCCTATTCTGTAGCTATCTTTATCAGGTCTATCTGGTCAAAAATCACTTGAATGGATGGCCAAATATCATTGAAAGAGTCAATGACATTGGCCCATAATAGTTCCTTGGTTTTCCCAAGGGGTTCCTTTAGTGTTAGATCTTTCTCCATGGCCTTTAATCTTTCATCCATTCTGGCAGCTTTTTGCACTTCTTCCTTGTGCATGATCTTGGCAAACTTGCAATCTGTTTCCAATATTGTCAGATTTTCTTTTAGTTTGTTCATTTCTGTAGCCCGAATAGACATTTCCTCCATGGCTTTGACCAACTTTGTTGCTTCTTCTCTTGATGCACATGTTTTTGATGTAGACCCTATTGAAACTGGTTGTGTTGTAGGCATGGGAGTTGTGCGAGCCAATGAGGCTGCTAGCATTGAAGGGACTATTGATGAGACCATTGGGATGAAATTTGTCGATGTAGTGGCAATACTACTTTTCTTCAATTGAATTAAAGTGTCTAATTCCTTCTTTGTCTCCCTTAATTGATTATTAAGTTTTGAGACCAAGTCCATCAACTCTTCATGTTTGGTTTGGCTCTCTAAGACCTCCTGTGTTTGGGGATGTTGTAGCTGAGGTATCTTCAATTGTTTTTTCAATGGAGCAATGTCATCATTCTTTCTCTTAATCAACTACTCTGTGGCTTTAATATCTTTGGGATCATGTCCCAATTCAATCACTAAGTCTTCCAAAGACTTGGTTCTAGTATCCTTTTCTTGTGAGGAGACCTTCTCTAACTGATATTGAGCTGAGATATTTCTCAAAGAATTTTGTAACTGATGAGAAGCTATGGCTTTAGCTGTGAGGGTGGAGTATATCATCTTTCCAGCCTATTTGTGCAATTCAACTTGGTCAACGGGATGAATATCCCTTGCCAATACCTCAAAATCAATTCTCTTATAATCTGCTAATGTCCTTGGCTATTGTGTAGTTGGTTTTATGAAAGACATCTGTAATTTTCCCTCCTTGATGTCAAAAGTTGACATCAACCTTGTCTGATTGGTAGGTGTGATTTTGAGATACTGAGCATAAGTTTGGGCCTTTAGTTTCTCATTTCTAATCTTGATCTCTTTATATCTTTCTCCTTATCAGAAGGCCCGTTGAATGAGGATACTTCTACACTTAGCTGTCTTTCCAAGATCTGGGTCTATGATGTGGATGGCCCCTGTGTTTCCTCAGATAGAGTTGTGCCTTTACTTATGTCCAACTCAATATCAGTTATTTCTACTGAGCCCTCTATGTCTTCGTGCTCTAAAATAAGATTTAGCCTAGGCCTTTTTCTTTGATTGGTCTCATATCGTATATTTGATGTGTCAATTCCTGAACTTGAGGGATCCTCCCTGGGCCTTTTAGAGTTCTTTTCCACATTCTGAGGAGTCTGCATGATAGGAAGGGTGCTCATGGATGGCTCTTGTTGTTTGGGTACCTACAAAAACGAGCTCTCATCAAACTGTCTTTCTAAGTCACATAAGGAATTATATACATCTACCTTTGTATTGTCTGTGTCTACAAGAGTGTTTTCCACCCACTCAGATTGATTTTCATATCTTTCTATCTCTGGTATGGGGTGGTGAATATAAGGCCCCAACTTGGCCTTCTTTCTCAATCTGGTCATAAATTCTTGAGGGTCATACCTTCACATGAAATTCTTTTGGAACTTCATTTGCTGCAAAATTTGGTTTGCTTCCTCCCCTGCCTATCTAGAATTGCAGATGAAGGGGCCTAACTGGTTTTTTACTTTGAATTGTGACCTTTTCTTGGCTGAGACAAAATTTATCTCATTAGAGTTCATTATTTGTCTATATTACTCTAGAGAAAATATCCTTATGGGGAGGTATATGGGTAGTTTATATGGTGCAAGCTGGCAACCATAAATTCTTATCTCTGTGTGGTTTTGGTAAAGGTACCAGTCTCCCACTTTTCTTTGTTTAGACAACTGAAGGACTCTTTTGATCTCTAGACTATCCTGGGTGGAGGGCTTCCTTTCAGCATAGTCATGACTGGATGAACAAAAGAATATATGAAATCTGAATAGGTATATGGTGACTCAAACTTATGGAATAGTGGGGTCCGAAAATGACAGACTTGGGCTGGCCTTTGGTATCTAGCTTCTGGAGGGGAAAAAGAAATATGTCTGGCTGATAATATAAAAACATGTGGTATAGAACAAATGAGTATTTAAACACTCTCTCATTATGCATCCTAGTGAATTGTTCATGCATTCTCTCAGCTATGAACTCAGCATAATTGTACAAAACAATAAGAGGTTGTCCCGGGGTATAAATTGACATGAAAGCTGGGACAAGTTCATCAACAAATTCATCAGTGTAGCAGCTTAGGATACATGATATCATGGTGATTATTTGTTTTCCCCTTTCAGAGTACATGGTAGAAACATATGGGAGGGGAATTTTAGGAAAGTGTTGCTCTTTGACAATGAAATCTTGGAACAATTGGGCCAACCTAAGGGGACTTAACTTGGAATATTGGTATAAAAAATCTCCAATTGAGAGTGGAGTGAAGTTTGGCCCTAGTTGGAGTTGCAACATTTCATTTATGGAATCAGCTGTAATGGTGAATAGAATCTTTTGGTCAGGGGACATAAGAGCTCTGAGGTTGGTAATGTAACAGGCATCGCACTGGTTTACAATTTCAGGGAAAACATGTACCTATCAGAACTGGTGTTTGGGCAAATTTGACTCCCAAAGGCCAATGTAATTAGCATGGTTGAGGTATATGTCCCTACTTGAATAATGGATTTTAAGCAGGAGGTTCTGGGTAGATGTATCCTTAATTTGGAAATCCTTGTCAGCCAAGGGAAGGTGGTCGAGGTCCAAATGGGGAGTTGTGACAGGTCTAACATCCAAGGCAACCGAGGTAGCCATAATTTAGTTCTTTTGGATTTAAATTTGGCTTTAAAGGTTTATTCAAAAGAATTTCATGGCAACTGAGATATTTCAGAGGGTTCGTTCATGGGTTTTTAAATTTAAAGTATTATTCAATTAATTTTACTTAATTGAAACACTGTAGAAGTCTAAGCATTTCTGAATTTGAAAGGGCGAGTGGTAATTTGTGGTGAAATACCTAGAATTGGGTGAATAATCTACAAATTGTGGAGTTCACAGTAGCTGTAGAGATCTGAATGAATCTGGTACGGACTGAGAGGTCAACTGGGATCTTTGTAACTTTCTTTAGGGCTGAATTCAGAGTTCAAATGGTGAATTTGGTGTTTGCAGGAATCACACTGGTTCTCAGAGGTTAAAAAAAACGAGCGAAAAAAGGTGAAAAAGGGCTTCTCTACCTTTTTATGGAGCAACGGTTATTTTTCGGCGGGTGATTTCGAATGAATAGTAGGTGGCTTGGTGGGATAAGTGGGGAGGCGGTTTCCCATGCCATCGCATCGCTTATGAGGCGAAGGCCATTTTCAGGAGGGGTCACCCGATAGGGAAAACTACTTTATTGGGCTAGTAACGTTCATCCATCGGGCGCGGCTGATATGGCTGTGGACCATTGGATGAGCGGGAAGTTTATCTAACGGCAGTCGAGTGAGGGAAGTGAGGGGGAGATAAAATCTTGGGCTTAAGGGGGCTCAGGCTCTAAAATTTAGTGGTTTGGGTTTATTTAGGAATTAATCACAGGATTTAAAACCATCAAGAGGGACTTAATAGAGGTTGAACTCAACTTTGGGTAAAGGTCGGGCGTCAAGTGAGCTCGATATGACTGCGTATCATAGGATTTAGGTGCAAACTATCAGACGGTGGTCGGGCGAGGGAATAGCACGAATGAAATGTATAGAGACTTTACGGGGGCCCGATGCTTTAATCATAAGTGATTTGTGATTATTTAAGGTTAAGGAGGGGTTTTATTTGTTTTTCCAGGATAAAGGGAAAATTTATTAGTTTCTATTAAAATTAAGGGTTGGGGGTATTTACATAGGGATTTAGTTAATATACGGGAAAAGGGTTTCATCAAGGAGTTATATAATAAAGTTAATAATTAATGTAAAATGTGGCGGAGTGGGTTTTTCCTTAAGTAAAAAGGTAAAATATAATTTTTGTGCACATACGCTCAATACTTAGGATAAAAAGTTTTTTGTGGGTTTTTTTTGGGTGAATAGGGATTTACAATGGGGGTTTTCACTTTTCCTAGGCCAAAGAGTTTTAACTGTAGGAAAAGGGGTTTTATTAGGGAAATGACGGGGGGACAACTTTAATGAAGGGAATTCTAGCACTTGTGTCCATAAGTCATTAAGCTGAGGGTCCGGTCCCACCAAAAGTCTGGGAACTGCCCTAAGCATCTTTGACTTGTAGGATTTAAAGTACTAGAACATACTTGTGGATAGGAAATTAGTAAGTGAAGGGGAAATATGAATGAGGGGGAGTTAATCACATGAACTTGTAAGCCTTTGTTTTTGCCTTCATAATTGATCATACATGTTGAAATATGTATCTAAGCTTGATGCATGTGTCTCGATCCAATTAACTTTGTAGTTCAGCAACCTTTCTTCTACTTACCCATCTCTTACCCTAACATGTTTTCTTCATTTATTTGGGTACATCAAGACTAGAATACCCTCATTCTATCTTTTATTTAATAAAACAAACTATCTAATTCTAACTTTATATCATCAAACGGCTCAGATTAAGCTTATGAGCTCCTTTTATTTTCTCTACCTATCTAATGATCTACCAAGATTAATCTGTTTGGTCATATTTTATTCTCTAACTGTGAACAAAAAACTCAAAGCATGAAATAACCAAGATTAAACAGTTTGATTACCATGGATTGTGGCATGAATAACAAGTTTCACACAATTTTTATTATGCATAAAAGTAAATAGTAGTGGCATTTCGACTTGCTCACTTTCATGGTCTCTTTATGTTTTTTGGGGTTCATATATTTTCATTTTTTTGACCTTTTCTCATTCTTTTAGTCCTTTGAATTTTCTTTTAGCTCATACCCTCTTCACTTTTTTTAATATTTTAATATGGAAAACATTTTTAGAAAGCAAAAGTATGTACAATATTACAAGGCTTAACCTTAGTCATTCAAAATTATGGCTCCTATTGGTATAGGAACCTAACAGACCTAATGCTCAAAGGATTCCTCAAAAAACAATCATTCTTGTCTCGTTTCATGTCGACTGATGTAGGACATCTTATTGCCTACCTTTCTAAAAGTTTCTTCCTATCGACTTCAACACTCTATCTAGGAAAAAGATCCAAAAACACTTCAATGCCTTGGTACTTGCAAACATCAATGGCAAGTCACCTTGTGTTTGATCATGGGTTTTCGTTATTAGCTCTTGGTTAAAAGATTCTACAAGAGTTCGATGAAAAAAACATTTTTCACACTCATTAAATTATATTGTGCATCTTGGAGACCATCACCATTATCGATGGCCATCCTCACGTCTGTTAACGGTCTCCATTATTGACTGGTAATGAGATGATTTTGTGCATATTTGACATCAACACCTATATTCACATGTAACAATCTATGTTGTTTGTTGAAGCGGAAATCAAGACCTTGTGTAGAAGCTTGCATCACTCAACCTTGTTTCCTCTGCCAAGTTGTGGTTTTTTTTTTGGAGACAGCTCATCAGAATGATCCTATTATGACACAGGTTCTGCATTGTGCTTATTAGCAGCCAGCATCGTCATATCTATTTTCTGAGAAAATGACTCTAACATAGCTACTGAGCGTGGGAATGCCCGACTCAGGAAATGATTTTATTTGTTATATATATATATATATATATATATATATATATATATATATATATATATAAGATATATCTGATGTAGGGTCACTAACGCTATTCTCGACATAACAAGTAGATTTATCCTAGGCACTGACACACCCTTAGGCTTGTCGAGAAGCTTTATAAAGTAGGTTGATAGTGTCTAGACAGTGTTAGCTTGACAACTGGGCCTGTGAACTTGGTTAGTCCTTCAGTCATCATGTCTTTATCCTTGGAGCTGATGAGGAGGTCATTTTCTTGTATAATAGATGCTCCCTAAAGTGTGAGATCAGAGGTTACGAAAATGACCAAAATACTTTATATTTAACTATCCTTTTAGCTGGAAAAAAGAGAGAGAGGATCGGAGCTCCGATCCTCTCTCTCTTTTTTCCAGCTAAAATGATAGTTAAATATAAAGTATTTTGGTCATTTTCGTAACCTGTGATCTCACACTTTAGGTAGCATCTATTATACAAGAAAATTACCTCCTCATCCACTCCAAGGATAAAGACATGATGACTGAAGGACTAACCAAGTTCACAGGCCCATTTGTCAAGCTAACACTGTCTAGACACTATCAACCTACTTTATAAAGCTTCTCGACAAGCCTAAGGGTGTGTCAGTGCCTACGATAACTCTACTTGTTATGTCGAGAATAGCGTTAGCGACCCTACATCTGTTTATATGGGTAAAAGGAGCAAATTGACTAAGAAAATATCCCTATATTCTCTCCTACGTCAGCTCATAAAAGCAGGGAAACATCAGAACTTGACATATTTAGGGGAATTACTAATTCCTAATGGAGTATGCAAATGGGAACGAACACTAAGGCATGGAAACATCACTGCTTTTGCCTAATGGAAATCATGGAGGTCTTTGCAACCCTAACCCTACATGCTATATATGCAAGGCTTGGGCCATTATGAAGGGGGTCGAACCATTTGAAAGGATTGCCTATTTGACTGTTGAGCAGAGTCTCAAACTAAGGCATCAAAAGAGGTTAAGAAGGGAGAGATAGAGAAGAGCTGGAGGGGGAAAGGAAGGATGATGCAACTGATGGTTGTAATCACTCTTTCTACATCAATATAGAACTACAGTTGGGTTGTCCACTCCGTGATGTTGGTAGTATAATTTGTTTATATGTTTATGTTATGCTCTTAACCTGCAAAATGATACCCAAATACAGAATATGCGAAGAAAAGATACCCAGAACACTTAATAGCAATGATTTTATTATTCAGAGAGTAATGTTCACTTGCCTCTTCGAGGGGGAAACCTCCAATAGAGCAGAGCTCGACTACAAAATAAGACACAATGCTCCTCGCAGTGAGTCTCTATCCTTTATATATGACTCATACATGCAATACCACGGGCCAATACCGTGGGTTTTATTAATACCATCTATCTAATACTACAACCCATTTGCAACTAATTGTGGTCCCGTCATTAGTTGCGGGTTAACCACTTACAAATATTAATATGGGCTTTATTGACTCTTGACTATGACGTGATCCCATGACATAAATAAGGGGGTTAGGGTGGGACCCTAACATGCCCTCCCCCTTAAGACTAGCCTTGTCCTCAAGGCTGAAGATGCGGAAACTGCTGAAGAATAGTGGCTGGTTCCCAAGTTGCATCTTCCTGAGAGGTGTCTTTCCATTTGACGAGGACTTCCTTAATCACGCAGCTGCGCAGGTGCTTGTCTCGTGTGTCTAGAACCTATTCGGGTTGAAGCCCGATTGACCCTTCTTCGTCCAATTCAGGTAGACTGATTTGAACACGGAAATTGTTCCCAATCACTTTCTTGAGGCACGATACATGGAAAACTAGATGGATTTTTGCCGTAGGTGGAAAAGCCAACTTGTAAGCCACTTCTCCAATGCGCTGAAGTACTTGGTATGGTCCGTAGAATTTTGGAGAGAGCTTTTGACAACGCTTGTCTTTGAGTGATGTTTGCTTATATGATTGCAGCCTCAAAAAGACCTGATCCCCTTCTTGAAATTGGCGCTCTGAGCAATGCTAGTCAGCCTGTTGCTTCATGTAGTTCTGAGCTTGATGAAGATTCTCTCTAAGATGGGCGAGCATGGTTGCGCGGTGTTGTAGGAGTTGATCCACTGCTTGTACTTTGGAGCACCCCTTGAGATAAGAAGTACGGGAAGGCGGAAGTTGACCATATACTACTTCATAGGGAGTCATTTTGGTGGTGGCATGATAGTTGGTGTTATACCACCATTCAGCCAGAGGTAACCACTATACCCAAAGGTGTTGCTTTTCTGAAGTGAAACACCTAAGGTAGGTTTCTAGACATTTGTTGACGGCTTCGGTTTGAACATCTGTTTGCAGATGATATGAAGTACTGAGTTTGAGTTGAGTGCCTTGTATTCTGAAGAGTTCCTGCCAAAAATTACTAGTGAAGATTGGGTCGCGGTCGGACACAATAGAACTGGGCATGCCATGCAATTTGAAGATCTGATCCATGAAAGATTGAGCAACCAAAGTTGGTGTAAACGGGTGGGGTATGGCGTAGAAATGAGCATACTTAGATAGTCAGTCCACAACCACCATGATGACTGACTTGTTCCCTGACTTTGGAAGACATGTAATGAAATCCATAGAAACCTCCGTCCAAATTGATGCCGGAATGGGCAATGGTTGTAATGTGCCTGGTGTGTTGACGATTTCCCGTTTGTGGCGTTGACAGACATCACATTCTGCTATGAAAGTAAGGATGTCCTTTTTCATTCCTGTCCAAAAAAATGATCTTCTGGTGCGAGCATACGTCTACTGAAAGCCCGAATGTCCTGCAATGGGAGATGAGTGCAATTCTGCCAAAATGCGACTTTTGAAGGTGGATGTTGGTGATATTACAACTCTGTCCTTGTAGCGAAGAATATCATTCTTCCACGAGTAGCCCTTGCTGGAATTAGGATCTACTTGCAATTGCGAAATGAGTTGGGAGAGCCTGGGGTGTGAAAACCATTCCCTGCGAGCCTCTTCAATCCAGTCTGGAATGGGGAGGGAAATTGCGAGCAGAGTACTTTCCTCCTCAAATTGGCGAGATAATGCATCTGCTACACTATTGTCTTTCCCTTTCTTGTAAATGATCTCATAATCATATCCCAACATTTTGGCTAACCATTTATTTTGTTGTGGGGAGGATAGGCGTTGCTCCAAAAAATATTTAAGACTGTGATGATCTGTGTGGATTTGGAAACGTCGCACCAATAAGTAAGGTTGCCAAGTCTCGACTGCATGTAAGATGGCCATGATTTCCTTCTCGTAGGTAGATTGGCCCAGATTCCTCCCAATGAGTTGTTGGCTTGTGAAGGCCAATGGTCACCCTTCCTGCATTAAGACCGCCCCAATACCTGTACCCGAAGCATCACATTCAATGACAAAGGATTTGGTGAAGTCAGGTAGTGCTAAGACTGGAGTGGAACACATGGCGTTTTTGAGAGCGGTAAATGCCTGTTGTGCTTCCTCGTTCCAGAAGAAGGAATTTTTCTTTAGGATTTGAGTGAAGGGCTTCACTATGCGGCCATAGTTGTGGACAAATTTACGATAATAGCCTGTGAGACCCAAAAATCCTCTCAAGCTCTTCAAGGTCTTAGGTTGAGGCCATTCTTGCATTGCCTGGATCTTTTTGGGGTCCACCTTGACACCTTCACACCCCACAATGTGGCCCAAATACTCAACTTCTTCCATGCCGAACGAACACTTGGACATCTTGACAAATAATTTATGCTTGCGGAGCAGTTGCAAGAGTAGATCTACATGCTGAAGATGTGCAGCCCAAGTGCCACTATAGATGAGGATGTCATCGAAGAAGACAAGGACAAATTTTCTGAGATATGGTTTAAGAATGTGATTCATAAGGTTCTGAAAAGTAGAGGGGGCATTACAGAGACCAAATGGCATGACTAGGAACTCATAATGGCCTTCATGAGTTCTGAAAGCCGTCTTGGGAATGTCGACTTCCTTCATGTGAATTTGGTGGTAGATGGTGGGCCCCAGTATTGTAGCAATAATGCTACAACTCCTGGAACTCCCTTCTTTAATTTTATCAACCCGGTAGTTCGTAACAAACTTGGAAGCGACGGTGCTATATGCACAAGTACTAGCTCTTGCCGCAGCTGTCACTTGGTCAACTGGCAGAAGTCCGCTAGGAGCTTAAGCTGACTTCTATGACTCTTAGAAGAAGCTTTTTAATTGATGGATGAAAGCTAACTCGAAGGAAGCTAATCTAATTGCGAAAAGAAAATGAAAGCCAAAAAGGAACGCAAACCCTAGCAAACCCTAATTCTACCAGCTAGTCCTATTGACGCAAAGGAGAGCATGCAAACTATTGAAAGAGATGCCATTACTTCTAGGAAGGTAAAATGCACGTGTCTAAGTTATCACTATCTGAAGAAAACATCTTTTTGTATTTTTGATTAAGTTATTAGAATTACCATGCATGTGCTTTTAACTAGCTTTTCACTGTGCAGAGGTGGATCAAGGAGGAGAAGTGCTTGGGAAAGGTTGGGAAGGTTCGGAGAGGGTCTAAAGGGTCCCTAACACCCTTCCAGAGAGTCTCACAAAGTTTGGCTGCCAAGAAACCATGTTTATGAGCTTCTACAGGAAGTCTGCAGGGGTTCTACAGGATGTTCAGGATTTCTACAGGATGTTCTGTAATTCTTCTACAGGATGTTTCGAAATGGGATTTTGGAGCATGGATGGAGGGGAAAAGATGGAGGAATGAGTATGGAGGTGAAATATGGGTGTGAAGAGGCCTAGGACTTGGTGGATGAGGCTAAGGAGCGATTGGATTTGTTCAAGGATGGAGGAAGCGATGATGCACAAGAATGTAGGAATTAGGGCAAGGTGGGGAAAGTATGGCAAATGAAGGGTACGAATCATGGACTAAGGGTTGGAGCATATTATCAGATGGATTATGGGTAGATAGATAAGGATAACAGGTACTCTGCAAGTGGTTTTTCAAACTGAACAAACAAATACATGCAAGAAAACAAAGATCTAGTTATGCTACCCTAATATGATCTAGCTAACAGTAACAAGAATGGACAACAGCTTTATTTATAACAAGAACCACGTACAACACATGAGAAAGAACATTCCAAAAGATCTGAATGCATGACTAACTCCTACCAATCTATTCTAAACATAAAAAACTACTTTAACCATCAAGAGCAACCTAAATAACAAAGCAAGACTTAAATTTAAAGAGCAGATTTTATTTTAAGAACACAACAAACACACATAAAGATAAACAAAGGAGGTACTGGGTGCTTGAGATGGGCCCAACCCCAAGAGCTACAGCCTCCTAAGAGAGATTTATTGCTGGTGCAAAGCTGGATTCATCTTTATTTATCAAGAAATGAAGAGTTACATCAAAATTGTCCACAAGGAGAGCTTGAGAATGAGCTGAAAGCAAAGCTAATCTATTGCCTAAAAATCGAACTACAAAATGACTGCAACAAGACTATGAAATGACTAACTACCAGCTAAAAAATGACTAACCACTAGCTAACCAAAATGAGGCCTTAAGCCTTCTTATTTATACAAATTGAGGACCCCAATAGTCCTCCTAAAATTTAGGGACTCGGCTGCCCAAAACTTGTAGTTAACAGCAGTCCTACTTGACTTGCTTGGCTGCCCTTGTGCTAATTGATTTGGTGGCCTTTGAACTCCGAGCTAATGGTGGAGAATTCGAGGTAAGGGCCCATAAATGAAGGGGACACCTTCCTACAAATCCTCTCCCTTGTTCTCCCACGAATTTGGCTGCCAAGTGCTCATTAAGACCTTCAATTTTGTCTCCAAATTGACCAAAAATGCTACACAAAGCACCCATTGGACTTGTTGGGATAATGACTAACCAAATTCACTCTATTAGCATAAATATAATAAAAAACATGCAATAAACTAATGAGAATGGTGGATTAAGTCAAATTAGGAGGTTGAATGAGCCCAAATAATTATCCATTTATGGGGCTCATCAGTAGCCTGAGCAAAGATCCAACTTAGTGAAGAATTGAGCGCCATTGAGTTCGTCCAGCAAATCGTCAACCACCGGGATGGGAAATTTATCTTTGACTGTCAACTTATTGAGGGCCCTGAAGTCAGGACACATCCACCACTCCCCATCTTTCTTGAGCACCATGACCACTGGGGATGAATAAGGACTAATGCTGGGATGAATGACACCTGCTTCCAACAGTTCCTTGATGATTTTTTCTATTTCATTCTTTTGGGTGAATGAATATCTGTATGGCCGCACATTTGGGGGTTGGGCCCCTGGAACCAAGGTGATGCTATGATCATGTTCCCCTAGTGAGGGTGGAAGCTGATGAGGCTTTTCAAAGACCGTCCGATGGTTATTTAAAATCTATTGCATCTCAGGATGAATTGGCAGAGACATGGTTTCAACTACCTGGATGACATTAAATTGAGCTACCACTCCATGATGGCCCTTTTTAAACAATTTTTCCATCCTATGCGAGCTGATGATAGAGGGGGCTCTCGCCTGGAGTCCACAGAGGGCATGTGTGGAGTTGTTCTGCTTAAAACTCATATATAAGTCTTGGAAATCCATTGTGATTGGCCCAAGAGTGCGGAGCCATTCAGCGCCGAGGACAATGTCGCAACCCCCCATGTGTATGGAAAACATGTGGGTTTGCAACTGATAATCCCCCATTTGAAGTTTGACATTTTCATAGCGGCCTTCACATTTCATTGTGCGCCCATCCGCAATTTGGACTTGGAAGTTAGAAACTGCTCGTATAAAACAATGCGCTGCTTCTGCAATTTTTTGATGGATGAAATTATGGGTACTTCCACTATCAATCAAGACTACTACTGGACGATGTTTAAGAAAACCATGGATTTTGAGAGTTTTAGGGGAAGAAATCCCTGCCAATGCATGCAGTGAAATAACTGGTTCGTCAGAGACATTCTCCTTTGCGTTGTCTTCTTCTAGAGCCTCATGTTCCCCAAGTGGTGGATCTTCCTCTGTTGAGTTGTAGTCAGTGGAATCTATTTGAAAAAAATTGGGCTCCTTGCATTTATGACCTGGGAAGTATTTTTCATCACAGTAGTAACATAGTCCTTACTTCCTTCTTTCGGCCATTTCCGCAGGTGACACCTTTTGGACCTTAAGTGTTTGAGTCGTGTTGTGAGCCTGTGGGGGACGACCTTTAGCGGGGAAATTTGGGCGACTGTATTGGGATACTAATGCACGTTCCACCTTACGAGCTACCTGGCAAGCCTCCGTCCATGTGGGAAGGTGGTGAAGTAGAACTTGAGCTTTGATGGCTTCTTTAAGACCACTGATAAAACATTACATGTAGAACTCATCTGTGAGACCCCTAGTGCGGAAGGCTAAGGCTTCAAAAGCCGTAATATATTCATCCACTGTACCAGTCTGTCGAAGCTTAGTGAGACGACCCAAAAAGGAGTCTTCCTGTTCAAATCGATTTCGAAGAGATTTGGTAAATTGGGTCCAAGTCCTAAAAGGTCCATTGCGATGTTGATGCCATTCCCACGATTGCCACCGTTCATTGTCCAAGTACATGCTCCCCAACATAAGCTTAGTCGCATCATCTGGGATATGATTCAATTTGAAATACTGCTCCACTTGTGCTAGCCATGTGGATGGGTGAGAACCATCAAATTTATGCATATCCAGCTTGGGAGGTCACTGAATGGGTGGTGGATGGGTGTGCCAGACGTGAGGAGAGTGGCTAGACTCACCCTCATTGTATTCATTTCTATTATACTCCTCCTTGTGGGCTTGCTCCTTGCCCTTCAGAAGTAATTGTTGTATCTGGATACTTAGTCCTTGAAACTCACGTTGGAGGGATTGCACGGAGTCTTCCAGTTTGTCCATCCTTTCATTTGCCATCACTTGAGCTCTAGTCTCTACCATACACTAACCTGATGAAGAATTGGGACCGCCGAAAAAATTTGACAAATAAATTGAATGGTACCACCTTGCTCAGCTCGTCGTCCTGATTCTGATGGGCTAGGTCACCAATAAGTGCCCCGGAAGATCAATACTGTAGTCGCCAAATCCTCAAAATGTCAATGCTGCCAAAAGTCCTGCGAAAAGTATACCCCAGTATAGGAACCCTTCAGAACAACTCCGATCTGGTGGGTCTAAGAGATCTGAATGGTGGAACAATTGCTATGGTGGATCTGATGGATCTGATGTCTGCTGCTGCTGCACCTCTTTGCACCCGTGGATCGGGAATAGATGATGTGTGATCCCCCGATAGAAAAGGAAACTATGGTCGTGAGGAGTGTCAGGTGCTACAGATCGCAATATACATAAGGGTCTGGTAGTAGTACTCGACCCAAGGTTTTAGGGCTCTAACTAAGGAGGATCGACCGTACCCTTAGCCATACAACCTTACTTCCCTGTTGTACGGGTGAGTAATCTCTCCGAGTGTTGTTCTCGGTGTACCGTAGCCACAAGACGACCGACGGTTTATCTATGGCGAGGTTTCAAGGGAGCCTAGGGGGCTTTCGATATACCCAGAGGGTACGTGGAAGACAGTCCGTGCGCGATTCTGTCTAATGCGCTACTACTCGAAGGGGTACCCATAAGGGTTACAAGGGAGTCCAACAGACGTGACCACCTCTTTTATTTCCTGCGTGCATGCCTCCCCAAATCCGCAGGTTTATGCGCTCAACGACAGATCCCGTGGTTTAAAGATGCCGGAACACGTCTCTAGCCGAATTTTTTTTTGCTAAGAATTGGAGATCCCACCGGCCCTGGAAAGTGCTCTGATAGCACTTGTTATGCTCTTAACCTGCAAAATTATACCCAAATATAGAATATGTGAAGAAAAGATACCCAGAACACAGAATAGCAATGATTTATTATTTAGAGAGTAATGTTCACTTGCCTCTTTGAGGGGGCAACCTCCAATAGAGCGGAGCTCGACTACAAAATAAGACACAATGCTCCTCGCAGGGAGTCTCTATCCTTTATATATGACTCATACATGCAATTCCACGGGCCAATACCGTGGGTTTTATTAATACCATCTATCTAATACTACGGCCCATTTGCAACTAACTGTGGTCCCGTCAGTAATTGTGGGTTAACCACTTACAAATATTAATATGGGCTTTATTGACTCTTGACTATGACGTGATCCCATGACATAAATAAGGGGGTTAAGGTGGGACCCTAACAGTTTATCTAATATCTTCTAGCATGTGTGGCTTAATTATATGCAACTAGATATCTTATATATATTGATGCATTTGTTTATTAAGGTTTTAAGTTGTGATATTACGCTTGTCTTTGCTATGTGAAGGTTTTGACCTGGAGCCAATTGAAGGGCCTTCCGCCTAGCTGCATTGCACTCTTGAGCAACACCACACTAAGACTCGAGGTAAGAAGTCCTCGCTTTGACATTCATTTGTTAAACATAGATATGCATGTATCTTTGTGACAATTGCAGCTAATCTGACTATCTACCGAGGATCCTAGGAATATCCTTGAGGGTTTTCTACATCACCAAACACCCATGCATTAATCCCTATAGCACGAGGAAAGAAACTTAAATCCATGAATGGTTTCCATTCATTTGTAACTTCTATCTGATTGGTGTTAAAGTTATAATTATTACAATCAGAAGTAGTTCCATAGTTACAACTTGAATGGATCTGTAGACAATTATCCATGACCTGGTTGTTGATGGAATCCATAGACACACTTTCAGAATGAAGGAAATGTGAGTCGACCACTTTACTTTCAAACCTTGAAGTTGACTACACATTTCAAATTGGGTTCTAGTCAATAACCATTTTATCTTTAGAAGTGCATCCCTAATCAGCTCATATATCAGAATTTGTTACACTTCCAGTGGCCCAACCATTGACAAAAGAACTACTGCCACTAGATTGACTTCCTATTTTTCTGAAAATATAGCTTGGGATTCTCCCTACATCCTGATAATCAAGTAAACTTGGAGTATCCATGAGATTCGATCACTCACCATGATAAATATGTGATTCAATATCCACATTATGTTGGTCAGATATATTTTCCAAATAAAAAATTTCTAATATAAGGTGCAAGGTTCTCCTTTGGGCTTGCATTATAACTTCCATCAGTCTCCCAAGCTTATAATTTAAGCAATAGAAATGTGCTACTATGAGTCACAAATTTGATAGAAATTATAGTTGAGAATGTATCAACCATGTCAATTATCTGAAAAAGACATCACTCTTCAGTGCAAGATTGATGGATCATAAAAATACATTAACTTTCTTCCACAAAGTTTGTAATAATAGTATCTCAATAGACCTACCTAAATACTTTCATGGAGTCAATATTAGTCAATGCCATCTCTAAATTTTAAAATTTAAAACTATCATAATTCTCTTTGAAATGAAAAACTCTTAAACTTCACATATGCACTACAAGATATGTTCAAAAGAACAACTCCAAACTCAAAAATGAGAAGACAGGATTTTCTTTATAATCTCGAAATGCACTGCATGATAGAAAATGGGATTCCTAGTGTTGTGCAGATTTAATAGTAAAACTAGTGGTTGATGGATCCTCAAGCCTAAACCAAGAATGCAGTTTTTGATTATCACTTCCTACTACTTTTGGACATATTTACAACTATATCAATGCCACTGAGTTGTTTCAATATTCGTACACACATATGAACTGGAAAACTACCAGAGGATAGGCTAATATTATTTCTAAGAGTGGGACCTATGAGCAAGGTTCATTTACCTGTCTACTAGATAGGTAAATCTATTCAAAGGACTTGTATTGAACATATCAAGTGCTAGTAAAAGTTGTATAAACAACATGAAGATAAAGAAGCGACATTATTATAAATCAACAACACAAATGACAAGATAAATTCACAACATTGAATAAATTAACATATCAAACATGCATATGTAGAAAAATGCTAATACATGTTTTAAATTTTATTGAGGTCACATGATTGTACAGAGACGAGGATTAACAACACAACTGTATTGATTTTTACAATGATTAGAGATGCCAACACATATAGTTCAGAGACTTCAACCCACATCAAAATTTCAAGAAAAAACGTCTTCTTGAACAAAAACTAGTAACAAGATTGCATGAACTGCAAATGCACATTTTGCAACTCAAAAAATGTTGCTAAAATAAAATTCTCCATGCTGACATTTAAGAAATGAAAAAGGGATCATACGCTTTGATAAATCCTACATATAAGGAGGTGTCAAGGTATCTGGAATTCCTCCTCTTTGGATAGAGTACTTAGGTGGTTGGTCATTCATAACAGCACAATGGTAAAGGGTCAACTTCATCCTAGTACACTAATAGATTGATGTTGCATGCCTTGCCAACAAAAAATTGTTATGCATGTAACATGAGATTTCAAACTTGGCCTTACATTTTGGGCTCATGTTCATCTATTTCTCCCCTTTACTGAAAATATGTTCTTTCAGGGATCAAATGGATGATCCAACAAAAGGTTGTTCTATGTGGGATGTGATCAGATTGATAAGCATCTTTCTCTTCTAGAGATAAAATTGTCAAGCAACTTTTCGTGAGAGAAATATTCATATCAATCTGGGAGAAGTTTTAGCATTTCCATCAAATATGACAATTCAGATTTCAGCTAGGAATGACATCTTTAGAAATTATATAGATTCCCTTTAATTTGGAACCAAAGCATACATGATATCCTTGTTTATGGTGAAAGGGGGTCTTAAGTGACTACTCTCTGGATCCTAAATGTGAAAATATCGGTTTATATGAAACATAATGTATCTAATGCGTTTTTCAAAAAATAGGCTAGTCCACTAATTCCAAGCACTCAACACATCTTAACAAGCATGGGAATATTCCTTCATTAAAATCATGTGATACAAACAACTCATGCATAAATATATTCCCAAGCGTTTGAATTAATAGTAAAGACAATGCTAGATATAATGAAAACATTCTGACTACACCCATATGACCATCCAAAAAACTCACTCATAAATTTGGTAACCATCATTTCAAAAAAAACCATTTGCTGTTTCTTTCATCCTAGTACAACCAAACAAAATCACCTTAAGAAAAGAATGATGAAAGTCCCTTGAAAAGTGTCTAAATCTACAACTAAACACTTAGAAGTATCAGATATGTATCCAACATAACACTCAAAACCAGGGTTTCACAATAGTAGAAGTGAATGAGAAATATAAGTCTAATCCACCCTTATATAAAACATGACAAGAAGCAAAACCCATAAAATCATAGAAAATTTCAAGCAATGCTAGATAGAAAACTGACAAACAATCATATTAGAGGAGCTATGCAGCAGGTTTTAGAAACATGCACTCAATCAAAAAGATATCATTAGAGCAATGGTTGACAAAGGTAGAAAAAAGCGAGGGTACTTCATTGTCTTGTGGACATCAAGCCTTTGATAAATTCTTAAGGAATGACAATATGACTTTGTGTGGATGTACATTTTAGGAACCTGACATGACTATGAAGAAAAAATAATAGACCATAGTGTACTATAGAAAAATCCTCAAGCGTCTAATTATCACAATTTCTATCTGCTCTCTAATTCATCCCTGGAAAGCCAAAATCAATGATTATTACATGTATGTTTATTAATTTGCATGGTAATTGGCACCAATATTATTCATCTAGGATGAAGACATAAGGATTTGAGGGTTAATATCTAAAAGGGAATTTTTTTGTTTTAGTGTGCTTTAAACAAATCTCCAAGTAAAAAAATAATAAACCACAGTACAACCCTCGCACAAAGACAATAGTGTTAATCCTTCATGAAAAATGACAGAAGAAAAATATAACTAATTCCATTAAATTACAATATGATTTAATACTAGAATTTCTGCCTATTCTGGCTTGCTCTGAATATGTGTGTACATATGCACTACTAGAGACAAAAATTTAAAACAGAAAAGTAGTTCATTTCAGAATGACAAATTTTTCATCCTACATTACCTCACCAATGCTTGAGCAAAAAAAATCTTTATGTAAATTTATATCCATTTTGTATTCAATGAAAACATTCCTTAGTATTTTATCTGCATGCAATCATGCAGGTCTAGTTGACGAAGGCTATAAATATTTTAACTGCATGAGAGAAAGTTATCAGATCACAATTGCGATGGAGAACTATATATGTATGGTTGAACTTCTTTGCAGAGCTAGGTGGTTGTATGAAGCACAATACTTTATCTATAAAAGGCCACTAAAACCTGATGCAAGTGTATGGAGTTGTTTTCTTGGTGCATGTAGAATACATAAGAATATGAATATAGCACATTGTGTGGCAAAATTCCTTTTTTTGAGATGGAACCTAGCAATCCAACTCCTTATGTGCTTCTCTCAAATATTTATGTTGCATCTGGCAGGTGGATTAACATTGAAATGGTAATGTAAAATGATGAAATATAGAGGCATAAAAAAGACTCTTGGTGGCGTTTGATTGAGACCAATAGGCAAATACATGTTTCTCTTACAGTGGACATATCACATCCATAAACAAAGGAAATATATTCACTGTTATCTTGGAGATGAAGGTGTTTGGGTATGTTCCTCGTAGGAGGTTTGTTCTAAATACTATGAAGGAGAAGGAGCATATCAAATACACTGGTACCCCTTATGCATATAAGCACTTTGGGTGAAAAGCATAGCCTCATTCAAATCATCAGGTTGGTAAGCACCTAAGGTGATCTCTGCACATCCATACATCAATGCCTAGCCTATAGCTTTGTTTACAAGGGAAAATGAAGGAAATCCTTCATCATCCTTTTCTTTCACACTCCATGAAGTATCCATAATCCATTGTTGCTCTGCCCAACTAGCCACTACATTTTCCAGACCAAATTTATTTTTATGTCGACTATACTTGCTTAATTTATTTGTAACCCATTATTGCTCTTCCCTCTGCTCATACTCTTCTCTAGAATAAATTCCAACCTTAACAAAGGATTGAAGTTAAAATATCTTACGCTTCTTCTACAAAGCACAAATTAGGAAATATACTCGACATGGGTCTTCTATATAAATTGATCTAGCAAGTGTTGATAACTTGTTCCCTTAGTGGCTTCAAGAATCATACATAAAGACAATCTCAACTTCACTCTCAGAACTTCTAAATTTCTTCCTTAAAACATGACTCTCTTCATCATTGCCTTACCCATTAGGTGGTTGTTTAGTCATGGTATTTATGGGTTCTACTTCATTTGACATCAAGACTGATTGTTGTGATGTCATCTTTGATGTCAAAGCAAGCCATAGCTTCAGGTAATTCTTCCCAACACCTTGATTATATGATTTTGCAGCTTTTGGTCATTACACCCATAGGCCAATACCCCTTACCTCTCTGACATTCAAGTTCAATGATGCAAAAAATTGTTGACTAATCCTCAAAAATATATCCATATTATCTTTAGTAGAAGGCATCGTAGCAGAATGGTTGAGATTGTCACAACTTCCATAAATTTGGCAGGGTCACCTGCACCTTTCTTTATTTTATTCACCTTAAGCATGAATGTATGACCTTGCATAGAAACATATTGCAAATTCAATGAAGCCTCCCTACTCAGATTCATAAGAAAGTGTTAAACATCTGCAATTTTTATTTTACTGTACACCCCAATTCACTTCAACACCTATAGACTTACGCTCCTGAGCAGTTTGAACCTAGAAATGGTCTATCCCTCTATTGTAATGCCATAACATATTTCCCCTCTTGAAAACAAATACCTTTCATAGCTCCCTTTAAGATCCTCTACAATTGGTTGCAATCGTAAATACTTTGAAAATTCACTAGTTGTTCAATAATTGGAAGGTCAGTTAAAAATTGATCTAGCTCATTGGGTCAAATATGATATTAACCATTGGGATTTGTTCCCTTTATAACCATTCAAGCCATCAATAAATTTCCAGGCCAATATTACATTTTGAAGGGACTGATTGCAAATTCAAAGGGCATTAAGATACCTAGAACTATTGTAACCAAGAATTTTTAACAACATCTTTCTCCAAGCTAGACTTCAATTTACTAACTGCTTGAAAATCTTGTTCATGTTCCATTTGATCAAGGGGTAATGAGGGAAAATCCTACAAAAATTTCCTTGATAGGAAGCAATTGTCTTAAAGCAACACTCACACCACTTTTCTCATCAAATGAAGACATCTTAAAACCGCTTTTGACATTAATATTCTCTGCCATACAAACCTTTGGCATAAATGAAAACCCTGCCAACATTATGTTGGACATGTGCCCTCATCAACCTGAAGTATTAACTGGTGAATGATTTTATTTTCTAAGGGGATGATTGATTCAATTTTTTTAATGTATAGCTTGATAATAGCTTGAACCATTGATCCTTAACACCCCAATTTTTCCTGTTGTGGAATCATTGGCCAACTTGTTGGATTCCACATTTTGTTCTCTTGGGACTTGAAGGAATTTGATTTTGTGGAATCAAGCCACCTCTTACTCCATTTTTAAAATGATCAAGGTAGACTTACAATTGCTTGGCTTGGTATTCTTGTGAATAACGTTAATAAAAAATAAAGGCTCTTTAGTCATTATAACAAAAAAAATTGATGAGCTAGAGCCAATTTCAAACCTTGGAGAAAATTATAGGCATTTGCTTGATTATTAATGCAAACTCTAATACTCAAAGCATATTTCAATTCCTTTTGTCCTTCATGAAGGATTTCTCCCTGCACATTCCATCCCCAGATTCCCTATTGAGGTGGAGTCCAAGAAGAAGAAATAAAACTATGGACATGGTTTCCAAAGTTGAAAGTCATGCTTTTAGTTAAAGTTTCCAATTTGATATAGGAATTTTCCTGCCTTTTGAGGCTTGGAATGTTGATGCAAGAATATGAAATTGTGGAAACCAAATATTTTCTTCTTGATCTAAAACCTACAGTTCTCAAGAGCCTTTGATCTTGGATAACAGGTGATGAGATAGGAGGAATCTTGCCTTGATTATTGTTCAACTTGGATTAACTTGCTCTTGCTTGAAGATCACTTTGTTATGCACAAGCCAGATCATCCAACTCATATATTTGGGTAGTTTAACCCATAATATTTAAATATACTCCTTTTTTCCATGTTCCCCTTATAGTTAGGAATCCAATGAGTGAATGTCTCATTCCATGATGAAAGCATTCTCATTAGGTGTTGGATATCTTGGAATGTTGTTTTCCACACTTGTCAGGTGAAAATGCATTCAAAAAACAAGTGTTAAATCATTTCAATATCTTATAAACACTATGCATATTAGGAGGGTCAATGGATTCCACATTTAGCTAATTTTTTAGCCATTAAAACCTTCACTTGCACCAACAATCAACAGAATAAGTTAACTTTGGGAAGACACTTAGGGTTCCCTATTGAACTTCATATGGTAGACTTCCATAATTGAAAGGAATAATCTAGATAGTGATGATATAAATGTTTGGAATTGTATTCATTAGATCATTAGTATTGTAGAAGGAGAAGTCCTTAGAGGTGTGGTCTTGAAGAGATTTTGAAAGGGATATTAACAACAGTTGTAGATGAATCACAGGGCCCCTATGATCCCAACCCACCCAATGTCTGAGAGACTATTTAGACATGTTGTATAAAATCTGCGAGGGGGTAGCCTTATTGCAACCTCATACTTCCTTTGAAGAAATTTTATGGGTTTCCAGTGACATGAAGGGTAATCTAGGGATTCCATATGCATATGGAGATCCATGAATAAAAGAGGAATAAAACCAGAACCTATGCATGAAATTAAAGATAAAAGAATGTTTCACTCTATAAAAAGCATCAACTATATCTAACATATCTAACTTTACAATCATACCTTGTTCTTTGTTTTCCTAACTAAAGTTGATGGCCTTTTCAACTAAAATAATTAGTCCAAAATATGCCTTTTCTACATAAAACCACTTCGATTTTCCAAAATTACCTTGTGAAGGGTACCTTTCAATCTATTTTCAACGACCTTGCTTTAAATGTTTTATGATCCATTACATAAGTAAATAGGGAATAATTTCCTTTGCAACATAGGTGAGAAAGGATAAGTTCATGTTGCAACCCACTCTGTAAGTTTCTTGGATGCATTGAAGCATTCTCTTGAGGTTAGTTTTGATTTTGTTCCAACAAGCTCTAAAGAAATGGATTGAAAATCCATCCAAGTTTGGCTCTAAACTCTCAAGTGCTAAATGGATTTTCTCCTTTCTAATTTCCTTTATTACATATTTTCTTTTCTTTTTCTCTTGGGAGATCAAGCTTGGGATATTTTCAAGCATCTTTGTCATTATACTTAGTTCAGCCCCCTCTATTTTTGTGTATTGCTCTTCATAATGGGATTTTTCTACGTCATTGATCACTGGAAACTTTCAAAGAGTAAGACCATTATGTAGCATAATTTCTTTGATATTAATGAAAGATTTAAGAATTTGCAGGATGGTTTTTTTGATTGCGTGGCTATCAAACAAGTGCTCAAAAAATGGGCCATGAAGAGTTATCCATTTTTGGACTAGAATAAGGTGAAATTGAAAAGAAAAAATGGAAAATGGAAAATGAATATATTAAAATTATCTAATTAGTGAGGAAAGTTTTATGTATTATAAATACCATCAAGTTCTAAAGAAAGAGGAGACATGGAGACTGATATTTAGAAGCTTGTGCCATAAATTAGGAACTATAATGCAACATTCTTTTATAATCAACCCAAAGCATGTTTCTTTCAAAAAAATGTCAAAGAATTTACCATGGTATTATTATTAAAGAATGGTCGACATTTCAAGTCCTCAATTGGATTATTGTGGTAAATTATTTGACATTATTATGAAAGAACCTTTCTTTGGGTAGATTATGGAGGAATGTTGTATTATAGTCTCTTACTTCATGCCACAAGCTTCTAAATATTAGTCTCCATGTTATAGACATTTTTGGGCACTACAACCCCAAGCATGAAATGTCCATAAACCAAGGGCTCCTAAGTCCCTAAAAGTGTTGTTCTAACCCCTAAAGGAATAAGGTCAACTGATTACAGCTTCTCCCAGAAGTTCTCCATGAAAAATTGCTCAGAATTGGTCAAAACAGGATCATTTCAGCTGCTCCACAGGCCAAGTGCGTTGCATCTCACCATATACACTATGTGGGCGTGTTGAATTTAAAAAAGCCCTTCTATGGGGTGCGATGGGCGAGAAATGACAAATGGAAGTGTCATTTCGCGAGGTGGAGAGGCAATGGAAGCTTCTAGAAACTTCTCCTGTGACACTTGCCTCTCTGAATTCGACCAAGGATGAGTAAGAGATCATCAATCTCCAAGTGGAAGCAAGAACTATCAGAGGGAAGACAATAATCAAATCACAAGCTGACTCATCTCCCTTATAGATATCTATATATGGATCCCTCATCCCAGAGATCCAGAGGCTGGAATTTTGCATATTGTAAGGAATTGTTGTTGGTTTCTTGAGATAAAACATCAGATTTTTGGGTGATCTAAGCTTTGTATGAGGTGAAGAGGGGCTTCCTTGCTGAGAGGATGATGTTGGGTCAGAAAAACTGGTTGTAACTCCCCTTGGCTCTTTCTTGTTTATCAATAAAATCTATTCAAGTTTTCCTCCATACTCTTGTGTCATTTATGTTTGCTGCATTTGTATGGTCAATTTACATCTGATCCTAGATTATTTATGATTATAGATCCATGTTCTTGTATAGTGCTATGCTACTGTGATATTACAGGTACTCTGTGAATCTGGGCGTGCAAGGGAACAAGTAGCGAAAGACTATCAAGGAAGAGAGGAATCGAACCAGGAGATTAGCGTAAGACAGAGTTTGGTCTTCTTTGTTCCTCTATATCTATACTTCATAAAGGAAAAATGAAAGTAGCTTTAATTTGTTTGTTTCTAAGGCAGCTATCACACCTTAGTGGGATAAGCAGTTCTGAGTAGACACTTTTCCCTGTAACAAAATGACGACTCTGCCGGGGAAGAATTAGTTTGTCTGTTTATATTCCTTGTTGTCTATTTCATAAACTTACAGACGAAGCCTGCAGTCGAGCCAGGTAGCTTTCGAACTTCATTTGCTATGCAAATGCAAAGTAGATAAATGCCGCTTCAGTCAATCTCTGGGATCTGTTTATGATTTAAACAAATGATTCACAAACTCTTTGATTGCGCTTGTGATAGCTCTTAGATCCTCTTTATATCTACCCTTGATTGTTGCATTACTGATTACCTTTTGCTCGACCAAAACCCATGAACTGAACTGCAAACTGTGACCCAGAACCCAAGCAAAGTCTCGTCTCTGGCCCAGTGTAGGTAATGTTCTGAGAATCTGAAATTTAGCGCACTTCCCGAGTGTAGTAGGTGCGCTGCATTTCAAATTCCCTGTGTTACAGGTGCGCTGATCAGACTAGGCATTGTTATGTTTTGGTTTCTGTGATTCATTCTTTCCAGTTATATTCATAAATTTTGCTGCCTATGATCAGTATATATCTGTTTGAAACCCCTTTTCCTTGCTGTTATTCCACCTCCTTTGTACAAAAGAACTGTAAATGTTTTTGTGTGTTTGTTGAGTCATTTTCAGTTCTCCTTTGCAAGAAGTAACATAATCGCACTGTCGTCCTTTCATTTGAAAGTGTCACAAGTGTCGTTTTCGATCATAGGAAAGAGTTTGATTTCTGTTGATAGTCGGTTATCCTGTTACTATTGTATTTGGTCTGAATTTGTAGTTTTTTTAGTGTCAAAAACAATTATTCATTTCAGAATCGTAAGGTGTTGTGATTGCCTCTATTTTTAATTTCGAAAAGAAACTTGTTGATAATTGTCGCTTGAAAAGAAATTCAGATTTGTGCATCAACTTTCTTTTTATCATTTACATACTAAGAAATACGAAAACAAATACATGCATGTGCATTTGCATTTAGACAGTCTGATTGGTTTGATTTAGGAAAGTGCATTTAGAGTGTGCTCTTTGCTCTTTGTGAAAGAACTCTGTCTTTCTTTCCTTAGTAGCTAGGATTTTCATTGCACAAAGAAGATAAAAGATTGTTTATCATCTTAGATTGCATTTTAGGAATTATACTACATCTCACGGTGAACCTGAAAGGCAAAATTCATAAACAAGATCAACTATAAAATAAATTCAATGAATCTAACAACGCTTTGGAACCTAACGCACAACATTTAGAAGTCTAGGCTAGAGACATATTTCGGCATCGTAGAGCCTAGTAACTGTTGTTCTCACTGATGGTTGGGTGATTCCTCCACTTTGAGATGATAAGTGATAGTACGGACTTGTGCTCCCACGTACTGTCGAGTATATTTTGGGAGACCCCAATAGTCTTAACCCTTTATCCATATGAAGCCGTGTCTACCGCCTTATCGAAACATAGCATTCGGGAAGATTGACTGTCGTACCGTAAAAAGTATTCTACAGTTTTGCGATTGGTTTGGTAATCCCTCTACCTAGATTTACAGAGCAGTCCCTTTCGTTCCTTTTCAGAATCTTTAACGGAAAAGGTCCATCTGAGCACTTGTCACTTCAGGCTCATTAAAAATCGAAGGTGACTAGAGTCATATTTTGTTTTTTCTCGACTCTTAAAAATTGAAAAAGCAAGTTGTGTCTGTTAACACCCAGGTTGTTCCCTATGACTCCCAAGGGAATACAGCCGGGGTAACCACTAACCAATCTTTGGATCACAGTTTCTAGCCAAACTGTAATCAGAGAGGGCTCTCTCTTTATGATTTGTCTCTGTTATGATGGTGTTTTAGGCTAGCTATTATGCTCAGGTTTTGGTTTATGTTTTGGTTGAAGGATTTCTTTCAGGTCTTAAGATGTAGTGTTTAGAGAGTGAAATATCATTGGGCAATGGAGTCTGGAGTTGAGAAATGATTTGATATGCAGGATTGGTGGTGTTCAAACTGCAGGGCCTATTGTGTATCTTAGACAAACAAATTTAGCTTAAATGGTGATGTATGCCAACCAATAGAAAGCAACTAAGAATTTTCTATTAAGCCGGTGAGGTGAAAGTGTAACACGCTGCACAGGAGCAAAACTTGAATTCCTGTGACAAAGGTCACTGTGAAAGATGTACTCTGTAAGTGCAGCAATTAAGAATTACACTTATCAAGATTGCATCTGAAGAAGACATTCATTAACAACACAGATTGAACTCAGGGTATTCACTGAATAAATCCTGAAAGTTATTCTTTTTCCCTGTTGCTAAATATTTAAAGTTAGATAACGTATGAATTTTAACAAATAAAACACATAACAGAGAGAGTTACAGAGACTTATTGTATGGCGAAATACACAGGAATCCAGCAGTTTCAAACAAACACCAGTACGCATTCAACACTTCAGAAATCCGAGAAATTCCATCACTTTCTTTATTAACTTCTGAAAGGATTACGGCATAAGAACTTCTTCAGGAGAAATCAACAACAACTCTTGCAAGCTCATGCGAAGGGGACTTTATAGGAATGCTTATACAAAATATCTCAGGCATTGAGTCATCTGAGAGAGAAAATATCTTCATAAATTCGTACAGAAAGTAGAAAAGAAGTTATTACAACTTTGAATGCAACATAAATGCTCTTTATGTCTGTCAGAGGATAATTTGACCTTTGGAGGTCATTGAGTCGGTTGAGCCGCTTTGCTTTAACGCTAAATAATGTGTCTTTATTTTTTGCGGCGCTGTATTTTCTCGACCCTGCCACCTGTGGTTTTCCTATTCTTGCTGTGTTGGCCAAAATCTTTGCTGAGTTGGCTCAGCTTTAATCTTTGATGCATGCTGATTTTGTTTAAACTGTGCTTTGCATGACAACTGATATTTTTAAAAAACAAAATTTGGTGAGTGGCTCCCTGTCTATAAATTTTTCTGTATTGCATTTGTCCACCAGTCTTGCGCAGGGAGTTGATGCCTGAGGATTGCATCTATTGTCTCCTCTGCTTCTGTATATTTATAAAAATTGGGAGCCACCCTAAACAGGTGATTGATCTCATTCATTATAAAAAATAGATTCTCTACTCTGTTATAGAGAGTCTGTCCTGTGGCTGGCTCTGTTTCCTCTGAGGTGCTGGGCTTCTCATTGATCTGACTAGTGGCAAATGTGTTGACCCTTTTGGCATACTGGTCATGTGTGAACAATCTCCCTGCGCTGTTCAGTAAGTTAGGGAGCCCTCTGTTTTCTAACACCTGAAACTTTTCCAAAAACCTGTTCACCTCAGTCTGCATATCCTGGGTTCTTCTTTCCAATGTCTGCACTAATTTTCTCAGTGTGAGAACCCTTTTGACCATTTGGATGGTCTCAGTTCTGTTTGTAATTCCCATGGTAGCTAACTGAGAACTTGTTTTATGGTTAAGTACGTTGATCATTCTAGTGGCCACTTCAGGCATATTGCTCAATAAATCTCTTGATCTGTGAACCTCCTTCTGTGCCTTTGGGATGAGCTCTAATTGCTCATGGATTGTCTCAATATATTGCCATTGCTCATTGATAGATTGACCAATGTTAGCCCACAGCACTATTTTAAGCTCAGCCACCACCTTATCTAACTTGAGCTCATTCTCTAGCTCTTTTATTCTGTTTTTGAGGGCTTTCACCTCCCTGTCCTTCTCTGCCACAGTTTGTTTGGATTTATCATACCTATCATTGACTTTGGCTAACTTTTCCCTGGTCTCATTTAACTCTGTCATTTGAGCTTCTAGGATTTGGATTTTATTCTTCAGCTTTTGCATATCTAGGCTTTGGGCCTGCTCTGTAGTTGTTGGTGCTACTGAGGTAGATGTTGCTGTCTGTTCAGTCTATTGAGGAGGAGGAGCAGTGATAGGAGCAGTTTCCTCGAGATTGATGATCTGAGGAGGAGGAGAGGTCTGACCCTCTTCTCTTTGTTTCAATGCTGCTTGCAGGGCCGCTTGTGTAACCTCAGATTCTCCCAATTTCTCTTGTGCCTGAACAAGCTGTTTATAAATGGAAATCAACAAGGCTATGGTATCCTGCTCATGCCTTTGTTGGGCTACCTCATCTGTCTGAGGGTGAATGGTAGCTGGGAGTTTGATTTTCTTCCTCAAGGTAGCCATGTCAGCATCCCTCAACTTCAAGATTTCCTGTATTCCTGTAATATCTTTGGGATCATGCCCAATTTCAATGATTATGTCTTCCAAGGACCTTATTCTGTTGTCCTTCGCCTGGGATGATGCCCTCTCCAATTCCAGCTGAGAGGCTGTGGCATTAAGGCTGCTCTCTAGCTTGTAATTTTCTAATGTTTTGTCTGCCAAGGAAGCATACACCATCTCACCGGTCTGTTTGTGCAGTTCAATTTTATCCATTGGGTGTATGTCTTTGGCCAGGACCTCCAGGTTGGTCCTGAGGTAATCTGAGGCAGATTGGGGATGTAGTGTTGTGGGCATAAAATGACTCATGATCATTTTGCCTTCACTTACATCAAAGGCAGACATGAGTCTTTGCTGATTGGTGGGAGCCATGTTTAACAGATGATTGTACAACTGTATCTTGATAGGATCACTCCTCCTTTTGATGTCTATAAATTGTTGTTTGATACTGAGTCCACCTTCTTTCTGTTGGCTGGAGGAGCTGAATTCTCCTCCCATTGTTCTCTCTTGTTCCTGCTGGAAGGAACTGGCTGAGGTTTCTCTGTTTGGTGGGCCCATGCCCAATGCTTGTCTTATTGCTATGTCATCCTCCGAAAAGTCATTCAATCTTTTTCTTTTCTCTCCCTGGTTGATAGATGAAGTCAGAGGAGTTTCTCTATCCCTTTTTCTGCTTAAGTCCTCCTTCTGTGGAGTTTGGAGGACTGATGCGTCAGTGGTGACTTCTGGCCTAGGAGGAACTATGTTCTGAGCCTGTTTCTTAGTGGAAGTTGGAGTATCAACTACTCTTTCCTGCTGTAAGGGCTGCTGTCTGTCATGTTGCCCTTCTTCTTGTTGCTGTTGTTGCTCTGCCTGCTGCTGCCTTTCTTTATCTGTCTGCTCTTGAGTCACTGGAGGTGACTGCTCCTTCTCTTGATGTGGTTGCTCTGTCTCCATTTCCTTTTCTTTGCCTTTGCTGGATATATTTTCGGTGGCCTTGGTAGTTTGCTGTTCGGCAGTTGAGGAGGATGCAGCTGCTCCCACTTGTGTGCTTGGAAGTGTGAATACCTGTGAACAAATTTCAAGGTCAGCCATCTTCCTTAGATTCCTTAGTGCCCTCTGGTTTAGCTCTTCTTGTGACATGGGCTCTTCTAAGGTCCCTCTCCTCCATTTGTCTGGGTTTGCATATTTTTCAATGTGAGGGATACTATGGTGATCATAGGCAGACAACTTATATTTGAGCCTCCTCATAGTTATGAAATGATTAGGGTCATAGGGTGCCCATAGGAAATTGGCTTGTAGGCCAAGGGACTCAAGCATTCTATCTGCTTCCCTCCATCCTTGTTCCCTCTCGTTATAGATAAAATGGCCAAGTTTGCTTTTCACCTTCAACTGTGCTTTTTTGCCTTTTCCTGAAAAGTGAAGCACATCAACTCTGCCAAATTGCCTAAAGTACTCTAGGGCAAATAGCCTCATAGGAACATACTTAGGTAATCTGAATGGAGGTAAATCACACCCATATATCCTGATGACAGTGTGGTTTTGGTAGAAGTACCAATCCCCAATGCTGTAAGCTTTGGATAGCTGAAGAATTCTTTGCTTGTCATCAGTGAGTCTCGGAGGAGGTGAGCTCATCAGCAATGCCATAGCTGGATGGATGAACAGATCTATGAATTCACAGTAAGTATATGGAGACTCAGGTGTAGTGTGGAAGACAGAGGACCAATAGACCACTGATCTGGGATTGCCTTGGGCATCCACTCTTTTGATTGAAAAATGAAATTTCTCATGTTGATGGTACAAGATCAAATGGTAAGTGTAGGAGGCGTATCTGAACATCCTATCTCTCCTCAAATTCATCAATTTCTCATGAATCTTGTCCGATATGTAGGTGGCATAGTCATCGCAGATTGGTGACTTGCCAGGAGCAAACATAAGCATCATTACCAGCACAGTTGCATCAATATGCTCAATTGAACTATATCCCAAGATGGGACAAATCATATCTGCAAGGTCTCTGCCCAGCTCATTGAGATATACATGACCAATTGGAGGGTACATCACAATGTCAGAGTTAATGTATAACTGATTAAGTTTGATAATTTGAGCATCTGTCAGTTTAGCCCCTTGTTTTATCAGGTTCACTAGTGACAAAGGGACCAACTTCTTCTGAGGGTTGAAGCAAAGCATGTCTTTGATAGCTTGAGGGGTAACATAGAAAAGTACTAAACCAGATGGGTCAACAACAGCCCTCTGAGAAGCATCATAATGTTCAGCACACAGGTGGATTAGTTCAGGGAACTGGTTGACCTGAGGGAGCTTGAAAATAGGGAGGAAAGAGTCCCATATGCCCAATATATATGTCCCATTTTCATGCTTGGCTTTCAACTCATTCAACAGATGAATGTGGAATTTGCTGCTCATAAACATTTCTTCTGTAATTTGGTAATCCATATCTGCCAAGGCTTGCCATTTCAAGTTCCTTTGAGGGGCATTCAGAGGCTGAACATTTAGTACTACAGGTGTCTCCATTGCAAAAGAGGATTTTGAATTGAGTGCAAAGTGGTTTTAATTGAGCAGGACAGTACAGAGGAATGTCTCTTTACCAGGGAGGTGAATTTATCAGGAACAGAGAGTAGTTCTAGTAAATAGCAATTGAAATACTATTTGCAGTGCAAAATAGGACAAATGTTTGGCCTCACCCTGTCTCTCTCAGTAGTTAAATTCGGTTTGAATGAGTCTGTCGCGTTTGCGCAGACAGAGCTTGGTTTTTCAATGAAAATGCAGGCAAACAAGGCTCGGCTAGTATTGTTCGAGTTCACAACTATCAAAGGGGCAGGCGCAAGGATTTCTACTGGTGAATTCAAGAGTTTTTTTTGTTATAAGCTCTTTTGAGGGAAATAACAGACAAAGCAGGTACGTGAAGGATTTACAGTGGAGAATACCTGGTAAAGAGTAAGCAATGGTCGTGGATGATTGTGGAATGGTGCACCGCCAGTCTCCTGGTCAGGTTCTGTAGGTTGGTGTACTTTGGATGTGAAAATCGCATGCAGGCGCAACAAAGTCTTTTGTAAGAAAATGGGAAAAAACACGAAATTTCACCATAATATTGGTTTTTTGGACTTTTGGCGCGTTTTTCTGCTGACGTCAGCATGATGTCATAGGTGGGGTCAGGGCCGGCTGACGTCATAGGTGGGGTCAGGGCCGGCTGACGTCATAGGTGAGGTGGCGGGCTCTGACTGGTCCACGGGGATGGTGAAGTGGCAGGACAGGTCGGCAGACAGTCGGGTGCAACGGTTGATGTGACGGCATGGTGGCAGTGACGTGGGATGATGTGGAGGTGACGTAGTATAGGCGGAATAACCGAAACCGGAAACAGCCAGCGGTTTCATATCGCACCGCTCATGGTACGGGGGGGGAATCTGTCAGACGTACCTCCGACGAGCTGTGGCGGGGACGCGTGGCTGCCGAGTGACGTAACCCTTTTACGGACATCGGAAGATATCCGTCGGATGTGAGACCCGCTCCGATATCAACGATGACCGTCTGATCTGGAGGGCCTGATCCAACGGCTGTCAGGGCAGTGATGTGATCGGAAGATATGGCGGGTAAACAACGGACGTCGGAGCCGCCCCGATGTGATAAGAGTCGTTGGATGTTCAAGCTCCGATCGGACGGCTGTCGGGGTCAACAAAACGATCGGTCAATATGGAAGGGGGCAGGGTTGAGTTAATGTATATCGGGGTATGCGCTTTGGCAAAAAACATTAGATTATGGGTTTTTTGTGAATAATTTGCAAAAATGCACCCGGCCTTCAGACTTTGGATAAATGAAAAAAGTGGGTTTTGATGCATTACTTGGCAATTTGGAGCGGGTAAGGGTAGAACAAGGTTTTTACAAAGTTTATGCGCAAATGGGGGGTAATGAGTTAAAAAATGGATTTGGAAAGGGGGAAGAGGGTTTGGCTTAGGTTTATCAAGATGACCAGGTGTCATTTGATCCCTGACATAGGACTTATTGGCTATAATGCCAAGGGGAGGGGTATTTATACAAAATTTTGGGTTTATACACCATGGTGTTTAATATTAGTAGGGGAAAGGTGATATAGGGGATTTATATAGTAAAGTTAGAGTTAATATGGATGGGGGGGGTGAATGAAGGGAGAAACACTAAGTTTTTTTGTGAAACACTTGGCTTAAAGAGTAGATCAAAATGAAAAGATTTTTACACAAGAAATGTGGCTTTTGAATGAGCAAGAACCACCATGAAACCATAATCTTCTTCCATGAATCTCAGCTGATGAGGGGATGTTAGTAGTGAAAATGGAAAGGGGATGAAAGGAGGTTAGTCATGCTTCCTGCTACAACTTGATGAAGAAGAACACCTTGTCAATTGATTTAACTTTGCTTTGGTAAACACAGTTAACACACCTGCAATGGTAAAGATAACCTTTCTGCAACCCCAACTACTTACCCAGCTACTTGCCTAGCATTTTTTATTTCTTCTTGGAGGGTGCACTTGGACTTGCAGACCCTTACTTGCCTTTTCTTTTCTTTGGCTTTTCTCTTGTTTTTCTATCTACTTCTACCCTTATTTCTTCCAAGGTCCCAGATTAAGCTGTTGGGAGCCTTTTTTCTCTACCTGAACTACTTGTATGCCAAGATTAAACAGTTTGGACAGACTCCTTTCTCTATTCTATAACTGAAAAATTTAAAACATGACATGGTCCAGATTAGACTGTTGGACCATTTATCAAAATTTTAAGTACATACCAAGCTATAAGCACAGATTGGATTCTCTAGGAAATATGTGATCTTTGAATCATCAAAGCAGAGCATATTTGGACCTTTCATAGTCAATCATGAAATATGAAACCTATTGGTATAGGTAGCTAACAGTGGCTCCACATGAGGATGGTTTTTCATTTGAAAGACCAAGAACAGCAGGTCAGAATGCCTTGGCCTTTGACTGTTTTTATGAATTTGAAGTTTGCTGCTTTGGAATGCCAAAATTGTGTGCTTCTCTTCTTGGTAGGCCTCTGATTCTTTTCACCTTTTGCTGATAATTAATTATACTTGAGAAACTGCATTTTTACAATCTAAAAAGAAAATAATATATACCTCTGCATATATACAAGGGAACCCTGAACTGCACTCATGGGAAATAGTCAAAATAGTGCTTCAGCATCCTGCCATTCACAGGACCTTCATCCAAGTCAGTTTCGCTAAGACTTTTTAGGAAGTAAGTGTTGTTACCTTGCACTGCTTGGACAGCAAATGGTCCTCTCCATAAGGAATCAAATTTTCCATGCTTTCCTTTGTCTTCTCTTCTTGCATCCCACTTGAGGACTTTGTCACCAATGTTAAAATCTTCTGCCTTAGTTCTTCTATCAAAGGCCTTCTTTAATTTCTCTTGTAGAACTTGAACTCTGCTGAAAACTTGATCTCTAGTTTGTTGCAGACATATGATTTGATTTATCCTTCTTTGCATATCATTTGGTTCAGCTTGGCTTTCTTGAAGAAGCTTCATAACAGGTACTCCTAAGGATGAGGGGAACTTGGCCTCTAATCCATAAACCAACTCATATGGGCTGGTCCCAATTGATCTCTTGGTTGTTAGTCTATCTGCCCATAAGGCATTCACAAGCTTCTTGTGCCAATTCTTTTTGTTCTCTTCCAGTACTTTCTTTATAATGTTTACAAGGCTTTTGTTTGATGATTCAACAAGGCCATTTCCTTGAGGATAGTATGCAGTAGAATGGCCCAAAGTAATATGAAATTTGTGGCAGAAATTCACCATCTTTTTAGATCTAAAAGCAGCAGCATTGTCTGTGATTATTTTATCAGGACAACCAAATCTAGCCAATATGTTGTTCTCCAAGAACTGAATGATTATTGAATCATTTGCTTGTCTACATGGGGCGGCTTCAATCCACTTGGTGAAATAGTTTGTTGTTGTTAGAATCCATCTGTGCTGTCCTGAAGATGAGGGATGAATTTCCCCAATGAAATCCAAGCCCCATTGTTGAAAAGGTCTCTCTGTTGCAATAGGTCTTAAGGGAAGTGGTAGCAATTGCCTCTTTCCCTCAAACACTTGGCATTTGTGACATGAGGTTGTGAATTTCTTGACATCAGAGAACATGGTGGGCCAGTAATAACTGGCCCTCAGTATTTTGTCCACAGTGGACTTCCAGTACAAATGTCCACCACAGTCTCCTGCATGAAACTCTTGCATGATATTGTTAATTTCATGTTCAATTAAACAGTGCAGCAATATACCTTCATGGTTTTTCCAAAGCAAATTGCCATCCATCACACAAAATCTTGATGTTTTCATTTTTAAGAACCTACACTTAGTTTTGGACAGTCCTGGGGGAGCACTCAGGTTTTGTAAGACATAACAGATATCAGAGTACCAAGGAGATTGTTCAAAGGCTACATTGATCTTTGGAGTCGCCAGCTCCGGTTCACTGTCCAGCTGGTTAATGTCTAAGGCTTGAAAATTTGTTTCTGTCATTAGTTTGGCCAAGCCTTGCCCTTTTATTAGTTTTGTAGGTTTTATCTCAATGTCAAACTCCAAAATGTTGGCAATCCATTTTCCTCTTCTGCCCTCTAAATTTTCTTGGGTGAGAATGTCTTTGACAATAGGATTTGGCACATATGCTATAACATGGGAATAAAGGATATAAATCCTAAAGTATTTAATGGCTTTGACTAAAGCATAAGCTTGCTTTTCCATGATTTGATATTTTAAAGGTGCATCTCTGAGAGCTTTGCTAAAGAAAGCAATTGGCTTCTCATTTCCTTGGTCATCTTTTTGTAAAAGAACAACAACGATAGTATGCTGGGAGGCAAAAGAGAAAATGATAAATTCTCTGTCAAACTGAGGATTGGTCAACACTGGGGTTTGGGTAAGGGCCAATTTTATACTTTCAAATGCTTGATTGGCTTCAATAGTCCATTTTACTTTTGAATCTTTCTTTAGCATGTTATTTAATAATCTGATTAGTTCTGCTAAGTTTGGGATAAACCTTCTCAAGAAATTGATTTTTCCCAAGAATCCTTGCAACTCTTTGATATTTCTTGGGTGAGGCATTTGTAGGATAGCTTGTATCCTATCTGGGTCAATTCTAATGCCATATTTAGAAATGATGTGGCCCAATAGCTTGCCTTCTTCTAAACCAAATAGGGACTTCTTAGGATTCAAGGAGATTCCATATTTTCTGCATTTTAGGAAGATCTGTCTCAAATGTTTTATATGTTCTTGGTCTAATTTTGAGAAAGGTGTTAGGTCATCTAGGTAAATGACTAAAAAGTCATGAATCTCCTTTGAAAAAGCAATGTCCATTGCTCTTTGAAATGTTGCCCCTGCATTTTTCAATCCAAAAGGCATCTTTACATATTTGAAAGTTCCCCATGGGGTTGTAAATGTTGTTTTGTCCTGATCATTAGGGTGAACTAGGATTTGATTGAAGCCTGAAAATCCATCCAGTAATGAGATCCTTGAGGCCCCTACCACCCTTTGAAGAATGTGATTCATCTTGGGTAAGGGGTAGTTGTATTTTAAAGATACTTGGTTCAGATTCCTTAAGTCCACACACAGCCTAATTTCACCAGTCTTCTTTCTTGTAGGGACTAGGTTGGAGATCCATTCAGAGAATCTGATTGGTGCTATGATGCCTGCCTTGAACATTTTTTTTACCTCTTGCTCCATTGCTGGGAGAAGCATAGGATTGATTCTCCTCAGTTTTTGTTTAAAGGGTTTTTGATCAGGTTTGAGAGGGATAGTGTGTTGGATTACAGAGGTGTCATAGGACTTTAGGTCCTCATAGCTCCATGCAAAAACATCCTGGAACTTTTTAAAGAGGTCAATGTATTTTGGCTTTTGGTCAGGAGGTAAGGAAGCAGATAATTTAATTATCTTGGGTTTGTCAATTGTACCTATGTTACATTCTTCAATGGCTGCATTTAAGGGCTGCATTTTTGGTTTTCTGGGAATATTATTTGAATCAAAGATGTCCTATAGTGGAGTTAGGCATGTTGGTAGAAAATTGTCTTTCAGTTCTATGATTTCAGTTTCAGCATTGGCCAGTTCCTCACAATTGATTGATTGAATTTGCTGAATGCTGTCTTTGTTGAAAATAGTTGGATTTAGCATTTGTTTTGTTGTTCTAGGTGATATTGGGTGAGCAATCTGTTGAAACTGTATTTGTGATGGACTTGCTCCATCAAATATTTGTGTTTGACTTGCTGTCTCAAGTATTTGTGATTGACTTGCTGTCTCAAGTATTTGTGATTGACTTTCTGTCTCATTGTCAATATTTAGTCCTGCAAATTCTTGTTGCAGAGTTAAAAAATGGTTTATTTGCTTATCATCCTCAAATACTTGCCAATCATTAACATTATTTGGAATGGAGGGTCTGTGTTTTACCTCAGCTGTAAAACAATGATGGGGCTCAAAGGGCAACTTGCAGGTACTTGCAAAGGTGGCTAAACTATGAGCATGTAGATTGTGGGTTCTGGGAATTTTGGTAACTTGGAATTCAGAGAAAAAGTTTAGTACCTCAGCAACAGCAGACCTATAAGTCCTTAGTCTTTTGTCATTGGTGACAAAGTTTCCTTTTACTTTTTGGATAACTAAATCTGAATCACCCATGATTGAAACCCTGGCAGCTTGTAAGAATTTTACCAACTTGAGTCCTAGTAAAAGAGCTTCATATTCTGCCATATTATTAGTACATCTGAAATTCAATCTATAGGCTCTGCCTTCTGCATGACTATTTTCTTTATTGTGTACCCAAACTCCAGCTCCTGCCCCTAATTTGTTGACTGAGCCATCAAATTCAAGGAACCATAGAATATCTTGCTGGGAAGGAGATTTTATGATCTGTTCATGGGCTGGTAATGTGAGTAGCAGTTGTGGTTTTTTCTCTAGCTTGTCTTCTAGGACAGTCTCCTTGTTTGATTGGATGTTCTTGAAAACTAAGGCAGCAGCAACATCTAGTGTTTGATTGACTGTTGTTTCATGAGTGATACTACTTTCATTTGCATCTTCCTCTTGTATGAATATCTTGGTTTCAACCTCACCTTTTTGGGGAGTTATGGTGTCATTGAAGAGAATGTATGAGTCTATGTCTGAATGGACAGCATATATAGGAAAATTTTGAGGCTTTTCTTCACTGCTGACCATGTACTTCATTAGTGTTTCTCTGTACAGTCTTTTTGGTTGCCCAAACACAGAGATGGTGGCATACGACATGTCTAATTGCAGGGAACCTTGGAGTTTGGCTCCCCATGATCTTGATAACAGCATCCCATACTTAGGTGGGATATCAGCAACTACCACATCCATTAGGATTGTTTTGTTTGGGTATTGAACCAGAGACACACATAAGTCTTTTATGAGACCTAGACACTTGACTTGGCTGGAGTCAAAGGAAAACAAATCCTTATATGGTCTTGTTATGTCTAAATTCAATCTCTCCATGACTGCTTTTGGCATGAGATTGTGAGAGGCACCTGAGTCAAACATTGCATTATGTAATATTTTATCATGAATATGCAAACTGACATAGAAAGGCAGTACCCCTGTGACTACTGTTTTTCCATCTACTTCTGGGCCAAACAGGAGTTCTGGGGTGTCATCCAGCACATTGACATCATCTTTGTTGCTAGTGAGTTGAAGGGACCTTTTGATTTGCAGTTTATAGATGTCATGCTTGGCTAGTTCCAAGAGAGGAATTGCTATCTTTAGTTTGCCAATTTCTATTTCTAAGTCAAAGGGTTTTTCAGATTGGGCCTTGGGGTTGTAGGTGACAGTTCTTTCCTTGTTCATTACATCTTCTTCTTGATTTTTGTCTTGACTTTGAGACTTATCCTTTTTACTCATCTCTTGAGGAGTAACATTTAAATTAGGATGAGAAGATGAGGTAGCCACAGGCTGCTATCTTAAGGACAGTGGTTCAGTGATCTCTTCAACAATCACTTCTTCTGTAGGTGAATTTATTTTGTCATTAGGTTCGGTGACTATAACTCTTTCAGGCTACTGATTATCATTTTTCTTTTCAGGCTGGCTGACATTCACAGTTCTGCTCCTTAGCTTGTATTGTTTATGGACTTCATAAACAACAGTGTCATAGCCTTGTTTAAAGTCAAAGGATTCCCCTGATTTAGTTTGGAACAGTTTGACTTCCTCATTCTCATGATCTTCTTGTGTTAAGAAAACTTGACTTTCACCATCTAGGCCTATTAAATTAATCTCCATATCTTCATTGGGCTCTGCTGATGTGGAAGCTTCTGCATAATTTTCTTGGAAAGGGGGTCTTATGTCTTGATCAGCACTGGTTTTGCCAATACCTGGGTTTTGAGTTCTCCTAAAATTTGGATTCCTAGGAGGGTTGTTTTGTGGTGCTTCCCATGATGATTTTCGTTCAACCGATTCCACTCTATCACCTAATCTTTTCATTCCATTAAGTATGGCATCAAGCTTTGATCAAAGGCAGAGGGTTCCTCTTTGAAAACAGTCCTCTTTTCCAACCTTGCCCTGTTTCTTTTGGCAATTTGGTTGGCTTCCACTGTGACAGCAACCCTTTGGGCCTCTTCAAGGGATTGAGAGTCTCTTTCCTTCAACTGATAGGCCATGTCAGGGTCGAAACCATCAGGGAATTTGTACAAGGCTAAATCAGGAGGAGGCCTTAAATTTTGTGGAATTGAGTTATATACATTGTTAAATCTTGCACAATACTCCAAAACAGTCTCCTGGGGACCTCTTTTGATGGTGTGATATTCCCCAAGTATGTGCAGAGGATCTTTCTTCTTCTCCCATCTACTAGTAAAGGCTTGATATAGTTCAGCAGGAGTTGTAATGGAGTTTGCATTCAAGGATCTAAACCAAGTTCTTAAATCCCCAGTTAGGCTTTGAACAAACATCCTCATTCTGACACTGTCATCATCTATTTCGTAGGTCTCAAAATGGTCTTGCATCCTCTTGGCATGCTGGGCAGCTGTCAGAGGGCCATTGGAGTCAAAGTATGAAATTTTGGTTTGGTAATCTTGGGGTAGAGCTGCAGCATTAGCTGGTATCTGCAAGGGTGCATATCTGTTAGCCATATTTACAGGATTTAGAGGATTAACAGGGGCAGCTGGGATAATAGGAACAGTGGGTATCACAGGGGTAACAAGTAGGGGTGAACCTAAAGTGTTGTTTAAGGGGATATGTGCAGTGGATGAAGATGTAAGAGGAGGACTTTGAGATGTGGAAGGAGAACTAGGGGAACTAGGGGTAGACCAGAAAAGGACCTTGCATGGGGTAGATATAAGGCTAGGATGATCTGAATCTGAGGTTAATTCAGCAGGCTGTTCCTGCTTTTGCTGCCTCCTAATGTTTCTTTGGATGGTATTTGGATTATTAACAATGATAGGTGGATTAGGGTCAGGATTTTCCCTAGTATGCCGTGGATTTTTCTTAGGAGCCAGCTTCTAACTGTTTTTTAGGATTTTGTAGAAAATTTTTATATCTGCAAGGACTGGATGAAGATTTTGGAATGGCTATATATTCTAAGAGCTAAGATGAAGATTCCCTAAACAAGCTCCTCCCTAAAGCTGTTAATGTGATACAGAAACAGATTAAAGGCCTCTTGGCTGGTTTCAGGCTTGATAGTAGCAAGGAAAATATATGGTAATTAAAAAATCTCAAGCACTCCCCAGTGGAGTTGCCATTTATGTTAACACCCAAGTTGTTCCCTATGACTCCCAAGGGAATACGGCCGGGGTAACCACTAACCAATCTTTGGATCACAATTTCTAGCCAAACTGTAATCAGAGAGGGCTCTCTCTTTATGATTTGTCTCTGTTATGATGGTGTTTTAGGCTAGCTATTATGCTCAGGTTTTGGTTTATGTTTGGTTGAAGGATTTCTTTCAGGTCTTAAGATGTAGTGTTTAGAGAGTGAAAAATCATTGGGCAATGGAGTCTGGAGTTGAGAAATGATTTGATATGCAGGATTGGTGGTGTTCAAACTGCAGGGCCTATTGTGTATCTTAGACAAACAAATTTAGCTTAAATGGTGATGTATGTCAACCAACAGAAAGCAACTAAGAATTTTCTATTAAGCCGGTGAGGTGAAAGTGTAACACACTGCACAGGAGCAAAACTTGAATTCTTGTGACAAAGGTCACTGTGAAAGATGTACTCTGTAAGTGCAGCAATTAAGAATTACACTTATCAAGATTGCATCTGAAGAAGACATTCATTAACAACACAGATTGAACTCAGGGTATTCACTGAATAAATCCTGAAAGTTATTCTTTTTCCCTGTTGCTAAATATTTAAAGTTAGATAACATAAGAATTTTAACAAATAAAACACATAACAGAGAGAGTTACAGAGACTTATTGTATGGTGAAATACACAGGAATCCAGCAGTTTCCAACAAACACCAATACGCATTCAACACTTCAGAAATCCGAGAAATTCCATCACTTTCTTTATTAACTTATGAAAGGATTACGGCATAAGAACTTCTTCAGGAGAAATCAACAACAACCCTTGCAAGCTCATGAAAAGGGGACTTTATAGGAATGCTTATACAAAATATCTCAGGCATTGAGTCATCTGAAAGAGAAAATATCTTCATAAATTTGCACAGAAAGTAGAAAAGAAGTTATTACAACTTTGAATGCAGCATAAATTCTCTTTATGTCTGTCAGAGGATAATTTGACCTTTGGAGGTCATTGAGTCGGTTCAGACGCTTTGCTTTAACGCTGAATAATGTGTCTTTATTTTTTGCTGCGCTGCATTTTCTCGGCCCTGCCACCTGTGGTTTTCCTATTCTTGTTGTGTTGGCCAAAATCTCTGCTGAGTTGGCTCAGCTTTAATCTTTGATGCATGCTGATTTTGTTTAAACTGTGCTTTGCATGACAACTGATATTTTTAAAAAACAAAATTTGGTGAGTGGCTCCCTGTCTATAAAATTTTCTGTATTGCATTTTTCCACCAGTCTTGCGTAGGGAGTTGATGCCTGAGGATTGCATCTATTGTCTCCTCTGCTTCTGTATATTTATAAAAATTGGGAGCCACCCCAAACAGGTGATTGATCTCATTCATTATAAAAAATAGATTCTCTACTCTGTTATAGAGAGTCTGTCCTGTGGCTGGCTCTGTTTCCTCTGAGGTGCTGGGCTTCTCATTGATCTGACTAGTGGCAAATGTGTTGACCCTTTTGGCATACTGGTCATGTGTGAACAATCTCCCTGTGCTGTTCAGTAAGCTAGGGAGCCCTCTGTTTTCTAACACCTGAAACTTTTCCAAAAACCTGTTCACCTCAGTCTGCATATCCTGGGTTCTTCTTTCCAATGTCTGCACTAAGTTTCTCAGTGTGAGAACCCTTTTGACCATTTGGATAGTCTCAGTTCTGTTTGTAATTCCCATGGTAGCTAACTGAGAACTTGTTTTATGGTTAAGTACGTTGATCATTCTGGTGGCCACTTCAGGCATATTGCTCAATAAAGCTCTTGATCTGTGAACCTCCTTCTGTGCCTTTGGGATGAGCTCTAATTGCTCATGGATTGTCTCAATATATTGCCATTTCTCATTGATAGATTGACCAATGTTAGCCCACAGCACTATTTTAAGCTCAGCCACCACCTTATCTAACTTGAGCTCATTCTCTAGCTCTTTTATTCTGCTTTTGAGGGCTTTCACCTCCCTGTCCTTCTCTGCCACAGTTTGTTTGGATTTATCATACCTATCATTGACTTTGGCTAACTTTTCCCTGGTCTCATTTAACTCTGTCATTTGAGCTTCCAGGATTTGGATTTCATTCTTCAGCTTTTGCATATCTAGGCTTTGGGCCTGCTCTGTAGTTGTTGGCGCTGCTGGAGTAGATGTTGCTGTCTGTTCAGTCTGTTGAGGAGGAGGAGCAGTGATAGGAGCAGTTTCCTCGAGATTGATGATCTGAGGAGGAGGCTGAGAGGTCTAACCCTCTTCTCTTTGTTTCAATGCTTCTTGCAGGGCCGCTTGTGTAGCCTCAGATTCTCCCAATTTCTCTTGTGCCTGAACAAGCTGTTTATAAATGGAAATCAACAAGGCTGTGGTATCCTGCTCATGCCTTTGTTGGGCTACCTCATCTGTCTGAGGGTGAATGGTAGCTGGGAGTTTGATTTTCTTCCTCAAGGCAGCCATGTCAGCATCCCTCAACTTCAAGATTTCCTGTATTCCTGTAATATCTTTGGGATCATGCCTAATTTCAATGATTATGTCTTCCAAGGACCTTATTCTGTTGTCCTTCGCCTGGGATGATGCCCTCTCCAATTCCAGCTGAGAGGCTGTGGCATTAAGGCTGCTCTCTAGCTTGTAATTTTCTAATGTTTTGTCTGCCAAGGAGGCATACACCATCTCACCAGTCTGTTTGTGCAGTTCAATTTTATCCATTGGGTGTATGTCTTTGGCCAGGACCTCCAGGTTGGTCCTGAGGTAATCTGAGGCAGATTGGGGATGCAGTGCTGTGGGCATAAAATGACTCATGATCATTTTTCCTTCACTTACATCAAAGGCAGACATGAGTCTTTGCTGATTGGTGGGAGCCATGTTTAACAGATGATTGTACAGCTGTATCTTGATAGGATCACTCCTCCTTTTGATGTCTATAAATTGCTGTTTGATACTGAGTCCACCTTCTTTCTGCTGGCCGGAGGAGCTGACTTCTCCTCCCATTGTTCTCTCTTGTTCCTGCTGGAAGGAACTGGCTGAGGTTTCTCTGCTGGGTGGGCCCATGCCCAATGCTTGTATTATTGCTATGTCATCCTCCGAAAAGTCATTCAATCTTTGTCTTTTCTCTCCCTGGTTGATAGATGAAGTCAGAGGAGTTTCTCTATCCCTTTTTCTGCTTAAGTCCTCCTTCTGTGGAGTTTGGAGGACCGAGGCGTCAGTGGTGACTTCTGGCCTAGGAGGCACTATGTTCTGAGCCTCTTGCTCAGTGGAAGTTGGAGTATCAACTACTCTTTCCTGCTGTAAGGGATGCTGTCTGTCATGTTTCCCTTCTTCTTGTTGCTGTTGTTGCTCTGCCTGCTGCTGCCTTTCTTTATCTGTCTGCTCTTGAGTCACTGGAGGTGACTGCTCCTTCTCTTGATGTGGTTGCTCTGTCTCCATTTCCTTTTCTTTGCCTTTGCTGGATATATTTTCGGTGGCCTTGGTAGTTTGATGTTCGGCAGTTGAGGAGGATGCAGCTACTCCCACTTGTGTGCTTGGAAGTGTGAATATCTGTGAACAAATTTCAAGGTCAGTCATCTTCCTTAGATTCCTTAGTGCCCTCTGGTTTAACTCTTCTTGTGACATGGTCTCTTCTAAGGTCCCTCTCCTCCATTTGTCTTGGTTTGCATATTTTTCAATGTGAGGGATACTATGGTGATCATAGGCAGACAACTTATATTTGAGCCTCCTCATAGTTATGAAATGATTAGGGTCATAGGGTGCCCATAGGAAACTGGTTTGCAGGCCAAGGGACTCAAGCATTCTATCTACTTCCCTCCATCCTTGCTCCCTCTCGTTATAGATAAAATGGCCAAGTTGGCTTTTCACCTTCAACTGTGCTTTTTTGCCTTTTCCTGAAAAGTGAAGCACATCAACTCTGCCAAATTGCCTAAAGTACTCTAGGGAAAATAGCCTCATAGGCACATACTTAGGTAATCTGAATGGAGGTAAATCACACCCATATATCCTGATGACAGTGTGGTTTTGGTAGAAGTACCAATCCCCAATGCTGTAAGCTTTGGATAGCTGAAGAATTCTTTGCATGTCATCAGTGAGTCTCGGAGGAGGTGAGCTCATCATCATTGCCATAGCTGGATGGATGAACAGATCTATGAATTCACAGTAAGTATATGGAGACTCAGGTGTAGTGTGGAAGACAGAGGACCAATAGACCACTGATCTGGGATTGCCTTGGGCATCCACTCTTTTGATTGAAAAATGAAATTTCTCATGTTGATGGTACAAGATCAAATGGTAAATGTAGGAGGCGTATCTGAACATCCTATCTCTCCTCAAATTCATCAATTGCTCATGAATCTTGTCCGATATGTAGGTGGCATAGTCATAGCAGATTGGTGACTTGACAGGAGCAAACATAAGCATCATTACCAGCACAATTGCATCAATATGCTCAATTGAACTATATCCCAAGATGGGACAAATCATATCTGCAAGGTCTCTGCCCAGCTCATTGAGATATACATGACCAATTGGAGGGTACATCACAATGTCAGAGTTAATGTATAACTGATTAAGTTTGATAATTTGAGCATCTGTCAGTTTAGCCCCTTGTTTTATCAGGTTCACTAGTGACAAAGGGACCAACTTCTTCTGAGGGTTGAAGCAAAGCATGTCTCTGATAGCTTGAGGGGTAACATAGAAAAGTACTGAACCAGATGGGTCAACAACAGCCCTCTGAGAAGCATCATAATGTTCAGCACACAGGTGGATTAGTTCAGGGAACTGGTTGACCTGAGGGAGCTTGAAAATAGGGAGGAAAGAGTCCCATATGCCCAATATATCTGTCCCATTTTCATGCTTGGCTTTCAACTCATTCAACAGATGAATGTGGAATTTGCTGCTCATAAACATTTCTTCTGTAATTTGGTAATCCATATCTGCCAAGGCTTGCCATTTCAAGTTCCTTTGAGGGGCATTCAGAGGCTGAACATTTAGTACTACAGGTGTCTCCATTGCAAAAGAGGATTTTGAATTGAGTGCAAAGTGATTTTAATTGAGCAGGACAGTACAAAGGAATGTTTCTTTACCAGGGAGGTGGATTTATCAGGAACAGAGAGTAGTTCTAGTAAATAGCAATTGAAATACTATTTGCAGTGCAAAATAGGACAAATGTTTGGCCTCACTCTGTCTCTCTCAGTAGTTAAATTCGGTTTGAATGAGTCTGTCGCGATTGCGCAGACAGAGCTTGGTTTTTCAATGAAAATGCAGGCAAACAAGGCTCGGCTAGTATTGTTCGAGTTCACAACTGTCAAAGGGGCAGGTGCAAGGATTTCTGCCGGTGAATTCAAGAGTTTTTTCTGTTATAAGCTCTTTTGAGGGAAATAACAGACAAAGCAGGTACGTGAAGGATTTACAGTGGAGAATACCTGGTAAAGAGTAAGCAATGGTCGCGGATGACTGTGGAATGGCGCGCCGCCGGTCTCCTGGTCAGGTTCTGCAGGTTGGTGGACTTTGGACGTGAAAATCGCATGCAGGCGCAACAAAGTCTTTTGTAAGAAAATGGGAAAAAACACGAAATTTCACCATAATATTGGTTTTTTGGACTTTTGGCGCGTTTTTCTGCTGACGTCAGCATGATGTCATAGGTGGGGTCAAGGCCGGCTGACGTCATAAGTGAGGTGGTGGGCTCTGACTGGTCCACGGGGATGGTGAAGTGGCAGGACAGGTCGGCAGACGGTCGGGCGCAACGGTTGACGTGACGGCATGGTGGCAGTGACGTGGGATGATGTGGAGGTGACGTAGTATAGGCGGAATAACCGAAACCGGAAACAGCCAACGGTTTCATATCGCACCGCTCATGGTACGGGGGGGGAATATGTCAGGCGTACCTCCGACGAGTTGTGGCGGGGACGCGTGGCTGCTGAGTGACGTAACCCTTTTACGGACATCGGAAGATATCCGTCGGATGTGAGACCCGCTCCGATATCAACGATGACCGTCTGATCTGGAGGGCCCGATCCAACGGCTGTCGGGGTAGTGATGTGATCAGCAGATATGGCGGGTAAACAGCGGACGTTGGAGCCGCCCTGATGTGATAAGAGTGGTTGGATGTTCAAGCTCCGATCAGACGGCTGTCGGGGTCAACAAAACGATCGGTCAATATGGAAGGGGGGAGGGTTGAGTTAATGTATATCGGGGTATGCGCTTTGGCAAAAAACATTAGATTATGGGTTTTTTGTGAATAATTTGCAAAAATGCACCCGGCCTTCAGACTTTGGATAAATGAAAAAAAAGGTGGGTTTTGATGCATTACTTGGCAATTTGTAGCGGGTAAGGGTAGAACAAGGTTTTTACAAAGTTTATGCGCAAATGGGTGGTAATGAGTTAAAAAATGGATTTGGAAAGGGGGAAGAGGGTTTGGCTTAGGTTTATCAAGATGACCAGGTGTCATTTGATCCCTGACGTAGGACTTATTGGCTATAATGCCAAGGGGAGGGGTATTTATACAAAATTTGGGGTTTATACACCATGGTGTTTAATATTAGTAGGGGAAAGGTGATATAGGGGATTTATATAGTAAAGTTAGAGTTAATATGGATGGGGGGGTGAATGAAGGGAGAAACACTAAGTTTGTTTGTGAAACACTTGGCTTAAAGAGTAGATCAAAATGAAAAGATTTTTACACAAGAAATGTGGCTTTTGAATGAGAAAGAACCACCATGAAACCATAATCTTCTTCCATGAATCTCAGCTGATGAGGGGATGTTAGTAGTGAAAATGGAAAGGGGATGAAAGGAGGTTAGTCATGCTTCCTGCTACAACTTGATGAAGAAGAACACCTTGTCAATTGATTTAACTTTGCTTTGGTAAACACAGTTAACACACCTGCAATGGTAAAGATAACCTTTCTGCAACCCGAACTACTTACCCAGCTACTTGCCTAGCATTTTTTATTTCTTCTTGGAGGGTGCACTCGGACTTGCAGACCCTTACTTGCCTTTTGTTTCTTTGGCTTTTCTCTTGTTTTCTATCTACTTCTACCCTTATTTCTTCCAAGGTCCCAGATTAAGCTGTTGGGAGCCTTTTTTCTCTACCTGAACTACTTGTCTGCCAAGATTAAACAGTTTGGACAGACTCCTTTCTCTATTCTATAACTGAAAAATTTAAAACATGACATGGTCCAGATTAGACTATTGGACCATTCATCAAAATTTTAAGTACATACCAAGCTATAAGCACAGATTGGATTCTCTAGGAAATATGTGATCTTTGAATCATCAAAGCAGAGCATATTTGGACCTTTCATAGTCAATCATGAAATATGAAACCTATTGGTATAGGTAGCTAACAGTGTCAAAGCGTCTAAAATTCATTTAATTCGGAAACATACTTCCCCTTTATTTTTAGTTGATCAAGTAATCCGCAATTGTGGAAGAAATTCAATTGAAACCCCGTCGTTCGCAGAGGCTTATGAGTCAACCGTCTTTGTCTCCAGAATCGAAGCTAGTACGGACAAAGCGAACTCGTTTAATCGGTTCCAAATCTCCTATTAAAGTTAGAACAAGTGTTCCAACAACATCAGAGACTCCGGTTACTCCAAACATTTCTGGTATCCCTGCCTCTACAGAAGAAGTTTAGCAGCCACAGAAGGACAGTAGTACTGATCCTAGTCTGAGGGTAAACACTTGTGTTAACGAACCAGTTCCATTTACAACCGGTTCAGAGAGTCTTGCTCCTCAAACATCTGTCCCTGCCGATTCCATACCTTATTCGGCACTAGAAATATTCTACGGACCTGACGGTCTACCCCTTACACCTGGTCTGATTACCATAGAAGAGATTATGAAAGATCCTCCATTTGGTACTCCATCGAAATTTGGAGTCGGGATCACTCTGTATCCTTCTTCATCAGAAGTTAGTCTACCACCAGCGAAAGCTCCTGTAGAATCGCTAGGTAATCTTTTGGATAGACTAGAAATGTCTGAACAACCGTTAACATCTAGGACTATGTCGTCTGACACAGCGATGACAGAACTCCCTACTATCCCTCCAACGATGTTCACCGGTATACCATCTGTCCCAACTAGCTCTCAATCGCTAGTAGGAGCCCACTCAGGGGCCATTTCGACGGTATGGACTGTTCATGTTTGTTCATCCGGAATAATATTTGGAAACTCTTATGTTGAGTCTCAACAAATTGATCCATTTGGAGGTCAATTTGGGTAGTACGGCCCTCAAGGGAAAACCATCCCCTTGAGTTCTGGATTATCACCATATGGGGGGCAGTATGCGCTTTCATTATCCCCTTCGGGAGGACAACCATACGGGAGTTCACAACAAAATTTGGGTTATGCTGGAATTACTTCAAGCAGTTGGGTACCGATACTATCTCAACAACCAAGAGTTGTATATTCGATGCAAAAATGCTTACCTATGTCAAATATACCAACTACGCCAGCTATTGTGATGGTGTCGCAAGTTCAAGGGCTCCCTGTTGTATGCCAACCTCAGGTTTCTCAGGTTGTAATGCAACAGCTCCTTGACCCTGCGACTCAACCACAATCGCCGACTGGTGGAATGACACAGGTTCAGACGGGTACAATTACCCCTCATCTTGGTCAAACAGTTAGTATCGGGCAACAACACATGGCTTCACAACCATGGCTAGTACAATACCAACAACTGCAATTCCAACAAGTATACCAAGGTTCTGAGCAACAAATCTTTGCAAATAGTGGGCATCCGTATATTCAAAACGGTCAAAATCAACCATTTTACAATGGTAAAGCCCACCAACCTTACCAAAGTTACCAGCATCAAATGCATTATGCCGGTATGCAAAGACCAACTGCTCAGGCAATCCCATCTTATCCTAGGTATGCTTCACCTAACCTGAATCAGCAGTTACCCTTCGTGGAAACTTTAGAGTTACCTGATTTAAATCGGTTAACAAACGATCCAATCGCTTATGCCCCTTGGTGGCCAATGATTCCGCATAAACTTGCATCAAATATTCCTAAATTTAATGGAAATCCGGGTGAAGATCTGTCGAATCATGTGATGACCTTTCATCTGTGGGGCTCATCAAACACCCTAAATGATGATTCGATTAGGCTTCACCCTTTTTAGAGGACGTTAACTGGTCCGGCAGAAAAATGGTACATCGAATTGCCCAGAGCTTCATTCGACAACTTCAGTACCCTAGCCACAACCTTTTTAACCCATTTTCAATTACCGATAAGGTACGAAACGGGAACGGAGCTTCTTACCAACTTCAAACAAATGACGGCCACTCACATATCGGATCATATACATGAGTGGCGACGTCGTCGTAGAATGGTGAAAACGTATGTTCCTGCTCATCTTTTAGCTGAATGGTTTATTAAGTCATTACTACCTTCCATCACGAAAGATGTGGCAAAAGGGGGAGTCATCACAGAAGAGCAAATTATCGCTCGTGCGCAATATTTGGACTTGATTTACACTCAGTCTGGCACGCTCTACGATAAAATACTTGACGCCCCTAGACCGGAATTCTCAGTTCCTCCTCCTCCTAAATCAAACAATGACTCTCATGCAGGCGATGGCGTGATTTGCGCAACAGACACAAAATCGACAAAGGCTACATCCAAAAAGGCCCGTAAGATTTCAGGACAAAATTCAAAAGATAAACTTCTTGCCTCGGAAGTAAATGTCGTATCAATAGATAAAGGCAAAGAAACCAAGCAACCAGGGGGTAAGAAGAAAGGCAAAGGGAAGAAGAAGAAATAGGAGGAATCATCTCCTGAAAAATCTTTTGCAAACCCTCCTGGAAATAGGAAACTAAAATATCCATGCATGATATGCGATGAGGATCATCAGACACTAGATTGTCCACACAGAGCTGAGCTTAAAAAATTCTTCAAGAATTCAAAAACCTCCGCAGTGTTAACTGATCCGTTTCCAAATCCAGGAACAAATCTGGTTGATAGTGGAAATGCTTCCCCATCTCATGTGCTAATGTTGTCAGTTTCAAAACAGCAAAATGATGCTTTGATATCGACAAGGAACAAAGATTATGGGAATCCACAGCTGTCGAACAACAAGGATAATGATCAACCTAGTAGTTCGACAACAACTTCGACAGAAGTTGCACCGCCCATCATTCCTGAACTGACAATAAAACCGCCAAAGGGAGTAGTACACAAATCGACATTTAATCCTCGTGCTAGAGTAGCACAACATTATAATATAGTGGAAGATTTTGCCCAATCGCCATCCACTATGTCGACTCTTGAAGTACTACAAAATTGCCCATCCCAAAAGCAGGCTTTATTATCAGCCGTTGGTGGGATAGACCCAAAGGATTCCAATCTTGTATCCTTCGATCATAAAGGATACGATCCTCAATTACGAGCTCAACTAGCTTTCCTTGTTCAAGTGAAAACCCTCAACAAAACTGTTCATCGAACAATTATCGATGAGGGGGCATCTACATGTATTATGTCGATGAGTTGCTGGAAAACTTTAGGATCTCCAACCTTGTCGCGATCTTCGACGACATTAAAAGCATTTGATGGACGAACATATACCCCATATGGTATTCTAAGTAACTTGAAGGTTGAACTAGGAGGGAAAATAGTAGAAATAGATGTTGAAGTAATAGACAGAAATCTCAATTACAACATCCTACTGGGAAGACCATGGATATATGCTATGGCTGCTATTGTGTCGACCTATTTTAGGAAGATTTCATTTCCCTTTCAAGGAGGAATTACAATCTTCGATCAACAAAACTCCCTCCCCAATGGTTCTCAAGTTACGGGAAGCATTCCTATGATCCATGGAAGCCCCCATTCACTTCAAAATATCGGAGTAGGCCTACTAAAAGACCCTGTATTAATGGGAACTTTTGCCCTTCCACCTCCAATCAATTTGGCGGAAGTAGCGTCAATATGAACCTGCAACATGATGTCTTATAAAAAGATCTCAGAAAACGATATCGACATGGATCATGCGATGGTTTTTCCTCCAAGCCCAACATAAATATTGTAGCAATCAATGTTCCTAGCCTGGGAGGTAAACCCAAATCAACGCTCATCGAGTGTTTGGATAGGTAGGTCTAAGGAATATGGCACCCCTTCAGATCCTTGGTCGAGAGTGCATGACACCGACGAAGGAATTCTTCAATCAATGGTAATTGAAGGGACACCATGGGATGATTACCACCATCGTTCCCTTCTTCCGGATTGTGAAGAAAATACTCCTGATGACCTTTATCATCCTTTAGTTTTTGATTTTCTATCAAATACTGTAAACATGGTGGATTCCGAGTGAAACTTGTCCAACATTGAAGAGACTATCTCCATAAATATCTCGACCAAAACAGATGTTGTAGAGAATATTTATGTTGGAAAATGTTGTTCTCCTTCAGAACTGGAAATATATAATGCTCTTTTTCGTGAATTCAGAGATGTCTTTGCTTGGTCATATAGTGAAATGCTAGGCATTGACTCGAGTATCGTTGAACACGAAATTAAGATGTATCCAGATGTCAAACCAGTGCGACAACAGCTACGGCAGGTGCACCCCAAGAAAGCTGCTGCCATTAAGGCAGAAGTTGAAAAACTTCTCCATGCTAGTTTCATTTACCCGGTTCCTCTAACCGATTGGGTATCGATTATTGTCCCTGTTATGAAAAAACAAGGAACAATTAGAGTGTGCGTCGATTATAGGGATGTAAATCAAGCTTGTCCAAAAGACAACTACCCTACACCCTTCATCGACTAGATAATTGATGAATGCGCCGGATGTGAAATATTTTCATTTATGGATGGATTCTTCGGGTATAATCAAATAAATATCCACACACAGAACTAGTCAAAGACTACATTTATTTGTCCGTGGGGCACATTCGCATATCGAAAATTACCCTTTGGTTTAAAGAACGCAGGGGCAACATCTCAGAGGGTAATGAATTATGCCTTCCATGACATAAAAAAAATCATTCAACCATACCTTGATGACCTTTCATCTCATTCGTGAAAGCAGACTGATCATCCGCAGCATTTAAGAGTGATATTTCTACGTTGCTGACACTACAAGATATGACTCAATCCACACAAATGTGTATTTTGTGTCAGTTCTGGTCATTTACTTGGCTTTGTAGTCTCAAAGGACGGGATTCATCTTGACCCATGTAAGGTTTAGGCAATCATAAATTTGCCTCCACCTTCAAATTTGCTTCAGATTCATAAACTCCAAGGGAAAGCAAACTTTCTAAGGAGGTTCATTCCAAATTACGCCGAACTTGCTAAAGGTTATATGCATCTTTTGAAAAAGGAAGTACCCTTTGTCTGGGATCAGGTTGCGCAAGCTTCCTTTTATGCTTTAAAAGAATGCCTAATGAAAGCATCATTAATGTACGCTCCTGATTATCAAAAAGATTTTAAACTGTATCTGGCCGCAACGCATACGACCATCGCAATGGCTTTAGTTCAAATAGACGACGGAATCGAACATCCTATATATTATTTAAGTAAGAACTTAAATGATACAGAAAGCAAATATTCTTATGTTGAGAAGCTAGCACTCGCAGCTGTTCAAGCGATACAGAGATTTCGACACTATGTCCTCTTTCGAAAAACTACCATTCTGTCAGATTGCAACCCCATGACTTATATATTGTCGCAACAGTTGCTGGGGGGAAAATATTCAAAATGGATAGCAATCCTACAAGAGTTTGATCTGGAATTTGTAAAATCCAAGTCAAATAAAGCTCTGGTTTTCGCAGAACTATTATGCGATCGCCCATCGTCGTCCAACGATGAAACGTCTGAAGAAACGATCGTGGATGAAAGTTTGTTTCTGATATCTTCGAGCAATCAGTGGTATGGGGATATAATCATTTATCTCCAAACCCAAAAATATAGGCCAAATACCTCTCGCTCCAAACAAAAACGTATTCGATACCAAGCAAAAGACTACAGGATCGTCGGTGATACACTTTACCGTCATGGTATCGATACAGTTCTGAGAAGGTGCCTCACGCATGAGGAGGCCGAAAAAGTCCTGAATGATTGCCATTTAGGAGCGTGTGGGGGGCATCAATCCGGTTATGCTACAACACAAAAAATCTTACGAGCAGGATATTTTTGGCCAACAATGTTTAAAGATTGCATAAATGCAGTCAGAAGTTGCCATGCTTGTCAAATTTTCGATAGCAAAACCAGAAGACAACCCGCACCTCTGCAGCCAATAGTTGTTGTCGGGCCATTCGCCAAATGGGGCATCGATTTCATGACATGTAACCCCACCTCGACCGGGGGGCATGGGTATATCACAGTCGCAGTTGACTATTTTACCAAATGGGCCAAGGCGATGCCTACATTAGATAATACTGGTGAAACAACTTCCCTCTTATTTTTCAATCATGTAGTCGCTAGATTCGGCGTCCCACAAGCTATAGTCACAGCTCATGGATCACATTTTCGCAATCACATGATGGTCGAATTAGCTGCCAAACTAGGGTTGTCTCACGACAGCTCTACTCCATATTACCCACAAGCTAACTGACAAGTTGAAGCAATCAACAAGGTCCTGAAGCACATGCTGCAAAGGATGATTGGAGTTCACAAAAGAAGGTGGCACCTAATCCTGTACTCAGCCTTGTGGGCTTACCGAACATCTATAAGGAATGCAACCGGGTTTACACCTTTCCAACTGGTATATGGCCTAGAATCAGTCTTACCAATCTAGTGAGAAATCTTGTCCCTCAAACTCGCAATTGATCTCCTCCCCAGAACTTCAGAAGAAGAAGCTCGTTCCTTGGAACTAATCCAATTGGATGAAACCCGTTGTGACGTCGCTTTGGCTAATGAAGCCCATAAGAAACGAGTCAAAGCGCAGTTTGACAAACATGTCAAACCCTGTGTCTTGTCAGAAGGTGACTTGGCCTTGCTTTATGACCAAGAATCTGATAAATTGGGAGCAGGTAAATTTAAGTCTTTATGGATGGGCCCCTATATTGTTAAGCGAGTGTTAGCAAAAGGAGCCTATGAGTTAATGGATTATGACGGAATTCCACTGGCGCAACCTCGTAACGGGTTGTACCTCAAGCGTTACTATGCGTAATTTAGTATGGTAACCTGTATGCTTTTGTTATGTTTATGTTTTTGCTAAAGTGTTTATTTTGGTCAAGTAATCCACTTTTTACATTTATTGCAGATGTCAAACCTATTGGAGCCACGTGTTGGATATGCCGATAGAGCGAGTCGTAGTTCGCAGAACCTATCTTCCGCGGCCTGGGCCATTTTTGATCCAAGCAGTGAGTTAGTAAGTTTCATAGGGGTATGCATTGGTCGATCAACGAATAACATCGTTGAATATAGCGCGTTGATAGAACTTCTCTCTGATGCCATCACACATGGTATACGCTGATTGAGTGTCAGGCTAGACTCAGAACTCGTCATACAACAACTCACTAGTATCTACTCTGTCTGAAATCCACCTATTTATCGCATGTTCCTAAGGGTTAAGATTTTGGGAAAGACAATTTGATTTTATTCAATATCAACATATTTCTAGAAACTTAAACACATTAACTGACTCATTGGCAAATTATGTGTTAGATAGACATTTGCAACATTTATAGAAAGAAGCATACCATCAATATTTGCATTTGGATCATGTAACTTAACCAAAATAAAACTCCGAAAATCAAAAATATATAAAACTGTTTATGGTTTACACATAATGTTCTGTAACCAAGACAAAATTGGTCAAATGACCAAAAAACTCAAAACGCTACGGGGCACCTTAGTCTAATGATGCTCGTGATAGCAAGTCACAGCCTGTGCGATCATGCGTAAGAGACGAATCCATCGTCTTGGCACACCAGTAGTATGTCGCTGCAACATCAAGGGAAACTCGTCAATCCTCACATCTGGAATACCAATAGTGAGGCCCTAAACCTGTTCCTGTAATGCCGCAAGAGTCTCGGCCACATCGAGGTCGCGAAGGATAGCCCTTCCAACAGCCTCTCTTGCTGGGGCGACAACTGGCACTCTCAGGCATACCACTGGCCGAATAAGACCAACATCTACATGAAAACATGAGTTTGATTAAGTCTTGATAGAATAAAGCACAAGGACATTATAAAAGAAAAACGATAAATAGGGATATGTTCAAAGAATTTACCAATGGCACCCCACTGTTCGCCAGCCGGCAGTACTAAATTTGGGTCACCCCGGAAGTCCATAGCAACATATGGGTACTCGGAATAAACCATCTCTTGACGATCAAACCACCCGAAGAAGGTATCGGAAAATGAAATCTGAGACTGACCAGCATGCCTAGACATATGGTCGACCCATCTCTGCATACGTGGTTCAGTCGCTGAAGGTAAATCGAGTGCAATATACTGTGGCTGCATCAGTGGTATCTTTTCCAAGGCAAAGGTGGTCAAAATAGAACCATACCCAAATTTCTTCAACCTCCCACTCTTTACCTTGGTCAACTGTTCTTTCATCACAAGAAGTACTGTGTCGCACTAGTTGAACACCTTCGGTTGGAGGCATTCCAAGGCATACTGCATATAAGATCGGTTGGCTACATGAAGAGCCGCACCACCAGCCATCCTACCAAAAGTAAATAGAATAGTCCTGAGGGACCTATCAGTGACATCACGGATGATGATCTTGCCTTCTTTACTCGGCTGAGATCCCTCTCTGCAATACCGGCGAACATAATATCTCACAGATTCACCTCCTCGAGCCGAACCTGATAAAGAGATGGGGGCACCCCGCCTCGACAAGCTAGTCAAGAAATAGATGTCCACTACAGTCAAGGGGATGGATTTGCCCCTGATCTGGAACACCTAGTTCGTAGGATCCCAAGCATCGAGCAAATACTACAGTAAGTTGATCTGTTGTCTCATGCTAGAAATGCAGAAAAACTTCAGCAAGCCACAGTTCTGCAGTGCATTTACTGTAACCAGATCATGTAGGGTAAGCATGTCCTCTTCTTCATGCTCACGTTCTCGCCATCAAATAGTCATCTTACTCCAAATATCTCTGAAAAACAAACAAGAGAAGAGTTAGATCCTGATTTTGGTAAGAAACAGTGAAAATTTCCATGAAAAACTGTGCATAAAATTCCTTCTTTGCACCCATCGCAGCTACAGTAGTGCTCTGGGTGCGTTGCATGTCAAATGGCTAGTAGATAGGCCAACATCTAATGCACATTTCAATACACAGACGGTGCGCTGAAGGTAGAGCGAGTTTTTCAAACCTGAGAGGCTCAGAAAAACCAGGAATCAAGCTCAGAATGCATAATGGAAAGCATGAAATGAAAGAGCTCAATTTTACCTCCTACCTAGTCCAGATGGCACCGAGAATCGTCCATAGAATTTCTCGAAATCGGCTGATGAAAATCGAAGGGGAAGGCACCTCCAAAGCTCCAACAAACCAAAATTCAAATGAAATGGTAAAATGAGAGGTAAAAGCACTTTTACATTACTTTTTATGTAGTTCGAAGTAAAATATTAGTGTTCTAACTCATTTTTCAGACATATATTGTTCATTTCTAACTAGTTTGATGAAGCAATTGAAAATGCAGTACAATCTTTGAAAGAACAAAGCTATTTACGGTAAAATCAAGAAATGACCGTTACATCGAGTAGTTTTAGCGCAAACTTCATGCTCGTTAAAAACTAAACATAAGCAATGAGCACATGTTCCTCCAGAGTTAAGCTCATTAAAAAATGAACCAATTTCCGGTAAATAACCATCGTGAATGTAATACTTCAGCCTTTAAAGCCTTGGTCGTGTTTGCACCGTCACCTCCACTTTTTCATTGGCCGATCATTCACCTCCATTTGATTGTTTACCCATTTTGAGGAACAACTGTGAAGAGTGATCATGTTAACCATCCTTGTAACACTGTCGTGATTGGAAAATTCCAAACCTTACCTGGAATCAGTCGCTACCCATTTTATCACTCGTTCCTCAAAAGATGAGTCTCCTTTAAGCTCTTTTCAATTGACTCGTAAAATATGAAAAGATTGTTGAGCCATTGGCCTCTCCAGCTCGTTAAAGGGACTGGAAGTGCTATCCATCCTCTAAATTTTAATCTTTTTGGACCTAAGGGATTATTACACAAAAATATCGATCGCTTTTTTTGTTCGGCTCGTTAAAAGTATCGAAAATTCATCCCTTCTGTATTGTTTTATAATTTTTCGGACTTAAGGGATTAGATGACGAAAAAGGAATTTTGGAGTTTCCTTTACGTTCCCTTTCAGAATCTCTAAAATTGAAAAGGACCGAGTTATCTTTGTCATTAAACTCGTTAAAATTTTAATAGCGACAAACTTCTCTATAAACGAGAACGAGTTTCACTATTGCTAGGCTCATTAAAACATAGCGATGGGTTTTCCCGCAGGGCAAATTATAGAACAAGCATATGTTATCCTCCTAAAGCTTGATAAAAATAAAGAGGTATTGGTGAGCAATGACTGGGCAAAATTGGGAAGAAAACTTGAAGAAACTTTGTTGGTAGCAAGTTGCTCTTGAACATGACACTTTCACTCTGCATCCAAGTCGGGTTGGGTTGTTTCATTCACCGGTCACATCATGATGGTCCTATCGCACCATCCATATTTGGGGTTAATGCTACCAATCCATCACGTCAGTGTCGTTGATATGTTCAAGAGAATTCATTCAAAGAATTCACCTGTGTCTCACCCACTACAATGCATTTATACTCCATTCTTTCATGACCGCCACCCTGAACCTTATATCACCAGATCGTTTTCACCTCCATTAAAATCATTTGCTCCATTCCGTGTCATTGATGTGGGATTCATTAAGGCCCTCCTATGACGGATCGCTTCTTGTCGACATCAGCTCATTATCTAAGAAGTTGATCTAGGAACAACCCATTCAGTACTTTGAAGCTTGCATGCCTCAATGGCAAGTTTCTCACTTCCGGCAATAGGTTTACATCAATGGCCTTCGACCGAAAGATTTTTCATGGTGTTGAACACCAAGTCCTTTATTCACACCACGTGAATTGTACTACCATACGTTGAGGGTCATTATCATTATCGGTGATTCCTCTTGCACATGTTAACAAATTATATCATTGGCTGGTAATCAAGCGATGTCTTTCCATGTTCGACTCCAGAACATCTCTCACATGGATAGATTTGTACTTCGAGTGAAGATCGAATGAGATTGAAGACCCTAGATCTAGTTTCATCCATCCGGGCTGCGATATATATTCAGGGAAATAAAGACATCAAATGTACATCATTTCTGCACATATAATCATCCAATCAAAGGGATGATGGCTCTATCAGAATCATCAGTCTACACTGAGAAGATTGTCTGTCCTATGTACATGAAAATGAATTTATAACGCTGAGCATGGGGATGCCCGCCTCAGCAAGATCATAAAAATATTATGAAGACAATGTATTGTATTATATCTTATTACAGGTCTCCTCCCAGCTTGAAAGAACTTCGGATCCTCATAATAAAGCATTTCACCCGACATCAAAAGATTAACGACCTCATGCTTTAGGGGGCAACTGTTATAGACATTTTTGGGCACTACAATAGGCCAAGTGCGTTGCATCTCACCTAAATACACTGTGTGGGTGTGTTGCATTTCAAAAAGCCCTTCTATGGGGTGCGGTGGGCGAGAAATGATAAATGGCAGTGTCATTTCGCGAGGTGGAGAGGCAATGGAAGCTTCTAGAAACTTCTCCTGTGACACTTGCCTCTCTGAATTCGACCAAGGATGAGTAAGAGATCATCAATCTCCAAGTGGAAGCAAGAACTATCAGAGGGAAGACACTAATCAAATCACAAGCTGACTCATCTCCCTTACAGATATCTATATATGGATCCCTCATCCCAGAGATCCAGAGGCTGGAATTTTGCATATTGTAAGGAATTGTTGTTGGTTTCTTGGGATAAAACATCATATTGTTGGGTGATCTAAGATTTGTATGAGGTGAAGAGGGGCTTCCTTGCTGAGAGGATGATGCTGGGTCAGAACAACTGGTTGTAACTCCCCTTCGCTCTTTCTTGTTTATCAATAAAAGCTATTCAAGTTTTCCTCCATACTCTTGTGTCATTTATGTTTGCTGCATTTGTATGGTCAATTTACATCTGATCCTAGAGTTTTTATGGTTATAGATCCATGTTCTTGTATAGTGCTATGCTACTGTGATCTTACAGGTACTCTGTGAAGCTGGGCGTGCAAGGGAACAAGTAGTGAAAGACTATCAAGGAAGAGAGGAATCAAACCAGGAGATTAGGGTAAGACAAAGGTTGGTCTTCTTTATTCCTCTCTATCTATACTTCATAAAGGAAAAACTAAAGTAGCTTTACTTTGTTTGTTTCTAAGGCAGCTATCACACCTTAGTGGGATAAGCAGTTCTGAGTAGACACTTTTCCCTGTAACACTCCATGTCTCCTCTTTCTCGAGAACTTGATGGCATATCTACTAGAATAATACACATGACTTTGCTCACTAATTATATTGTTGGCATATATTCATTTTCCATTTCCTTTTTTTTTTCCCATCTACTTTTGAATTCTACTTTATCCTACTCTAACAGTGGATAGTTATTCATGACCCATTTTTTTAGCACTAGTTTGATAGCCCTCAACTTTTTCTCCCATACATACATGAGATATCCTTTGATCTAGGTGCACCAAGTCTCTAAAATAATATTCATTTCTTATTCCTTCTACAGCCAAATGGGCTTGAATGTAAAAGGGATGGGCCAATAGTTTAAAAATTCTAGCAAGATTAAGACCATATGGTTTGTAGTCTAATCCCACCCATTGAAATTTTTTTGAGGAGATTATGAAATTATTTGGAAGAAAGTCACTTCTGATAAGGAATTGGTCTGTTCATGTGGTTTTAAATCTAATTCTAGCTCTCCTATTTGTCCAGGTGTATTTTCCTTTCCCAGGTTTAAGATCTACTAAATCCCATTCCAATATTAGATACTCTAGCTGCTCTCAAAAATGGTCTCAAAAAACATTTCCCCAATGCTTTTCTTTGTTGCTAAGGGTGGCATCAAGGGCTCTAGCTAAAATGTTTTCTTGCTCAATCTTTTCCCCGTAGCAATTTCGCATATCGAGTGACAATATCCAATTTCTAGCCCAAATTTATAACCCTATCAAGAGCCAATGTTGTGATTTTGAACAAGAGCCTAGTCTTAGAATGTTTTTATTTAAAAAATTTCCTCCTCCCCCCTAAGAACCTTTGGAGCCGATTATCCCCATAGGTTTTCCAGTGAGCTGTGAATGCTTCTAGAACCTCCTTCTTTTCAAGATTGATCTCCTAGATCAAGATTTTAATTGGTTTTTCTTGAATGGTTAAGCTTCTTATTGGTTCCATCTTTGATTTGTGACCCATATTCTTGCAATTCCAAGAGACAACGATCATTATTCACTTGAGGGTTTGGATCCCCCAACCTATGGAGGGACTATTGTTCTATGGTTCATTGACAAGCTTTGCACTTGCTACCATGGAATTTTCAATAGGTTTCTATGTACTCAATTTTTCCTCTTTATGCTTTATTTATTTGTGTTTTTTCTTGGTAGGTTTTTCCCAACATTTTTGACTTGTTTATCCTCCTTTATTTCTTCTCCCTTTCTTCCTCCCCTACTTGTTATTGTGATTTTTCCTTGTTACCATTCTTGGAGTGGAATGTGCTAGATTAGGGTTTCAATCTATCTCCTTTTCCTAGATATAGCAGGTTACTTCTTCTTTCCTCATTGAGAACCAATCCTAGTTCTTCAAAAATTGAGATTTGAATGGTTGGTTGAGCTAGAGTGATAATAGAACTCACAACTACTTTTTCATAAGACATTGGTTCAAATTGTGATAATACCCCACACGTATTAGACATGTCACTTGAGTTACCTCCTTGGCTTTGCTAAGGGTATTATTTCCTACTTTCTTCCCCTCTTGGAATTTGAAACTATTTGATTAGCTAGTTCACCCTGTTGTTTTTGTTTAACCCTTGTTTTGGTGCCTTTGATGATCCAATAATATTTGATATTGGTTTACTTTCCCCCCAATTTAGGTTTTGTATAATCATTTTTTCCTCCTTGTCACTTACCATTGTTCAATCTTGTCCTACTCTTGCTGAGTTTCCCATAGGTTATTTTCACAATCTTTTGCAAAATTTATGTATCTGTTATATATGTTGAACTTTAATGGTATTTCTTAATTAATTTCATTTCATCCAATACCAAGGCATATAGATCTAAGCCCGAGAAGGGAAAATTTCTTTAGTAATGTTGTTTTCAACCACACTTGCTATCTATGTTACATATTGAAGCACCTATCCTATCTAAATATTGGGCAAGGTTTTGTTATGTTAAAATTGGAAACTAGGGCCAAACTCCACATGGATCATCTTATTTATGACAACTGATATTTTTATTAGATTCCTCTCTCGGAGGGGTGTAGGATTGATCTAAATATTATCCAATTCTAACATGTACAAATGAAGATATGAATTTATTTTGATATGGACAAATTGTCAAGGTCGGCTAGCAAACTAATGTAGGCGCAGAAGCCCAACAGTCACGTCTATTTATCCTCAATGTTTACATATAAATAGAATATGTCTTTGCCTCATTTGCACATCAATAAACTTCACACATCTATCTCTCCTCACGTGATTGGGTATGAATTTCTGGGTAGTCTCTCCACACGTGTAAAAAAGAAGATAGTCATCGTTTCTTTTGGTCATTGACCAAATTTTAGGAAGGGTTTTGACCAGCATTGACCTATTTTCCTTTGTTTTTGTGAGGGAAATTTTTGTTTGGGTAGGCCACATTTTTGGGCACAGAAAACAAGGCCTTCTGTATTGTTTGACCAGCATTGACTGTAGGTTGACTTATGCATTGACCATGTTTGATTGTGATTTTCATTGCTATTTTGGGCTAATTAGAATTACTGTTGAAGGCCAAAGTTGACTGGGTTTGACCTAGCTGAATTGAAGAAGAAATCTACCCTGTTGACCAATGTTAACTTTTCTAGTTAGGGCTCTTTTACTTCTATTATAAATTATCAGAATTTCTAAATTGTACTATCTCTCTCTGTTGAACTATTGAAGACTAAAGAGAATTTGATCAAGGGTTTCCCCACATTGGGGTTTGTACTTGGCTGGTGCCATATCTTGTGTCCTCTTGTGTTGGCTTGTCTTATACTATTATTTTTTGTGTTCTATCTGCATTTTACTATCATGTTTATGTGATTTCTAAATCGGATATGACATTGGGATAATAAAGGAATTGAAGTAAAATTGTTGTAAGCATAGAACATACCATTGTTATCCTAAAATTAACCATGGTATCAGAGTTGAGGTGAAGGAAAAGCCAAAGAAAGAGTGAAAGAGAAATCACCAAAGACAGTTGGACAAGGACAAAAGACTCAATGGGTTCCTCATCCTAGTTCTCGGCTAAAGACAAGCACCATGATAAATCTAACTATCATGGATGGAATATGTCTCTTGATTTGAACTTGGAAGAGAAGGAAGTGATGGATTATGTGCAAGGTAAAATCCTTGAGCCTCCTTCAAATGCACCGGCCACTGCGAAGACCAAGTATAGTAAGTCTAAAGTCAAAGCAAAGAAGATTATTAGTGATTCCATTGACAAGCATCTAGTGGCCTATATCTCTGAATTGAAGACCTCCAAGGATATATACGATAGGTTGGTTGACATGTTTAATTTTATTAATGCTAATCAAATTATGTTTCTCAAGAATAAGTTGAAGGATATTAAGAAAGGAAAGGAAGAGGACATTCAATCCTATTTCTTAAGGATTACTTAGATCAAGAATGATCTACTCTCGATTGGAGAAGTAATTCCTGACAGGGAACTTACTTTCACCACCCTTGGAGGACTCCCACCTTAGTGGTATGTATTTAGAGCCACTATACTCAACAATGATCAAATTCCAAGGTTTGAAGAATTGATGTCGAGATGCATTTAAGAAGAAACAAGAATGGTGGAGCAATAAATGGCTTCTAATAGAAGCAACCCCACTGCATTCTCCGCTCATGCCAAAAGGGGGAATAATACAAGGTCTAAAGGTCATTTCCATGGAAAGCTTGGATCTAAGGGAGGAAGGAAGGGCAGGAGATTTGTTTGCAATAAGTCTGGCCACTATGAAATGGATTATCCTAATAAAAAGGATACATCTTGATATGATGACTATCATAACATCTCTAGGGGAAACTTCAACAACATCTAAAACGATAAAAGGAATGGCAAGTCCAATGACAAAGGAAAAATGAATGCGGGACATCAAGGAAATGGTTGACCCTCCAAGAAATAAAGGAACTCCAGGTATGATGAATACTATGTTCTTAACAATAAGAAAAAAGAGTACCATCTTATATTGGCCCTCTCCACTGCCTCTCCTCCAGACACTTTGGGAAATTGGCTGATTGATAGTGGTGCCTGAAGACACTTCACTAGATACAAGAAATCCCTCTCTAATCTAATACAAAAGGAGACAAACTTAGAGATCATCCTTGGAGACGATGTCGTCTATCCCATGAAGGGAGTAGGGAATGTTACCCTTTAATTGAATCAAGGTAACACTATTCATTTTCAAGAAGTACTATATGTACTCGATCTCAAGAAGAACCTGGTGTCCATTTTAGAAATGGAATATAAATGATTCAAGGTGGATTTAATCGATGGAGAGGTACGTTTTTGGAAAATAAATTTAAAGGATTCTTTTACTCTTGGGTTTAGGGTTGTTAGTTTGTATCAAGTTCGAGGAAGTCCGTTGGGAACCATGTCTTGCGAAACATCTCTGCAATCTGAACTATGGCACTAGAGGTTCACCCATCTTAATTATAAGGCCCTATCTGATGTGAGAGAGATGGTGACATGTATTCCCAAGTTCAAAGTAGAGCATGAAGGTGTATGTCTGAGATGTGCCGAAGGAAAACTTAAAAGGGTACCATTCCCCTTAAGTAATAGCAAGACCACAGACATATTTCAATTGACCCACTCTGACATATCTGGTATGATGCCTATAAAATCCTTTGGAGGATACTTATATTATCTCACCTTTGTGGATGATTATTCTCGCAAGACCTAGTTCTACTTCTTAAAGAAGAAGGATGAAGTTTTCACCTGGTTCTGAAATTTGAAAGCCTTGATCTTAAACCAATCTAGGAAGAAAATCAAGATATTGAAGATTGATAATGGGACCAAGTGTGAATCCAATGAATTCCAACATTATTGCAAAGAATTTGGCATTAAGAGGGAGAATAAAATGTCATATTCTCGCGAGAAAAATGGTGTGGCTAAAAGGAAGAATCACTCTATTGTAGAAGTTGTCAGTGCCATGCTTCATGATCAAGGCCTTCTGAAGTTTTTATGGGATGAAGCTGCAAATACCATTGTGTATGTTCAAAACTAATGCCCTCATCAAGCATTTGAATCCAAGTCTCCTGAAGATATGTTCATTGGTAAGGAAAATGATGTCTCTCCTTTATAAATTTTGGAAGCCCTGTATATTTTCATGTGCCGAAAGATAAAGGAAGCAAATTGGGTGCATCTGGGAAGAAAGGAATCTTTGTGGGCTATAGTGAAAATTCTAAAAGATATAGAATTTATGTGGGTGGTTAAAAGTGTTAGGCCCCTATACTACTAGTGTAACCCCTTATTGTTATTAGTATAACCCACTTATTATATTGATGTACCCATGTAGTGCCCATATTATTACTATTGTGCCCCATAGAAGCCCACTATTGTTATTATTGTGCCCTTACATTATTATTGTGATGTCGGCTCTGATTATGTTATAACCCCTTAGACTCCTATATATAGAAAGGAGGTCTTTTAATTTGTATCATCCAGGAATTGTTCATTTATGTAATGTAAAGGAGGTTTCCCCCTCGAAGAGGCTGAATTCTAAGGTGTTGATCTATCTTTTCTATCTTTTCTTGAGCTGGTTTCATAACATTTGGTATCAGAGCTTTGGATTCTAGGGTTTCAGTGCTCCAAACAGGTCATCGTGGCATTTTTGCTATAACTTTTTGTCTGTGACGTTTCAGAAGTCGTAAAAAAAACCCATCTGAGAAGAAATCGCGCTGAACCTTGCGTCCAAATTTCAGAGATTTTCGCGCGATAGTTGTGGAGATATGATCTAAGGAAGTTTGTCTTTTTGCAGACTCTTGAATTACATTCAAAACATGTGACCTGGGGAAAATCATCATAACTTTCTCTCTAGTGATCGGATTGAAATTTAGTAAGAAGGTACAGAAAGAGGACGGACTGTAGTTTCTTGTATGCAGTTTTTAGATCGAAAGGTTGAAACCGTGACACGTGGAACTTCATACAATTTCGCTCTTCTGGAACAGTCTATAATCAGGTCATCTTGGGAGATTGTGCATAACGCTTTCTTAGAGAATCCAATTTGGATCAGACTGGTGGAATTAGAAAGAGGACATAGGGGGATACTATAGTTCACAATTTCAGAACTTAAAGATCTGAATGTACAGAGTTACAGTCGTTTCAAGGTCGAGCTCCTAAAATCAAGAAAAACCAAGATGAGGAAGTTTGATGGCAAGGATCCGGTAAATTGGATACTTCAGATGGAGCAATATTTTAATATACATGGTGTACAATTGTTACAAAAGGTATGTATTGCATCTTCATATTTAGAACCAGATCAATTTTTATGGTATGAAGGGCTTTGTTCTCGTAAAAAACTTGTTACGTGGTCAATTTTCACGGAGGAAATGATAGCACATTATGAGGATACAAAGAGCAACACCTTCTTTAGAGCAACACCACAACAATTGGAAAGATTAAAAGGGCTTTGTGACATAATGGAAAGCAAAATTATGGAAACCAGGAAGCATACCCCTCACAACTATAAAGATGGAAGTGTTGTTTCTCCCAGCCTTCCACAACCTACAAGGGTTACACCACAAAAATTGGAAGAAAAAAGAGAAAAAGGGCTTTGTTACAATTGTGATAGCAAATGCACTAAAGGTCATAGGTGTGCTGAGAAGAAATTATTTTACATAGAATATGAAGAGGAGGAAGAAAAGGATCAAGAAACATCAAAAGAAGAGGATATATGCCAGGACACCACCTGTTATAGACATTTTTGTGCCTTACAGCATGAAGCATGAAATGTCCATAATCTAAGGGATCCAAAGTCCCCAAACATGTTGTTCCTACCCCTAGAGGAACAAGGTCAGCAATCCACAGCACTGAATAGCAGTTCTCCCCCTGAAAACACTCAAAAACAAGCTAATTCTGGATCATGTCAACTGCTCCACTGAGCATCTGCGCTGAATGTCAACTGCTCCACTGTCTACCTGCGCTGAATGTCAACTGCAAAGAAGGCTACCTGCGCTGGGTGAGTTGGGACATGTGGCACAGTCATTCCTCAAGCTGTCAATGCCTAGGAAGCTTCCAAAATGACACTTGGATCAAGGAATTCGACTGGTGATGAGTAAGAGGGTCTAGATCTCCAAGTGGAAGCAAGAACCTCTAAGTGGACTCAAGAACTGAAGAATAACTGAAGTGAGAGAGGACACTAGTCAGCTTCATGCTAGCCTCAAGCTGACTCATCCTTTCTCCAAAACTCCTATATATAGATCTCTCTCATGAGGTCTAGGGAGGCTGGAATCTTGTGAATGTAAGGAAGTGTTGTTGGTTTGAGTTTAGAACTATTGGGTGACTTGCTTTGAAGGAGGTGAAGAGGAGATTTCTTTCTGCTGGGAGGTGATGCTAGATTGGGCCTTTTATGGTTGTATCACTTCCTGAACTTTACTTCTTCCATTAATAAAGCATCTGAGGTTCTTCTATATGCATGTGTCTCAATGGTGTATTGTTATACTTGTGTATTTGATTTATTCTAATCCTTGAATCAATTATGAATTTATGCTTCTTTTAGTTTCCCTCTCTTGCCATTTTGCAGGATCTTGGTGTAGTTGGGCCAGTGAAAGAGCAAGGAGCTGGGAGCAAGCATCAAGGAGAGAAGATTGGATCAATCATTAGCGGAAGACATCGGTTAGTGGATCTCTTTCTCCCCTCTTTTACATCTCATAAAGAAGTAATCTCAAATAGCTTTGCTTTGATTGTTGCTGAGGTACTATCACCCTTAGAGTGAGATAGGGTCATTCCATATTGGATACTTTTCCCAACAACAAATTGGCGACTCCGCTGGGGAACGTATCTTTTTGGTTGTTTGTGTTTTTGCTATTCATTTCATAAACACAGGGAGTACCGAATCAAACTGCATTTGGAACTTTCAAATGCAAAGTAGAGGGCAGCTACTCTAGCTCAGTTTCTGGGCATGTTTATGATTTGAAGAGCTGATCCACAAGGACTCTAAACAGCTCTTAGTGATAGCTTTTCATCCTCATTTTCATCCTTTAGTGTGTACTTGATTGATAGCTTCTGATTTGGCCAAAAACTGTTGATTTTTGAGCAATTTGTAACCCGGAAACTGAGAAAAACGAAAGTTTATCTCTTCATTGCAGGCACTGTGAAGGCAGTCTGCATTTCATCGCAGGTCCCGAAGGGGCTACTTGCGCTGAATGTCAAACTGACAGTGTGCTACCTGTGCTGAACCAGTTTTGCTTTGTGCAACTGGGGTTCCTTGCTTTCTGTTGCCCTGTTTTCATCCCTGTTTTTGCAGCCTGTTATCAGTCAATGTACCTATCTGAAACCACCTTTCTTTGCCACTATTCTGCCTCGGTTGTATAAAGAAACTGTATTTGTTCTTTGTTTATTTCTTACATCATTTGCAGTTTCCCATAACGAAAGTGAACTAGTCTTGTTGTGGCCTCTTAGATCTAGACCTGTGATAAGTGTCGTTTTGATCTTAAGAGTTAGTTTGTTTGCTGTTCATATCTGATTGAGCTTTTGCTTTCGTCATATGGTTTGAATTTATATATTTCTAGTGTCGAAACAAGTAAATCTTAAGGTGTCTTTTGATTTTGGACAAGCTTGTTTGCTTTCACTTGAAATTGAATTCAAAGTTATACAACAGCTTTCTTTTTGTAATACATCAACATTAAGAAAGAGAAAAGAAATACCTGCATTGTGCATTTTGCATTTGATAAGTTTGCATGTTGATTTAGGAAAAAGTGCATTGGTGTGTGCTTTATGATCTGTGTGAAAAGATGATGTCTTTCTTTTCCCTCAGTAGTTAAGATTTTCATAAGTTGAAAAGATTGAAGAAAGCTTGCTTCTCATCTTTAGACTGCATTTACGAATTTGTATCATACATCTCGTGGTGAACCTAAAGGCAAACTTTAAAAAGATAAACTTAAAATATATTGAATGAACGTAACAATGCTTTGAAACATAACGCAAACACATAGAGGTCTAAGCTAGAGACGTGTTCCGGCGTCGTTAAACGTAGTGACTGTCGATCTCGAACAAGGTGGGTGATTCCTCCTGAGAGTCGGTGGCACTAATACGGACTTGTGCTCCCACGTACCGTCGCGTATATATTGGGAGACCCCTATAGGCATATATATTTTATCCATAGGAAGCCGTGTCGGCCGCCCTACTGATCGCAATGCAGTGAACACAGCATTCACGAAGATGGACCACCCGTACCGTAAAACGTATTCTATGGTTTTGCGAAAGGTTTGGCACACCCTCTGCCTAGATCTCCAGAGCAGTTTCTTTTGGCCTTTTTCAAACTCTATAACTGAAAAAGTCCATCCGAGCATTTGTCACTTCGGGCTCGTTAAAACATCGAAGGAGACTAGAGTCATCTTTAGCTTTTTCTCGACTCTTAAAAAGTGAAAAAGCAAGTTGTGTCTAAAAGCGTCTAATAAAATTCATTCAATTCGGAAACACAAATTTCCCCTTTTAATATTTTGGTTGATCGAGTAATCCGCAATCGTGGAAGAAAGTCAATTGAAACCCCGTCATTCGCAGAGGCTTACGAGTCAACTGTCTTTGTCTCAAGAATCGAAAACAGTACGAACAAAGAGGACTCGTTTAACCGGTTCAAAATCTCCTATAAAAGTTAGAACAAGTGTTCCAACTACATCTGAGGTTCCGGTTACTCCAAACATTTCTGGAAACCCTGCCTCTCTAGAAGAAGTTCAACAGCCACAGAAGGACAGTAATACTGATCCTAGTCTGGGGGCAAATACTTGTATAACTGAACCAGTTCCATCTGTAACCGGTTTAGAGAGTTTTGTTCCTCAAACAACTGTCTCTATCGAAATAACCACTTCTTCGGCACCAGAAATATTTTATGGACCTGACGGTCTTCCTCTTCCACCGGGTTTGATTGCAATAGAGGAAATTGCAGAGGATTCGCAAGCAAGTACTCCAACCCATTTTGGAGTCGGGGTCACTATATTTCCTTCATCAGAAGTTAATCCACCACAAGTGGAGGTTCCTGTAGAATAGCTAGGAAATATATTGGATAGACTTAAAATGTTTGAACAACCGTCATCATCTAGGACTGTGTCAAACGACACAGCGAAAACAGAAGCCCCTACCCTCACTCCAACGATGTTTGCCGGCATACCATCTGTCCCGACTAGCTCGCAACCACTAGAAGGAGTCCACCAAGGGACTATGACGACAGTGTGGTCTGTTCCAGTTTGTTCATCCGGAAAAATATCCGGCAACGCTTACGTTGAGACTCGACAGATCGATCCTCAAGGAGGTCAATTTGGGCCATCCAGACCTCAAGGACAAACAATCCCTCTGAGTACCGGATTGCTACCGTATGGGGGGCAGTATGCCCTTTCATTACCTCCTCCGGGAGGATATCCATATGGCAGTTCTCAACAGTATTCAGGTTATACTGGAATTGCATCAAGTAGTTGGGTACCTATGCTACCTCAACAACCAAGGGTTGTATATTCTATGCAACAGTTTGTACCTATGACGAACATCCCAACCACACCGGCTATTGTAAAAGTGTCACAAGTTCAAGCGATGCTTGTTGCATGTCAACCTCAGATTTCTCAGGTTGTAATGCAACAGCCCCTTGAACATGGGTCGCAACCACAATCGCCAACTGGTGGGGCGACACAGGTCCAAACAGGTACAATTACCCCACACCTTGGTCCAACGGTTAGCATAGCACAACAGAACATGGCTTCACAACCATGGCTTGTGCAATACTAACAACCACAATTTCAGCGAGTGTACCAAGGTTCTGAGTAGCAGATCTTTGCAAACAGTGGACAACCATATATCCAAAATGGTCAAAACCAACCACTTTATAGTGGTCAAGTCCACCAACCGTATCAGTCATACCAACATCAATTACATTATGCTGGTATGCAAAGGCCCACTGCTCAAGCGATTCCATCGTACCCTGGTTACGCTTCGCCTAACCTGAATCAACAATTACCATTCGTGGCAACTTTAGAGTTACCTGATTTACATCGGTTAACCAACGATCCGATTTCTTATGCCCCTTGGTGGCTAGCGATTCCTCATAAACTTCCATCCGACATTCCTAAATTCAATGGAAATCCAGGTGAAGACCCATCGAATCACGTGATGACTTTTCATCTGTGGTGTTCGTCGAACACCCTAAACGACGATTTGATAAGGCTTCGCCTTTTTCAGAGGACATTAACAGGTCCAGCGGCTAAATGGTATATTGAATTGCCAAGAGCCTCCTTCGACAATTTTAGTTCCCTAGCCACGACTTTCTTAACCCATTTTCAATTACCGATAAGGTATGAAACGGGAACAGAAATATTAACCAACTTCAAACAGACAACTACCACCCATATATCTGATCATATACATGAGTGGCGTTGTCGTCGTAGGATGGTGAAAACATACATTCCCGAACAGGTGTTAGCTGAATGGTTTATAAATTCGTTACTTCCTGCTATAACGGAAGATGTGGCCAAAGGGGGAGTCGTAACAGAGGAGCAAGTTATCGCTCGTGCACAATATTTGGACTTAGTTTATACTCAGTCTGGCACGCTCTACGACAAAATACCGAACGCTCCTAGACCGGAATTTTCAATTCCTCCTCCTCCTAAATCCAATAGTGACTCTCATACCGTTGATGGCGTGATTGGCACCGCAAACGCGAAATCGATAAAGGCTTCGTCAAAGAAAGCCCGTAAGAATTCAGATCAAAATGCAAAAGAAGAAATTCTTGCTTCGGAAGTAAATGACGTATCAGCAGATAAAGGCAAAGAAACCAGTCAACCAGGAAGCAAGAAAAAGCAAAACAAAGGGAAGAAGAAGAAACAGGGTGAGTCATCCCCTGGAAAAAATTCTTCAAACCCTCCTGGAAAAGGGAAACAAAATTATCCATGTCAAATATGTGATGATGAGGATCATATCACAAGGAATTTCCCATTCAAAGCTGAGTTAAATAGGTTCTTTAAAAGTTCCCAAACCTCAGCTGTGTTAACTGATCCATTTCCCAACCCAGGTCAAAATCTGGTTGATAGTGGAAATGCTTCCCCGTTCCAAGTACTTATGTTGTCGGTCTCAAAACAGCAGGATGATGCTTTGATCTCAACAAGGAACAAAGATTACGGGAATCCTCAGCTGTCGAACGAAAAAGGTAAAGATCAACCAAGTAGTTCGACAACGACTTCGGCAGAAGTTGTACCACCCATCATTCCTGAATTAACAATAAAACCGCCAAAGGGTGTAGTACACAAGTCGACATTTAATCCTCGCGCCAGAGCGGCGCAGCATTATAACATAGTGGAAGATTTGGCACAATCGCCATCCGCTATGTCGACTCTTGAAGTACTACAAAATTGTCCAACCCAAAGGCAGGCATTGTTATCAGCAATTGGCGGGGTTGATCCTAAGGATTTCAATCTAGTATCCTTTGATCACAAAGGGTATGATCCTCAGTTACCAGCTCAACTAGCTTTCCTTATTCAAGTGAAAGCCCTCAACAAAACTGTTCACAGAACTATTGTTACACAGTAATTTATCACTGTCTTCCTGTCAGTCACCCTGCTGTGCCCAGAAATCACAATCACTAAGTGTTTGATCCCTGAACTGGCCTAAAAACCCATTTTTCCAAAGTTTTGTGCATCAGCGCGTCTGTTCCTAAAATAACCGCGATGACAGGCGCCTTCCAGTGTATTTTGTGCGCTACCATCGCGGAAGAACATCACTTTTCCGCGATGATGCACAGCGCGCCTTTCCCGTGTTCTTTCGCGCTCACATGACTTATTCAGTTATTGATATGTGCTGACAGCGCGGCAGTCTCCCTAAAATCCGCGCTAATCCAGTTTGGGCGAATTTGTTCAAACAACCAGCCTTCCAGATCTCTCCAGGCTTGGTTGTTAGCTTTGTGAATGTCGACTCCCTTCTATGGCATGTCTGTTCGACCTTTTCCAACAACTCCCCTTGAAGATAAGCTCATCCTTCCACCCTTTTAGGAGGCTCCTTCTCCTATATAAACTCTCACCATTACCATGAGCAGCTAGTTAGACTTAGCTTGGAATAGCTTGGATTGTACAGATCTTGTAGTGCTCAGATTGCTGCTATAGGTTTGGTGTGTTAGGTGTGGAAGTGATTGATTGCTTGGGGAAGGTTGTTTGTGACATCTGTGTGAGAGAGAGAGAGTTTCTTGTCTTAGGAGAACCATCCTCAAAGGTGAATGCTTGAGATACATGCTGACTGATCCCTCCTGAGAAGATTATCGATGTCAGAACATTTGGTTGTACTCTTCTCTATTCTGATTAATAATAGATGACTGCTATTATTGTTCCATTCTCGCTTGTCTATGCAATGGGTAAATGTGAATTATGTCTTTTCTGACTGACATATGGTTACTTTTACTAGATTTCACGCTTGCGTTTGCTTTCTCTTCGTGTGTGCAGGTATCTATTCGCGGAGATCGCGGAGGATTGTGACCAGCTGAAGCGAAGGAGCGGAGACAACATCTCTTCGCCAAACGACAGCGCAGGAATCCAAGTAGTTGCTCTTTACTTCTTGTTTAATTGTAACTAGGAACATGCGTGGCAGCATTGTGTGATTGTTGCTAGACCCCTGCTAGGCTAGTAGTGATCGCCTCTATCCGTAGAGGGGATTTACCTCTCCAACAATTTGGCGACTCCGCTGGGAAGAACACGGGAAAGGCGCGCTGTGCATCATCGTGGAAAAGTGATGTTCTTCCGTGATGGCAGCGCACAGAATACAGTGGAAGGCGCCTGTCATCGCGGTTATTTTAGGAACAGACGCGCTGATGCACAAAACTTTGGAAAAATGGGTTTTTAGGCCAGTTCAGGGATCAGACACTTAGTGATTGTGATTTCTGGGCACAGCAGGGTGACTGACAGGAAGACAGTGATAAATTACTGTGTAACAGATGCCCCCTAAAGCATGAAGACCGAGAGAGTGGGAGGGGTGAAATGCTTTACAACACACGCCGAACTGGAACGCCACCAGGAAGTACCGAAAATCTCTGACAATCAAATACATGCAGTCTAGGCATGGGCGCAGCCATCCAAAAGACATGCGAGAATGGTCTATGGTATGGACGCAGCCACCCAGCTGAAGAGACTAGAATAATGACAAGGTATGGTCGCAGCCATCCATGAAGACTCAGGTATGGGTGCAGCCATCCATCAATGAGTCATATAATGATTATCCACAAAATCGCAACCTGGACCATAGTGAGCAAGGACCCAGGGTCTTGCGCTCCATCCCGATCCGAACAAAGTACAAGTTCAAACATGTGAATACATGGGTTGAAGTCGAACATGCATGAACATCGTCTGATTACCAGTCAATGATGAAAACTGTTAACAGACGCGAGAGGTACCACCAATAATGACAATGGCCCTCAAGGTACTATAGGTACAATCCGCGGCGTGTGAATCAATGAGTTGGTGTCGAACACCCACGGAATCGTTCGATCGAAGGCCAATGATGTAAAACCTTACGTCGAACACGAAGAACCTGCCATTAGGGCATGCAGGCTCTAAGGCACCTGAAGGGAGTCTCTAAGTCACCTTCCCGGATAATGAGTTGGAGTCGACGAGAAAGGACCTTGATCAAAGGTGGGCCATGATGTTTCCCACATCATCGACACGAGACAGAGGTACAATAGTTTGTGTGAGATAGCGAACGAGGTTGCATTGTGGCAGAGGACAACTTCTCTTGAACATGTGGCGGCACTATAACGGGTTTGGCAGTACTTGACATCAAATGAGCAGAAGATAAGGTGATGATGGCAATGAGCAAGTGAGAGGTCAAACAGGATATCCCAAACCCATTGAGGCTAGTGAAAACAAGATGAGATGACCCCACCCAGACACGAAACAGCGGAGTGCCATGTTCAAGAGCGACGTACTGCCGACACAACTGTAATCATAGTTCCATTTTCCCCACCATTTCTGGCAGGTACCCCGATTATTTTTGGATGAAAGCTTGACGGGGATAACATATGCTTGATGTGTGTCATTTCGACAATACCCGATGTCATTGAGTGTTTAACGAGCCTGACAAAGGAAAAACTCGGCCTCTTTTCTTGTTTCGAGAGTCTGAAAAGAATGCGGAAAAGGAGACTCCAGGGGGGTCCTTTTTCGTATAGTTGTGTCTCTCGAGCCCGAAAAAGTATAAAACAATGCTCGAAAGAACCGCCCGACCATTACGATCGAGGAGTACTTTTCGTAAATAGTGCTTTTGATCCGAAAAAAGTAAAAAAGTGATCGAAAACACGTCGTTTTAGAGCCGATAACGAGTTCGAAACGACAAAAACCCGACAATCTTTTTAGTTTAAACAGTCGAAAAAAGAGCTTTAAAGGCGACCGCCTCTCATTTCTTTAACGAGTCGAGAGGGGGACTCGACAATCTTTTCATCTTTAAACGGTCAGAAAAGAGCTGAAAGCAGACCTCCATTTTTATTCTCTTTAACGAGTCAAAAAGGGAAAAATACTCAACAATCTTTTCATATTTTATGAGTCAGAAAAGAGCTTAAAGGTGACTCATCCTAGAGGAACGAGTGGTATAAAGGGTAGCAATTGGTTCCGGCAATGGTGGAACTGCTCAAAATATGTAATGGTCAAGAGGCTAGCTAATAAAACCACTCATCGCTGCGGTTCCTCAGGAAAGGATAAACAACCAAGTGAAAGCATATGATCGGCCAAAGAGATGGTGGCGATGGAATGAAAACAACCAAGGCTCATCTAGCAGAATTCAATGGATAAAAATGGCAATCACGAGATGTAAATCGGGTATGGGTTCATTTTTACACAAGCTTGAACCATGGAGAACTCTGCTTGGATTATGTTTCATGTTTACACAAGATTGAAACGAAAAACTATGCTTGTTATAAGTTTGCATGCCCCCAGCATAATAATGAAAATCGAGGTACATGCCCCCCAAGCTTCATTGCATTCAACAAAGTGGATGGAATGAAGGTTCACTCTCGAGATCTATGAAAGACTCGACTTGTATTTTACGAGATCTTAATCAAAAGACTCGATCTGGAAAGGGAGGTGTTTCATTTTTTAATGAGGTTGACACAGTAAAAGAACTATCCTCATAACCCGTGTTTCATTTTTTAAGGAGCTTGACACAAGATCAGGAACTATGCTCCAGGTTGCGATTTTGTGGATAATCATTATATGACTCATTGATGGATGGCTGCACCCATACCTGAGTCTTCATGGATGGCTGCGACCATACCTTGTCATTATTCTGGTCTCTTCAGCTAGGTGGCTGCGTCCATACCATAGACCATTCTCACATGTCTTTTGGATGGCTGCACCCATGCCTAGACTGCATGTATTTGATTGTCAGAGATTTTCGGTACTTCCTGGTGGCGTTCCAGTTCGGCGTGTGTTGTAAAGCATTTCACCCCTCCCACTCTCTCGGTCTTCATGCTTTAGGGGGCATCTGTTACACAGTAATTTATCACTGTCTTCCTGTCAGTCACCCTGCTGTGCCCAGAAATCACAATCACTAAGTGTTTGATCCCTGAACTGGCCTAAAAACCCATTTTTCCAAAGTTTTGTGCATCAGCGCGTTTGTTCCTAAAATAACCGCGATGACAGGTGCCTTCCAGTGTATTCTGTGCGCTGCCATCGCGGAAGAACATCACTTTTCCGCGATGATGCACAGCGCGCCTTTCCCGTGTTCTTCCGCGCTGACATGACTTATTCAGTTATTGATATGTGCTGACAGCGCGGCAGTCTCCCTAAAATCCGCGCTGATCCAGTTTGGGCGAATTTGTTCAAACAACCAGCCTTCCAGATCTCTCCAGGCTTGGTTGTTAGCTTTGTGAATGTCGACTCCCTTCTATGGCATGTCTGTTCGACCTTTTCCAACAACTCCCCTTGAAGATAAGCTCATCCTTCCACCCTTTTAGGAGGCTCCTTCTCCTATATAAACTCTCACCATTACCATGAGCAGCTAGTTAGACTTAGCTTGGAATAGCTTGGATTGTACAGAGCTTGTAGTGCTCAGATTGCTGCTATAGGTTTGGTGTGTTAGGTGTGGAAGTGATTGATTGCTTGGGGAAGGTTGTTTGTGACATCTGTGTGAGAGAGAGAGAGTTGCTTGTCTTGGGAGAACCATCCTCAAAGGTGAATGCTTGAGATACATGCTGACTGATCCCTCCTGAGAAGATTATCGACGTCAGAACATTTGGTTGTACTCTTCTCTATTCTGATTAATAATAGATGACTGCTATTATTGTTCCATTCTCGTTTGTCTATGCAATGGGTAAATGTGAATTATGTCTTTTCTGACTGACATATGGTTACTTTTACTAGATTTCACGCTTGCGTTTGCTTTCTCTTCGTGTGTGCAGGTATCTATTCGCGGAGATCGCGGAGGATTGTGACCAGCTGAAGCGAAGGAGCGGAGACAACATCTCTTCGCCAAATGACAGCGCAGGAATCCAAGTAGGTGCTCTTTACTTCTTGTTTAATTGTAACTAGGAACATGCGTGGCAGCATTGTGTGATTGTTGCTAGACCCCTGCTGGGCTAGTAGGGATCGCCTCTATCCGTAGAGGGGATTTACCTCTCCAACAACTATTATTGACGAGGGAGCATCTACATGTATTATGTCGATGAGTTGCTGGAAAACTTTAGGATCTCCAACCTTGTCGCGATCATCGACGAAACTAAAAGCTTTCGATGGAAGGACTTATACCCCGTACGGTATCCTTAATAACTTGAAGGTTGAACTAGGAGGAAAAACAGTAGAAATTGATGTTGAGGTCATCGATGGAAATCTTGACTACAACATCCTACTGGGAAGACCATGGATTTATGCCATGGCAGCTATCGTTTCGACTTATTTTAGGAAGATCGCATTCCCGTTTGAAGGAGGGATTACGGTCGTCGACCAACAGAACTTCCTCCCTAATGGTTCACAAGTTACAGGAAGCATTCCCATGATCCATGAGAGCAACCATTCGCTTCAAGATATCGGAGTAGGATTATTGAAAGACCCCGCATTGATGGGAACTTTCGCGCTACCACCTCCTATTTATATAGGAAATGTACCGTTTGTAGCAACCTGCAACATGATATCTTCCACGAAGGTCGCAAAAGACAATGTCAACATGGATCGTGTAGTTGTTTTGCCCCCAATCCCTTTAGAAATATTGTAGCAATCAATGTTTCAAGCATGGGAGGTGAACCCAAATCAACGCTCGTCAAGCGTTTAGGTAGATAGGTCTCGAGAATATTGAACCCCATTAGATCCTTGGTCGAAAGTACATGGGACTGACGAAGGCATCTTACAATCAATGTTGATTGAGGGGGCACCATGGAATGATCACCACCATCGTTCCCTTCTTCCGGAATATGAAGAAGATACTCAAAGTGACCTTTATCACCCGTCAGTTTTTGAATTCCTAACAAATACTGTAAATACGGTGGATTCCGAACGAAACTTATCCAATATTGAAGAGACTATAGCCATAAATATCTCGACTAAGACAGATGTTGTAGAGAATATTTATGTCGGCAAAGGTTGTTCCCCTTCAGAACTGGAAATATATAATGCTCTTTTTCGCGAATTCAGAGATGTCTTTGCTTGGTCATATGATGAAATGCCAGGCATTGACTCGATTATTGTTGAACATGAAATTAAAATGTATCCTGATGTCAAACCAGTAAGACAACAGCTTCGGCAGGTGCACCCCAAGAAAGTCGCTGCCATTAAGGCAGAAGTTGAAAAACTTCTCCATGCTGGATTCATCTACCCGGTTCCTCTAACCGATTGGGTATCGAATATTCTCCTTGTTATGAAGAAACAAGGGACGATTAGAGTGTGTGTCGATTATAGGGATGTAAACCAAGCTTGTCTGAAGGACAACTACCCTACACCCTTCATCGACCAGATAATTGATGAATGCGCCGGATGCGAAATCTTTTCATTTATGGATGGATTTTCCGGGTATAATCAAATAAATATCCGCCCACAGGACCAGTCAAAGACTGCATTTATTTGTCCGTGGGGCACATTCGCTTATCAAAAATTACCCTTTGGTTTAAAGAACGCAGGGGCGACATTTCAGAGGGAAATGAATTATGCCTTCCATGACATCAAGAACATTGTTCAACCTTATCTCGACGACCTCCCGGCTCATTCGCGAAAGCGGACTGATCATCCGCAGCATTTGAGAGCGATATTTCTACATTGCCGACACTACAAGATAAGACTCAATCCACACAAATGTGTGTTTTGCGTCAGTTCTGGTCGTTTACTTGGCTTTGTAGTCTCTAAGGATGGGATTCGTCTCGACCCCTGCAAGGTTCAGGCAATCATTAATTTGCCTCCACCTTCAAATTTGCTTCAGATTCAAAAACTCCAAGGGAAAGCGAACTTTCTGAGGAGGTTCATTCCAAATTATGCAGAACTTGCTAAAGGTTATACTCGTCTTTTGAAAAAGGATGTACCTTTTGTCTGGGACCAGGTGGCGCAAGCTTCCTTTGATGCTCTGAAAGATTGTCTAGTAAAAGCATCATTAATGTACGCCCCGGACTATCAAAGAGATTTTAACCTGTATCTGGCTGCAGCGGATACGACCATTGCAATGGTTTTAGTTCAAGAGGTCGATGGAATTGAACATCCTATCTACTATTTAAGTAAAAACTTAAACGATACGGAAAGTAAATATTCTTATGTTGAAAAACTAGCGCAAGCTAAGTGGGCTTGATTGTGGGGAAAAACTCCACAGTTAAGCGCGCTTGAGCCAGAGGAGTTCTGGGATGGGTGACCTCCTGGGAAGTCCTGGTTACCGGGTGCAAGCCCCGGAAGTGATGATTGATGCTATGTGATTCGTTCTCCACATTTCACTAGTTTCAATCCCACTTCTTCACCCCTGTGAGCATCACCCGATGCAATGAGTGCTAAGTGAACTATTCAAAAATCATGAGAAATTAGTCAGTTACGACTACCTCTCATGGAAATGGTCACACGTTTGAATGACTTACTTAACGCAGTTGAATCCCAAAAATGATATCTAATATAATGCACTGCGTAATCCCCCATACTTAAATTCAAAAAGAGTCAAGGGATCTCTACTTGAATGGTTCATGAGGCACAATACTTGCTAAGGTTTTGCAAATGGGGTAGCAAGCTAAGTGGGCTTGATTGTGGGGAAAAACTCCACAGTTAAGCGCGCTTGAGCCAGAGGAGTTCTGGGATGGGTGACCTCCTGGGAAGTCCTGGTTACCGGGTGCAAGCCCCGGAAGTGATGATTGATGCGATGTGATTCGTTCTCCATAAGACCCTTATAGCTGTGCAGGAGCAGGTTGAGAGCCTTACTCTCGACATTCCCGATGTGAGGATTGATGAGTTACCTTTACAGCTGCAGCGACATACTACTGGTGTGCCTAGACAATGGACTCCTCTCTTGCGCATGATTGCACAGGCCGTGACGTGCTATCATGAGCACCACTAGGCTAGTTTTTCCTCTGTACCACATCGGGTTGGGTTGTTTCATTCACCGGTCTCATCACCATGGTCTCGCCAAACCATCCACATTTGGGGTAATGCTACCGATCCATCGCATCAGTGTCGTTATATGTTCAAGAGATGTTGTTCAGAAAGAGTCAACCATGTCCCATCCACTACCATACATCATCTTTCATCCTTTCATGACCGCCACCCTGAATCATATTTCACAGATTGTTTCACCTCCATTAAAATCATTAGCTCCGTTCCGTGTCACTAATGTGGAATTTATTAAGGCCCTCGTTTGACGGATCGCTTCTTGTCGACTTCAGCTCATTATCCAAGAAGTTGATCTAGGAACACCCCCCTCAGTACTTTGAAGCTTGCATGCCTCAATGGCAAGTTTCTCACTTCCGGCGACAGGTATACATCAATAACCTTCGACCAGAAGATTTTGCGTGGTGTTCGACGCAAATTTCATTTTAGTACATAGAAAAAACGATCGTCTGACGGTAGACTGATAGTTCTCTGCTGAAATTATCATCCTTTGAGTAGGATGATCATCTTCTACAACGATGTACATGTCAAATGTTTTTATATTTCCTGAATATATGTCGCAGCCCGGATGGATGAAACTAGATCCGGGGTCTTCAAACTCGTTCGATCTTCACTCTAAGTACAAGTCGATCCATGTGAGAATTGTGCTGAAGTCGAAAATGGAAAGACATCGCTTGATTACCGGTCAATGATGTAAACCATTAACAAGCACGAGAGGAATCACCGATAATGATAATGACCCTCAAGGTACTGCAGTACAATTCACGTGGTGTGAATAAAGGACTTGGCGTCGAACACCACGCAAAATCTTCTGGTCGAAGGTTATTGATGTATACCTGTCGCCGGAAGTGAGAAACTTGGCATTGAGGCATGCAAGCTTCAAAGTACTGAGGGGGGTGTTCCTAGATCAACTTCTTGGATAATGAGCTGAAGTCGACAAGAAGCGATCCGTCAAACGAGGGCCTTAATAAATTCCACATTAGTGACACGGAACGGAGCTAATGATTTTAATGGAGGTGAAACAATCTGTGAAATATGATTCAGGGTGGCGGTCATGAAAGGATGAAAGATGATGTATGGTAGTGGATGGGACATGGTTGACTCTTTCTGAACAACATCTCTTGAACATATAACGACACTGATGCGATGGATCGGTAGCATTACCCCAAATGCGGATGGTTTGGCGAGACCATGGTGATGAGACCCGTGAATGAAACAACCCAACCCGATGTGGTACAGAGGAAAAGTGTCATGTTCTATGTGATTCGTTAGCAAGCGCTAGTTTTTCAACATAAGAACGAGTCACATGTTGACAACTGAGACCTGAGACCCTTATAGCTGTGCAGGAGCAGGTTGAGAGCCTTACTCTCGACATTCCCGATGTGAGGATTGATGAGTTACCTTTACAGCTGCAGCGACATACTACTGGTGTGCCTAGACGATGGACTCCTCTCTTGCGCATGATTGCACAGGCCGTGACGTGCTATCATGAGCACCACTAGGCTAGTTTTTCCTCTGTGCCACATCGGGTTGGGTTGTTTCATTCACCGGTCTCATCACCATGGTCTCGCCAAACCATCCGCATTTGGGGTAATGCTACCGATCCATCGCATCAGTGTCGTTATATGTTCAAGAGATGTTGTTCAGAAAGAGTCAACCATGTCCCATTTAACACAAGAGGTTACAATGTGTAAGAGAGCAATAGTGCAAATGTGGCAGATAACATAGATGGAAACAATTATGTAATACATGTCCACTTAGGAGAGATAGTGAGAAGTCTTCAAGAGCATGAGATAAACAATAATTCCATTTCTACTTTGATTTGGGCTATATCTGTAGATGTTACCTAATACTTGTCATATTTCTAATTTCTCGTATATATATGCAATAAAATATGAAAGAAATCGTTAACACTTATGCACAATGAGAAATGTGATAGCCCTGTGGCTAGGGTTTGAGAAAATATCAAAGAAATGTGGTAGAATCATATTCCTACAAGGCCAATAGGCCTTGTTTCTATGGCCTAACCATATCCATGTTCACTCTCTTTTTCCCAGGTACTCCCCCCCTGCCTCCCCAAATGCAAAAAAGTTTGCAGATGAGGTTGACTTCACTAAGGATCCACTTGATGGCCACAAAATCTAGTGTAGCCCACTAAATCTCTCACCATGTACAAAAGCTACTAACACATCACATCATGACGACATTATGACACTCTCAACAATATTAGTGTACAACACAAATGGGGTTTGAGGTATTTAGAAAGGAAATACAATCCTTGACTACCGTTCCTTCACGTGTCATGATTATTGGCACTCCTAACAAGATGGAAATTTCCTTGCAATAAAATAGACCCTCCTCAACCTGAAAATGTTTAGGCAGTTACACCTATTGTTCAACCTACTCCATTATAAAACAACTACTATTATGCAGAAGCTTGAACAAAAAAGTAACGTAAAAGAAAAAATACAGAAGAAAAAAAAAATAAAAAAATATACCAAACAATGTCATGTTTGAAAAACAAACCTCTATTTCATCTAACAAGTCACCTTCATCCTTGTACAAAAATCCATAGTGCATGAGAGCACAAGAATTTTGGAGATCAAGCACATTAACTTTAGCAAAGAATTCAAATTCCTTTAGAAAGAGACCTTGCATTTGGAGACATTTGCATCGAGATTGGTATGCTATGTTTCCATAATAAATCCATAGAGACAAAGTGCATTTGCAAACTTATTCATCGATCACATTATATTGGCATACTGCAGTGCATCCTTTCCTTGAAACCTCCTAAGTGATGAGGAAAAAGGGGACGAGGAAGGAAGAGGAGTAGAAGTAGGGCTGGTACTAGAAGGACTGCTCATTGAATTATGGCTCATTGAATGATGACTCACTGCTCCATTGGCATTCTAAGGAAATGGCTTACTTGAGTGCTCATTTTTGCCTACAACATCTCCCTGAACCCTTCCAACATTCAATATTTGAGACTGAAGAGATTGAGTGACATGAGGTTATTTCCACGCCATAACTAGATCCATTCCACTCTTCAATGCCCCCAGTTTTCCATGTTTCTCCACTTCACAACCCTGCTTAGTCAAAATAAAAATAAAAATGCCAATGGTTACAGAGTTATTTCAGAAAGCCAAGGTTGATGATAGACCATATTCCATTTGGGCGGGTTCATGATATAACTAGCTGCAACAAGTGGAACTGAGCATTTGCTGTAAGATTTCAATTGGGCCCAGCTAGATCCTGCCCCCATTTATGAAAAACTACCTATGCTTTTTATGCTTCTAATTGATAAATTGGATATGGAATTGAATCACCAAGAACAGGGGTAGACTCCATGACTCATATGCCCTATTCTCTGCCATTGTTCCCGCTTTCTTCGTTACTCCCTCCTCCCCTGCCATCCCCTTCGCCTTCCATGTCGTTGGCTTGGATGTTGGTTCAATGACTTGAACCGGAATAAATCATTTAGAGCCAAGAGCGTATAAATCTATGGAAGTAGCACTTGCAGAGGCATAGATAGTAAATCAAATTTGTTTGGAAAAATAAAATTTAAGGCTTTGATTAATCTAACATTATTCATGTTTTTCTGAGGCTTTAAATCCAATTAAAGATCCTTAAACAATTTTAATGATGGTAGGGCCATGAGAAAAACTATTGATCCATATGTAATAATAATCCATGATTGAATTCCATCCTAAATCATGGCTATAAATTGTTACATTTTGCGTGTTATTTAACATATGCCATAAATGGCTAGAGTTCAATATTTTATAGATATCAAGTAATCAATCAATATTTTCAATCATCCCTTTGGTTTGATCTCTAATAAGGTAAGAATAATAATATAGATTAATCCATTATAAAAAAATACTTTAATATTGAGGGGAGAGGTTTGTCATGTTATGGTTTGGTAGCAATTTGAAAATTTATTATAATGATTGCCCAAGTTTAAGTCACAACTTGAAACATTGTACCCTTATGCTGACATATTCAACAGTAGGTGGAAGTATTAAAATAAATTAGCAATGCATGGACATGATGAATTTTTTTATCGTGGTGATTCCACAATTTACGAGTGAGGATGGATATGAGAGCTCTGAAGCACTAGGGTTTTGAACAAGGGGCGACAGGAATGAGCTGGTAATAATGGAGGGGCTTTGAGGAGGGAGCTCCACTCCCTTCTACAGTAATGTAGTTTCAAATAGAAGCAAAGAGGTGAGTATGAATAATTTCTAGAAAAAAATGGAGACAGAGACAAAGACAACGGGCACTCACAAGCTGGGCAATAGCAATTCCCATGAAATGGAAGGGACCCACAAGGAAGTTAGGAGGGAAAAAAATCTTAGCGACAGCAGTTAGAGAACTAAGAAAATATCTGTGACAGGACCCTACAAGCCCAAGACTAACATTAAACCTCCTGTGGTCTTAAATGATCCTGCACTACAGGTGCATAGAGACCACATGGCAACTTATGTGATCATCTATAAGCTCATGGGCATATGGCCCACGGATAAAGCGCTAAACACTTGGATAAGAAACAACTAGAAATCGAAGGGAGCAATAAATCTACATCTTGTCTCCAAGGGTTTCTTCACAGTGTTTTTCACTAACCTAGAGGACAAAGATAGAGTTTTCGAAGGAGGACCCTACTTCTATGCTGTCGCGGGCCTTTACATGTGACCTTGGGAGAAGAAATTTGTTCCGGAGCGAAAAATGTTCACATCGGTCCAAGTATGGATTAGATTATACTCACCTTTAGGTTATTGGATGCCAAAATCTTTAAAAGATATAGGTGACAAATTAGCGCATTTTATAAAGATATCAGAGGTGACTTTGCGAGGGAAATATACCTCCTTTTCTCACATATGTGTAGAGATGGACTTATCAGGAGCACTCCCGGATGAAGTCATACTAGAAGTTTATGACAAGGAATGGGTACAGGCAATTGACTACGAACACATCCCATTCAAATGCTGTAAATTTCATGAAAATGGGAACCTCTTTAGAGACTGCCCACTTAACAAAAGGGAGGAATACCCGAAAACCAACAAAAGAAAATACCCTGAAGGTTTCACCAAAGTGGGAGGCAGAGGGAAAGGAGGTGGGGAAAAGTCCCAAAAGAAACCTAGTGAAAGAAAGTTACCAAGTCACAATAGTTTTGAAATTTTAGAAGAAGAAGAAGAAAATGGAATGCACAAGAAACCAGAGGACTATCAAAGAGAGAAGGAAAAAGAGGACAGCATGGAAATTATACAAGAACTCAATGAACAAAAGGTGGACCCACCGAGAACTATGGAACTTGGAGGGACCGTGAGATGACCCCAAGCGAAGGAGGTACGGAGGACCAATACCTACAGGAGATCCTTGAGAGGGAGAACCTTGAACTAGAAAAGTTTCTAGAGCAAGGAATCAACAAAGGAATTGACTCTCTACCACAAGAGGAGTTTGACAGAGTACAACAGCTATTCCTCAACAGGTCTCACACAAAGGCTATAGGAGTCAAAAGGAGAGACGATAGTCAGGAGAACAAAGGGGTTAAATCAATGGCAATAATATCACGACACTCCACCAAAACCCCAGGCAAGAAAAGAGGAAGGAAGAAACCAAATGAACTGCTGATAGAGTGTGGAAAACTCATGATTAATTCAGGTAAGATAAAATATCTCACCAGTTACTCCTTTACAAATCCATCATTATGAAGCTTACAACCTGGAATATTAGAGGACTAGGGAGTAAAAGAAAACAAAGAAATCTCAGTAACAGAATAAAAGAGGAAAAACTAGATATGGTGTTTATACAGGAAACAAAATGCTCAGTAGATAAAATTAGAGAAAAGCATAGCAAATGGCTATTTAAGTATGAGTATCTAGAATTAAAATCAACTAAATCAACTAGAGGAATTCTCACTCTATGGAATCCTCATAAATTTGGAATCCTGGATGCTGAGGCATCCAGAAACCACCTTTCTTTAATTATCCAACTTGTGGGGGACAAGGATTGTTACATGATCACTAATGTCTATGGTCCTAAACTACTAGAAGATAAACTAAAGCTCCTCACCTCTCTGGAGGAACTGAGAGAAAGACACCCAACAATGCCCTGGATTCTGGGGGGAGACTTTAATATGATCAAATCTGTCACAGAGAAAAAAGGAGGAACCAGAACACTTGGTAGAGACTCAATAGCCTTCCAGAACTTCCTTAAAAATATGAGACTTGTGGACAAGGATACAATAAATGGCATTTTCACGTGGAACAACAAAAGAGGAGGAACTTCCCAAGTAGCCTCAAGATTAGATAGATTCATAATCTCAGAGGATCTCCTTCTCATCGGTCGTATCATGACAGCTTTCATCCTCCCTTGTGGAGGCTCAAACCATTGGCCCATCCAACCGGAAGCTTCCTTTATTAGAACCTCGAGGAATAGACCCTTCAGGTTTGAAAATATCTAGCTCAGTCACCCTAATTTCCTTAGTAACATTGGAAATTGGTGGACTGAAGAAATACCCACCCAAGGCACAAAAATGTTCCTCCTACATTGTAGACTCAAACACATCAAGAGAAAGCTCAAGGAATGGAATAAAAATGAATTTGGCAATATCTTCAAAGAAAAAGGAGAAGTGGAAAAGAAATTAAGGAAATTAACCAAATTCTCATCACAGAAGGCTTCACAGAGGAAAGGAAAATGCAAGCAGACTCACTTCAACAAGAATGGGATAACAGATGCCAGCAGGAGGAAATCTTCTAGAGATAGAAATCCAGAGTGCAATGGATTAAGGAAGGGAAGAGAAACACTACGTTCTTTCACAAGTCCACCATGGCACACAGGGCTTATAATAGGATCACAAAACTTACAGATCCTCAAGGAATAGATCAAGATACTCATAAGGAAATGGAAGCTATACTGGTTCAACATTTTAAAATTATTGCAGAGGAAACCCTGGCAGACAGGTCTCAATTTACTAAAATATTTACTCAGCATTGTTATAGACAATTTTGTGCCTTACAGCAACAAGCATGAATTGTCAATAATCCTAGGGATCCAAAGTTCCCTAAACATGATGTTCCTACCCCTAGAGGAACAAGGTCAGCAAACCAACAGCTCTCAGATCAGTTCTCCACCTGAAAACACTCAAAAACAAGCAATCCTGAAATCAAAGCAGGTGCTCCACTAGGTTTCTGCGCTGAAACTCAAGTGCTCCATGGTGTACCTACGTTGCAAAGCAAGTGGAACAAAGGCCACCTGCGCTGAGCGAGATGGGACAAGTGGCACAATGAGTCATTGCTCTGGAATCTTCCAAAAATGACACTTGGATCAGGGATTTCGCCTTGTGATGAGTCAGAGGCTCTGTTTCTCCAAGTGGAAGCAAGGTTCTCCAAGTGGACTCAAGAACTGAAGATCAACTAAAGATTAACTAAAGAGAGAGAGGACACAAGGTAGCTACACATCAGTTGCAAGCTGACTCATCCTTTCTCAATTCATCTATATATTGAGCTCTCTCCTATGAGCTCAGGAGGCTGGAATTTTGTGCAAAGTAATGATATGATGTTGGTTTCACTATAGAGCTATTGGGTGATTGTTTGAGAGAGGTGATGAGGAGAAATTCTTTCTGCTGGGAGGTGTTGCTGGATTGGAGCCTTCAATGGTTGTAATACTCTCAGAACCTTTACTTCTTCATTAATAAAAGCTATTGAGGTTCTTCTATGTGCTCTTGTTTCAATAATATATTGTGATAATTGCATGTTTGGTTTACACTAATCCTTGAACCAGTTATGATTGCATGCTTCTTGTAGTTTCCTTCTTTGTTATTTTGCAGGATCTCATTGTAGCTGGGCCAGCAAAAGAGCAAGGATCTGGGAGCAAGCAGCCAAAGAGAAGAGTTTGGATTCGACATTAAGCGCAAGGCAACGGTTAGTGCATTTCTCCATTCTCTTTTGCTTTCATAAAGAAGTAAACCTTAAGTAGTTTGTTTTACAGTTGTTGCTAAGGTACTATCACCCTTAGAGTGGGATAGGGTCATCCGAGTCGGATACTTTTCCCTACAACAAACTGGCGACTCAGCTGGGGATCGTATCCGTTTGATTGTGTTTGTAGTATTTTGCTATTCATTTCCTGAACAAAAGAGTACCAAATCGAAAAGCTTTTGACTATATCAAAAGCGAAGTAGAGGGCAGCTACTCTAGCTCATTTCTGAGCAAGTTCATGATTTGAAGAGCTGATCTAAAAGGATCCTTTTAAGCTCTTAGTGATAGCTTTTCACCTTCCTAATCATCCCTTTGAGTGTGCTTGACTGATTGTTTCTGATTTGAGCAAAAACTGTGCATTTTTGAGAAAATTATGACCCGGAAACTGTGAAAACGCAATTCTCGTTTTCCAAAGCAGGTAGTACACAGGCTACCTGCTTTTCAACGCAGTTCCCGAAGGGGCTACCTGTGCTGAGAGCCAGACTGGCTGTGCAGCACCTGCGTTGGCCCAATTTTTCCTAGTGCTGTTGGGGTTTCCTCCTTTTCTCTTGCCTGTTTTCACCATTGATTTGGCTGCCAGTTACCAGTCTTGCACCTGTTCTGAAACCAATATTACTTGCCATCATTCTGCCTCTGTTATATAACGAAATTGTACTTGTTCTTTGTATTTCTTACTCATTTACAATTTCCCATAACGAAGAGTAAACTAGTCTTGCTTTTGGCCTCTTAGATCCGAACCTGTGTTAGGCATCTTGCTGGTCTAAAGAGTTAGCTTGTTTGCTGTCCATAGCTGATTAGTCATTTTACTTTCGTCATTATGGTTTGATTTCATGCATTTCCAGTGATTAAGAAAGTAAATCTTAAGGTGTCTTTTGATTTTGGACAAGCTTGTTTACTTTCGCTTTAAATCGAAATCAAAGTTATATAACGACTTTCTTTTTGTAACCCATCCACATTAAGAAAGGGAAAAGAAAATACATGCATTGTGCATTTTGCATTTGACTGTTTGCTTGACGATTTAGAAAAAATTTGCATTTAGTGTGTGCTCTATGATCTGTGTGAAAAGATTTGCCTTTATTTTCCCTCAGTAGTTAAGGTTTTCAAAGTTGAAAGATTGAAAAGTTTGCTTCTCATCTTAGACTGCATTCAGGAATTTGTTACATACATCTCGTGGTGATCCTTAAAGGCAAACTGCTAAGCAAGATCAACATTAAAATAAATCCAATTTACATAACAACGCTTTGTAACATAACGCAAACACATAGAGGTCTAGGTAGAGACGTGTTCCGGCGTCGTTAAACATAGTGACGGTCGATCTCTACGAAGGTGGGTGATTCCTCCTGAGAGTCGGTGGCACTAATACGGACTTGTGCTCCCACGTACCGTCGCGTATATATTGGGAGACCCCTATAGGCAATTATCCTTTATCCATAAGAAGCCGTGTCGGCCGCCCTACTGATCGCGATGCAGTGAACACAGCATTCACGAAGATCGACCACCCGTACCGTAAAACGTATTCTATGGTTTCGCGAAAAGTTTGGCACACCCTCTGCCTAGAACTCCAGAGAAGTTTCTTTTGGCCTTTTTCAAACTCTATAACTGAAAAAGTCCATCCGAGCATTTGTCACTTCAGGCTCGTTAAAACATCGAAGGCGACTAGAGTCATCTTTAGCTTTTTCTCGACTCTTAAAACATGAAAAAGCAAGTTTGTGTCTAAAAGCGTCGTTAATAAAATTTATTTTAAACGGAACATAATCACCTGTTATTCCCACGTTGATCTTTCAGTTGAAAAGTATGGAGCCCACCAACCAAGGAAGTAACCTTGGCGGAAGTCCCAATCCATTCTCCTCTTGGGGAGATGTTGGTGCGCCTCATATGGCCACATTGTCACTTCCAGGATTGACAATTGGCCTACCTGTATGGCTCTTTTCAACTAATGTAGTCCAGATCGCCTCTAATCCTGAGCAGTCGAATCAACAGTCAGAACAGTCTAGAGCTACCCACCAGCCTTCCACTTCTTATAATTCTTCCTCTGATCCTTCATCTTCGCAAGGTAGAGCCGGCAAAAGTCAGCCTCCCATGGAGAAGAAGGAAAAGAAGAAAAGAGAAAAGAAGCAGAAGGGGCCTATGGCGAAGGCGACTGGGGGCAAGCAAAAAACAACTGACAAAAACCCACACACTGCACCGACCGGGCCTAAATCACCATGTGTCATTTGCAAAGGGGCCCACTTCCATCGTGATTGTCCTTGTATTCCCCGAATATTAAGGGACTGGTCCCCAAGGTTGCACAATCCGGTAGCATCAACCTCTGGTAGTCATGTTGATTGCAGTCCGTCAACTAGCGAGAGTGAAGGACGAAGAGGGAGACCAAGGTCACCCTGTATGTTGTGTGAAGGCGATCATGCCATCCACCGATGTCCATTCTTAGATGAGGCAAAGAGAGTTTTAGAAGATCGTCCGGTTTCACCGTTACGACTTCCTCCTGGATACCAAAAACTCGCGCCTAATCCCTCGATAGTTGAAAATCCAGCTGACCCACTCAAGTGGTCGGCTGAAGTGTCGGTCATTGAGAATGAACCTACTGAATCCAGACCAGACAAAAGTCTAAAGGTCGAAACGGCAGTTGACCCGGTTCTTCCTTCAGAGGTTTCATCCTCCAATGACTCCATCATTGAAGACCCATCTTCAAATGACACCCTCACTGAAGAGGATAAAGATGACACCGTCCATATCCTTTTCATCAACACAGACTCTGATGAGCATCAGGGAAATGCGCCCATTCCTTTATCGCAGGAAGGAACATCGTCAGGGTCGTATCCAGCCGTATATTCGGTCCCACCACCAAGCAACCTAGTTGTATCCTTTGATTGGAATCAACTAGGCAGACCCCGGTTACCAGCCAGTATCCCATTCAGAATCATAGTCCAAATCTACAGAATGGTGATGGCTGGAACTATCATTGATGAAGGGGCATCTGTGAGTATCCTTTCCTCTATTGCTTGGAAAGCACTGGGTTCCCCGGCGCTTTTACCTGAGATGAGAAATCTATCAGGTTTTGATAAAGGAACCAGTCACCCGTTAGGGATTCTCCCCAATGTTCCAGTTACATTGAAAGGGAAGACAGTTCATATGAACATCATGGTCGTCCAGGGACCCTTGGTTTATAACTTACTCCTTGGACGAGACTATATATATTGCATGGAGGCAATAGTGTCCTCGCTCTTTAGAGTCATGTGTTTTCCGTACGAAGGAAGAATGGTCAAGCTCGTAGACCAACTTTCATTTCCAGGATCACGCATTGCAAATAGTCAAATAGCATCCCTTAACGGTTTATTCACTCAAGGAATGCCACCACCCCCGGTTCTACTTCCCGATGAATGCGAGTAATTCGGGAAGAAAAGAACTGGGACCCAGGGGGCATGCACCCTGGCCTGCCTTGGGCAGAGAAAACCTTGGGTATAAAGTTAATTTCCGCAGAAGAATGGACTAGTCCGTACCCCGTCCGAAAAAGGAAGAGAGGGTTGTTCTAGGATAAAATTCTTTTGTCAAAGTTATGTGAAGCGGAAGAATCGCTCCCTTTGTCTAAAAAAGTAGGCTCTCCTAAGGAGGAGATCCATTTGTGGCAGCAAGTAGCCACCATCTTTGAATGTCAAGCCTCACCCATTAAAACAATATGTTTTGAAAGAGAGTAGGGGCAGTCTCCAAAGAAAGAGATGAAATTGCTGAAACAAGTAGTCACCATCCTTAGCAACCTAATGATACACATCGCCGAAAAGAGAGTTTAGTTTTCGGTAGCAAACAAAACCATTTTTCGGATAATAAGTAAGAGGAAAGAATCTCGAAATTATACTTTATACCTGGGGGCATGCAAACCTTTTGGAGTGCAAGCACGGGACGACTATTTATTTTTTAAATTTTTAGGTCCTCCCTTTAAACCTGTAGGTCTAACCCGTTAAACTCGTAGGATTAGCCGTTTCCAGCTTGCATAAAGAAAGGATGAAGGGAAAAAGTTAAAACCTACCAAATTGGAGTAATTAGTGAAGTATCGCTCCTTAAATAAGATTACCTCACCTAAGGCATTCCTTGTATTAAGACTGGTATAAATTGAGCAAGGTTTGAACGCATTCAAGCTCGTTAAAAAATGAACCGCCCCCTTAAAATTTAAGGGGCATATGCCTCGTTTGCATTATTATGCTGGGGGCATCCATAATCGAGCAGTTTTTGTACAGAGTTCATGCTCGTTAAAAAATAAACATAAATTGTGAGCAATCTTTCCCTACAGTTCAAGCTCATCCAGAAAAAATGAACCGGTAAATAACCTTGAGAAATGACAGCCATATTAAAAGCCCTTGGTCGTGTTTATATACCATCACCTCCATCCGTTCATTTGGCCAATCGTTCATCTCCATATGTTTGTTTACCCATTTTGAGGAACAGCTGCGAAGAGTGATTTCACTTAGCCATCCTTGTGACACTGCCGTGATTGGAGAATTCCAACCTGTACCTGGAATCTGCTGCTATCCCTGTTCATCACTCGTTCCTCAAAAGACGAGTCTTCTTTGAGCTCTTTTCACTGACTCGTAAAATATGAAAAGTTTGCCGAGTTTTGGCCTTCCAGCTCGTTAAAAGGACCGGAAGAGCTATCCCTCCTCTAGATTTTAATCTTTTTTGGACCTGAGGGATTATTGCACAAAAAGATCGAGCGCTTGTTTTGTTCAGCTCGTTAAAGAAATCGAAAATTCATCCCTTCTGTATTGTTTTATACTTTTTCGGACTTAAGGGATTAGAAGACGAAAAAGGAATTTTGGAGTTAACTTTTCGTACCTTTTCAGACTCTCTAAAAATGAAAAGGACCGAGTTTTCCTTGTCGTTAGACTCGTTAAAATAATTAAATAGCGACAAACTTGTCTTTAGGCGAGAACGAGTTTCCCTATCTCTAGGCTCGTTAAAACATAGCGATGGGCTTGCCCGAAGTTCAGGTTATAGAACAAGCATATGTTATCCTCCTCAAGCTTGACAAAAATAAAGAGGTACTGGTCAGCAATGACTGGGGAAAAATTGGGAGAACCTCACAGCATTAATGGTAGCAAGTCGCTCTTGAACATGACACTTTGTCCTCCGTATCACATCGGGTTGGGTTGTTTCATTCACCGGTCTCATAACCATGGTCCTCGCCACACCATCCACAATTGGGGTAATGCTACCAATCCATCACATCAGTGTCGTTATATGTTCAAGAGATGTGGTTCTGCAAAGAGTCAACCGTGTCCCATCCACTGCCATACATTATCCTTCATCCACTTCATGACCGCCACCCTGAATCATACATCACAGTTTGTTTTCACCTCATCACAATCACTAGCTCCGTTCCGTGTCACTGATGTGGGATTCATTAAGGCCCTCCTTTGATGGATCGCTCCTTGTTGACATCAGCTCATTATCCAAGGAGATGATCTAGGAACACCCCCTTCAGTACTTTGAAGCTTGCATGCCTCAATGGCAAGTTTCTCACTTCCGGAGACAGGTATACATCAATGACCTTCGACCAGAAGATTTTGCATGGTGGTCGACGCCAAGTCCTTTATTCCCACCATGTGGATTGTACTGCCGTACCTTGAGGGTCATCATCCTTATCGGTGATTCCTCTCGCGCTTGTTAACGGTTTACATCATTGACCGGTAATCAAGCGATGTCTTTCCATGTTCGACTTCAAGAAATTCTCACATGGATCGACTTGTACATCGAGTGAAGATCGGAAGAGATTGAAGACCCCGGATCTAGTTTCATCCATCCGGGTTGCGATATATATTCAGGACATAAAGACATTTGATATGTACATCATTACACCAGATGATCATCCTTCTCAAAGGATGATAATTTCAGCAGAGAATTATCAGTCTACAATCAGACGATCGTCTATTCTATGTACCAAAATGTATTTATAAAGCTGAGCATGGGAATGCCCGCCTCAGCTAGATCATGAAAATGTATGAAAAATAATGTATTGTATTGTATCTTATTACAGGACACTTCTCAGCAGATTGAATGAACTTCGGATCCTCTCAATAAAGCATTTCACCCGATAAACGACCTCATACTTTAGGGGGCATCTGTTATAGACAATTTTGTGCCTTACAGCAACAAGCATGAATTGTCAATAATCTTAGGGATCCAAAGTTCCCTAAACATGATGTTCCTACCCCTAGAGGAACAAGGTCAGCAAACCAACAGCTCTCAGATCAGTTCTCCACCTGAAAACACTCAAAAACAAGCAATCCTGAAATCAAAGCAGGTGCTCCACTAGGTTTCTGCGCTGAAACTCAGTTGTTCCATGGTGTACCTGCGTTGCAAAGCAAGTGGAACAAAGGCCACCTGCGCTGAGCGAGATGGGACAAGTGGCACAATGAGTCATTGCTCTGGAATCTTCCAAAAATGACACTTGGATCAGGGATTTCGCCTTGTGATGAGTCAGAGGCTCTGTTTCTCCAAGTGGAAGCAAGGTTCTCCAAGTGGACTCAAGAACTGAAGATCAACTAAAGATTAACTAAAGAGGGAGAGGACACAAGGCAGCTACACATCAGTTGCAAGCTGACTCATCCTTTCTCAATTCATCTATATATTGAGCTCTCTCCTATGAGCTCAGGAGGCTGGAATTTTGTGCAAAGTAATGATATGTTGTTGGTTTCACTATAGAGCTATTGGGTGATTGTTTGAGAGAGGTGAAGAGGAGAAATTCTTTCTGCTGGGAGGTGTTGCTGGATTGGAGCCTTCAATGGTTGTAATACTCTCAGAACCTTTACTTCTTCATTAATAAAAGCTATTGAGGTTCTTCTATGTGCTCTTGTTTCAATAATATATTGTGATAATTGCATGTTTGGTTTACACTAATCCTTGAACCAGTTATGATTGCATGCTTCTTGTAGTTTCCTTCTTTGTTATTTTGCAGGATCTCATTGTAGCTGGGCCAGCAAAAGAGCAAGGAGCTGGGAGCAAGCAGCCAAAGAGAAGAGTTTGGATTCGACATTAAGCGCAAGGCAACGGTTAGTGCATTTCTCCATTCTCTTTTGCTTTCATAAAGAAGTAAACCTTAAGTAGTTTGTTTTACAGTTGTTGCTAAGGTACTATCACCCTTAGAGTGGGATAGGGTCATCCGAGTCGGATACTTTTCCCTACAACAAGCATATTCCAAAATAGGTAACCAGGGAAGACAATTATAATCTCAATAAGCCAGTGATGGAGGAAGAGGTCAAGGAAGTAATCAAAGAGATGCGCAATGGGAAAACTCCAGGCCCAGATGGTTTCAATGTAGACTTCTTCAAAACCTGCTGGGAAATAGTCAAACATGACATTCTGGAAGTGGTGGAGGACTCGAGAAAATCTAAAATAGTTTTGAGAGCACTTAATGAATCCTTCATTGCCTTAATCCACCAACAGGAAAAATCCATTACTCCAGACAGATTCACACCCATAACTTTATGCAATGTGGTGTACAAAATCATTTCCAAAGTAATTGCTAACAGACTTAAACCCCTTCTTCCAACACTTGTTTCTGAGGAGCAAACTGGATATGTGGAAGGTAGACACATTCTCAATAATATCATTCAAGCTCATGAAGTGGTGCATTCCCTAAAGACCAATAAGCAAGCAGATATGATAATACAATTGGACATAGTAAAAGCTTATGATAAACTAAGCCGGTCTTACATCAGGGAAGTTCTTAAAGCATATGGCTTTGACCACAACTAGATAAGATAGGTCATGGCTCTTGTTACCATTGCCAGTTGTTCAATTCTTCTTAATGGCTCTCCATCCAGAACCTTTAGGCCATCGAGAGGCCTCAAAAAATGTGATCGTCTCTCCCCCTTCCTCTTCATTCTCATGATGGAAGGATTGGCCCAAGCGATCACTTCAGCCAAGGAGGAAGGAAGAATCCAGGGACTTAGAATCACTCAAAATGGGGACACTTTGACCCATCAACAATTTTTGGATGAAACTATACTACAGGTCACACCCACAGTCAAGGAAGCCAAAGCTTTCAAACAAATCCTATGTGAGTTCGCAATGGCTGCAGGTACTGAGGTAAGCCTCACAAAATCAAAAGTTTTCTTTTTCAATATTGATATTTCAATCAAAGAAATCTCTCTATAATTCTAGGCTTTCAAAGAGATCTTCTTCCCACAAAATATCTAGGAATACCCCTCACTGACAAACCGTTGAACAAGGACATCTGGGAGGCTGTAATGAATAAATTGAAGGAGAAAGTTAGCAAGTGGACAAGCAGATCCTTGAATTTAGCAGGGAGGCTAGTCCTCACTAAGGCAGTATTTCAAACCATCCCAATCTACATTTTATCATCCTTTCCGGCACCAACAAGAGTCTTACAGTAAATCAGGAATATTCAAAAGGATTATCTATGGGGCAAAGGGGAAGAGAAAAAGAAATGGGCTCTGGTAGCTTGGGACAAGCTCTGCAAACCCAAATCCCATGGTGGTTTGGGTCTCCATGACCTGGATATTCTAAGCAAATTTTTGGGGAATTTTTTTTGGTGGAGATGGCTAAAGGAAATAAGAAACCCCTAGGCTAAACTCTGGAAACAAAAATATGGAATGGACTAGCAAGAAACATACCACGTAAGAATGACAAGACACATCACCGGTTCCCACATTTGAAACAAGGCCTGGGAGAACAGAGCTTTTATTCAGAAACACAGTTTCTGGGAGATCAGAAATGTAAATCTGGCTTGGTTTTGGGAGGACAACTGGCAGCAGGAAAATAACCTTGGTAGAGAGGAACTAGATATCATCCAAAATGACATCATCAACAAAGGACTGAAAAAAGTAAGTGACTATTGGGATCATTCAACGGACACTGGTAAATGGAGAATTTGGAAGTTACCAGATTATAGTGATGAGACCCTATTAAAGACCCAAGCTAAAACTCTAGAAACCATTCTGAAAAAAGGACAAATTTTGACCTCAACTTCGAATGATCTACTAAGATGGGGTAGAAATAATAAGGGTATCTTCAACTTCAAAGAAGCCAAAAGAATAGCCATGGGACTTAACTTCCCAAGACCAAACAAGACATGGAAAGACCTATGGAACAACCCACACTAGGCGAAGATCAAACTGTACAGGTTGCTGGTTCAACAAAAAACAATTCTAACTTGGGAAAATCTAAGAAAGAGAGGTTTTGTTGGTCCATCAAGATGCTAATTATGTGGACTATAGGAAGAAACTATGAATCATTTTCTCAACCTTTTCTCCTTCACCTCAACCTTATGGAATTGGGTAGCCGATATCTTCAAGCAGATAGACAGGAATGAAAATGACATCATTGTTGCGTTGAAGAACTGGAGGAAGGACTTCTCGGACAATGAGACAGTAAATACAGCCTGGGCTTTGATTCCAGGATTCTTGATCTGAAATATTTGGAAAGAACGTAACAACAGGATCTTCAAAGAAAAATCCAACCCAGCTCAAAGCATCACATCACAAATATTAAAATATCTCAAAGAAACTATCAATTCCCTTTGGAAACATTCTCCTAAAAAGCCCCTGGGTCATCGAGATGCTCACATTCTAGAACTGTTGGGAATACAGTCACATGTCCCTCAGGGCTTAAATAAGAGAGCAAAGCACATTTCATAAGGAAATGATTTCTGGCAACCCCCTCCCCATGGATTTTTAAAATTCAACATAGACGTAGCCTCAAAATGTAACCCTAGGGACGTTGGTTATGGAGGAGTCATAAGAGATGAAGAGGAAAACATAAAATTCATCTTTCATAGTCACCTGGGGAGAGCCACCAACAATATGGTTGAACTCATGGCCATGGAGCAATGCTTGGAGATTCTAATAAAGTACAATTTACATAATACTATCATCAAGGCCGACTCAGAATTAATTATCAATTCGGTCAAATAGCTAGGCACGGGTACTGCACCAGAAAAAGTCTCGAGACACTGGAGAATTTTGCAAGTCTAACAGCGAATTCAATCACACCTAAGAATTCTAAGAACTCTTAGTTTTATTCATGTGTGCAGAGATGCCAACAAAGTAGTGGACTGGCTTGCCAATGAAGGGGTGAGATGCACAAGAGACAACAGGTGCTATTTGTGGGAGTCGGTACCTGTAGGTCAACTGTGTGAGGGCTATTACACTCTAGCCCTCACAGACATGGAGCAGTATCATCACAGGTAGGGAATCTGATAGTTAACCTTTCATCAATGGATGATAGGGGTTTGATAGTAAGCCAACATGAGATTGGGCATACTTGGGTCTCGCAGAGGAACACCATAGATCGCCTTCTCATTGGTGTTGATGGGAGCTCGGTTAGTGAGTGGGCAGCTAGGAAAATTGTGACAATCCATACTAATAGGTGGCTCAGACAAATGGATAGCAACAGGTGTAGAGTTTTCATGGTTTTGCATTATCAGATGTCAAAGTAGTTTTCGGGTTATCGGGCATCCTCAAAACCCAAAGTTGTTTCCCAGAAATGTATGCAATGCCACTCAGCATTCAACACGTGGCCCTTAGAGTAGAGAGAATACCGCCCACATTAAGCGGGTATTCCACCTGCTTCTTCTCTGCCCGATATTTCCCTCAGCCGTTCGATCATGGAGTTGCAGATCAATGGCTTAGGTTTGAGGAGTAGGTGTAGAGTTTCCATGGTTTTGTGCTATTGGGAGTCAAAGTGGTTTCCGGGTTATTGGGCATCCTCAAAGCCCAAAGTGGTTTACCAGAAATGTGTGTGATGCCACTCAAAGTTCAACACGTGGCTCTCGGAGGAGAGAGAATACCGACCACATTGGGCGGGTATGCCTCCTTCTTCTTCTCCACCCGATATTTCCCTCAGCCATTGGATCATGAGTTGCAGATCAACGGCTTAGGTTCGATGAGAAGGTTAGTCAGCGGACCCGAAATATGTTTGATAAGGTCTCTATTTCCCTCTTTCGGTCCGCTTAATGTTTTTTCAGGTTCTCTTGTTTTCGTTCCATTTTGCCCTCGGGAAGTGGAGGCTATGAGTTTTGTTTTTTCTTAGGCCCTAGGCCCGTTTCTCAAGATGTTGTCTTTCTTCCCTAAGTGGGAAGAATTGCTTTCCTTTTCAGCCCAATTCCTCTTTGGGCATGATGTAATTTATGTAATATATTTTTAGTGACAAGATAATAGAAGGACCGACTCTTGCTTTAGCAAAAACAAAAGGAATGTTTTTATCGTGGTTTAGTTGCAATGACCATTTTAGTGAAGAGAAAACATGGGAAGGGGGAAGAAAATTGAACCTTGTACCTCTCACTTGCAAGAGCAATGACTTTGGAAGCACCCACTTAATATGGGAAGGGGATATTTTTTTGATTTGTGGTCTACATATAATTTGGAGTGTTTCCCTTAACGATAATTTGGGTTCAAGTGTCAATCCGGAAGTGCATGCTCTTGTTTGCTTGTGTCAAAGGTTGGGTGGAAGTCTTAGCTAGAAGAAATTTATGGGCCATGGATGCGACCATAATATTTCTAACACCAAATAATTATGGCCTTAGTTGTAGTAATCATTTCAATGTCGAAAGAACATGGGAGGGGGCATGAACCTTACACATCTCCCATGCAATAATAATGACATTACCAATTTATTATATCATAATACTCCGTAATTATGGTGGAACTTAAGGATAACATGTGTAGACTTTAATCCAAATTTCTATTTGCAATCAATGTTATGTGTGCCTCACACACTAGTAGGGTACCCATGGCTACCTTAAGGTATTAAGTTATGTCATTTGGTAGATGTTGAGAAGACCATGGGTCAACTTTGGTCCATATTGTTGGCATTTTGGCACAGGTGTGGCGCTATGATACTGGTGTTGTCCTTGATGGCAACTCTCTTTGATGACAGATCTCCGTTCAGACTACATGAAGAGAAATCTCATATACGCAGGTTAATTAAGTCGAAGTTGCGTATACACGCTGGTGATCTGCATACTAAGTTGCGTATACGCAGGAGAGCTATATACGAAGGCGCGTATACACGCAGATGCATGAACAGAAAAGTGCGTATATGTCGGGAAACTTCCTTTTGGTCCGTGGTAGTTAGTCCTCGGTACTTGAGCCTATGTCTTTTGACCAAAGTATCTCGACAGATGTGTTGATCCCTAGTTTTTAAGTTGATGGTATTGGATCTCTATGGTTTTGGCTCTTGGTATTGAGCAAGGCCTAAGGCTATATAAGGAGAAGAAGATCATTAGGCAATATCATCTTTTGAAAAGGCTTGAATATCTGAAAAAGAAAGAGATCTGGTATGCAGGTTCTGGGTTGCTTGATCTGAGCTAAGGAGAGATCTCATCGGTTGATGGAGAACAAGATCTAAGGAGAGATCGGGATCAAATGGTTTGAAATGAACTATCTTTATATGGTTGATTATGCATGTTTCTAGATTTGCATACTGACGCAATGTTATATTCTAGGTATAACTGATATCTGGTACAACTGCAAGTTATGAAAAGTTTTTTTTAGATCTGTACGCAGGTTGTCTTCGGTAAAACCGCGTGTATACGCGGGTTGACTTCATTGAAGTAGCGTATATCTTTTGAAGCATGATTTTTGGGTTTGCAGTTGGGTCTGACTGATATTACAGAGTTCTGTAGTCTGCTCTGTGTTTTGGTGACTGGTGATTGACAGGGTTTCAGTGGTTCAGTGATTCAAAGATTGATGATGCTAGTATTGGCTGTTTTGTGCTTCAATGATCTGTTGTGAAAGTTGAATGAATTATGGTCTTCAAATTGTAATGTTGTGCTTTAGGAATATCCAGTCTGAAAATGTATGAAATGTGGTACCTGAAAGAGAGAAGATTGTAGGCCAGCACCTACGTACTAGTATCTTGGCTAGTACAAGAGCAAAGGGGGTTGGAGCTCCCTTCCAAGGAAGTTTGGAGAACGAGAGAAGGTTGTAGCTTTCTGTAGGTTGTAGCCTGCGTACTGGTATAAGGCTGCACCAGTACAAAAAGATTGTAAACTGAAGTTTCATATTAAAGAAAGATAGAGACGACTTGCAGCAGGTGGTTTTCACCCACATTGGGTTTCCACCTTATATCATGGTGTTCATGTGTGTGGTTTTTGTGTGATCTGTTCTACTGCATCTGTTTACTCTTAATATGGTGAATAATGTCCTTATGCACTTAACTGAAGAAAAACTAACTGAAGTATAAGATTTCTGGTTATACGCTGTTTTCTTTAGACACAGTTGCGTGTACACGCTGGTTCACTTAACGAAAGTAGCGTATATGTTTCTGAGCATTGAAAAAGTTTTATAGTTCTGATAATACTGATTCACCCCCCCCCCCTCTCAGTATTATTTCCAACAATTGGTTTCAGAGCAGGTCCTTTAGAGAAGCTTGATCACTTGAAGGTAGATCGTTCATCATGAGCAACTACGAGAGAGAAGCATCAATCAGGCCACCGGTTTTTGATGGGACAAACTTCAATTATTGGAAGGTAAGAGTTACTGCCTATCTTCAATCTCTTGGTACATAAGTTTGGGACATCGTAGAAACAGGCTATGTTTTTCCTTCAGCTACTCCTACAGATGCAGCTGAGAAAAAGAAGTATGAAACAAATGCAAAAGCAGTCAGTACCCTATTAGGATGTATATCCCAAACGGAATTCATGAAGGTAATGCACTACAAATCCGCAAAAGAGATATGGGACAAAATTGTCACAAGCTATGAAGGTGATGAACAGGTAAAGCGTGCTAAACTTCAAACTCTCAGGATTCAATATGAGACTCTCAAGATGTATAATGATGAAAGTGTGGCTAACTATTTTCTTCGGGTAGATGAGATTGTTAATTGTATGAAAAATTTGGGTGAAGAAAAAAAAGAGGCTATAGTGGTTGAAAAGGTTCTAAGATCATTGTCCCCCAAGTTTGAATCTAAAGTATCTGCTATAGAAGAAAAGGAAAATCTACGAATTCTTACTATGTCTCAGCTACATGGAATTCTAACTGCTTATGAAATGAGAAAGGGAGGTCCATCAGATAGAAGAGAAGCTACTTTCAAGGCATCAGGCAAAGAAGATTATTATGAAGCAAGCCACGTCCCAAAAGAAGAGGAAGAAGAATCAAATTTTGTCAGAAATCTTCAAAGGGGTTCTGGAAGGTTGAGAGGTAAGTTACCTTTTAAATGCTTTGCTTGTGGAAGAGTAGGTCATTATGCTGCAAAATGTCCTTATAAGGATAAAGGAAAGGAACTTGCTAGATGGAACAAGAAACAGAGTGCAAATAAGAAAAGCTACTACACTCATGAAGATAGTGATGGTCTATCAAATAGTGATGAAGATGAACGAGGTAATGAATATAAGTTGTTAATGGCATTTGAAGATGATGATTATATGGATGCCATAGATGTGGATAATCTTTATGATGAAATTACTAGACTCAAGAGATGTATAGAAGAAAAGAATGTGATCATTGATACTCTACAATTTCAAATTGATGAAAAGGAAAAACATCTTGAAAAACTAGAAGGTGAAATTGTTGGTCTTAGAAACGAGATTGAGAAAACAAAAGCTATTAATCTTAAATTTGTTAAAGGATCTGAAACCTTGGATAAGATTATCAATGTGCAGCGATCTCCTCTGATCAAGACAGGTCTTGGATATCATGGAGAAACATCTCAAGCCTATACCTCTAAAAGTTATCTTGATGCAGCAAGGAAAAGCGAGCAAAGGCCAATTAAAAGTAATCAGGTGAATCAGGGACAGTTTACCTCAAGAACAAATAAAGACCATCAAGAAATTTGGGGACAAACTGCCTTAAGGACAAACAGAAGCTACAATCAGCCACAGGTAAAATCTTCCCAATTTGCTCCAAGAATAAATAGAAGCTACAATCAGTTGGATGATAGATCTGGTTATCGCAGAATTTTCTTTAATGGCCAATGCTTTTCTTGCCATAACTTCGGTCACAAAGCAGCTCAATGTGTTGCATACAAGACAATCATGACTAGAGAAGCTCAAAAGCAAGGGAGAATGACTGAAACCATGAAAAGGACTTATAACAGCTTTTCGGTCCTTGAAAATGAATTTGAATGCTCTATTTGTAATAACTTTGGTCATGAAGACTCTGAATGCAGGAGCAGGTTCCGGAAGACAATTCAGAAGGAGCAAAACTCAAATGTTAGAACATGGAGAATAAAGGAACCACAACCAGAAAGATGTGGGATAACCTTTTATGCAGAAGGACAAGAAAGCCTATGGTACATTGACAGCGGATGTTCGAAGCATATGACAGTGGACAAAGAAAAGCTTGAGTCATATACCGCATTAGAAAAAGGGAAGAAAGTTTCTTTTGGAAACGATACCTCTGCAGCCATAAAAGGAAAAGGTGTGGCTCCATTAAAAGAGAAGGTCAAAGCTGGAAATGTCTTGTATGTTGATTGATTGAAGCATAATCTTTTGAGTGTCAGTCAGATGTGCAATCAAGGAACAGAGGTAATATTTAGATCAAATGGATGTTGTGTTCGTGATCTTGATACAGGTAAAACAGTGATCAAAGGAAGAAGGACTCCAAATAATCTATACATATTTGAAGAAGGACCACAACAATGCTATTTGAGCAAGGATGATGAACACTGGCTATGGCATCGAAGGTTGGGGCATCTAAGCTTTTCACAAATAAGGAAAGCATGAAAATATCAGGTAGTTCGTGGTCTTCCAGATATCAAAATTCCAGACAACACTATATGCAAATCTTGTCAGTTTGGAAAGCAAACCAGAACTAACTTTCCAGAGAAGGAAGGATCAGCTAGCATGCCTCTTAAGCTAGTGCATACAGATACATGTGGTCCATTCAGAAAAAGAACACCTCGAGGAGAAGAATACTTGATATTATTCATTGACGATTTCTCCAGGTTTGTCTGGTTAGGACTTATGAAGCACAAAGATGAAGCATTCGAAAAATTCAAATCCTTCAAAGCCTTGGTTGAAAATGAATCAGGACACAAAATTAAGTGCCTCAGATCTGACAGAGGTGGGGAGTTTACCTCAAATGAATTTTTCAATTTCAGTGAAGAACATGGGATAAGAAGAGAATTCTCTACAGCTAGAACTCCTCAGCAAAATGGGGTGGTGGAAAGAATGAACAGAAAAATCCAACAAATGGCTCGTGCTATGCTTGATGAATCAGGTACTCCCGGAACTTTCTGGGGTGAAGCTGCACATGCTGCGGTTATTATTCTTAACAAAACAAATGTCCGAGTAAACAGCACTCAAACACCTCATGAGCTCTGGAGTGGTGAGACTCCTTCGGTGAAGCACTTCAAAATATTTGGGAGCAAATGTTATATTAAGAATACTGATGAGCAACTTGGAAAACTTGAACCAAGAGCAGATGAAGGCATTCTTCTTGGTTATTCTCCATCTAGCAAAGCATACAAGTGCTACAATAAAAGACTTGGCAGAATTGTTGACAGCATTGATGTAGTGGTTGATGAGAAGGGATATATTCCGAGGCAAGTTCATCATGAAGACACTGAAGAAGATGAAGGCTACCCTCAAAGGCAGAATGATGAAGAAGAAGAACCTCAAGAAGAACCTCAAGAAGAACCTCAAGAAGAAGAAGAACCTCAAGAAGAACCAGAGGAGCAGACAAGAATAGAAGATAAGACTCCATCCAGATATGTTCGAAAGAATCATCCAGAATCTCATATTGTGGGGCAGAAAGAAGCAGGAATACAAACAAGAAGAAGAATTGAAGAAGCTTCAAGCTATTTGGCATTACTCTCTTCCACTGAACCACAAAATGTGAAAGAGGCATGCAAAGATGAATGTTGGGTCAAAGCAATGGATGAAGAACTTGAGCAGATCAAAAAGAACAACACTTGGGAATTGGCTCCTAGACCAAAAGATAAGAATGTCATAGGGACAAAATGGGTCTTCAAAAATAAATTGAATGAAAATGGAGAAGTGATTAGAAACAAGGCTAGACTTGTTTGTAAAGGGTATGCACAGCAAGAAGGAATAGATTTTGAAGAGACCTTTGCTCCTGTTGCAAGACTTGAGGCCATCCGAATGTTCCTTGCTCTCTCAAGCTTTCAAAACTTCAAGGTATTTCAAATGGACGTGAAATCAGCCTGTCTGAATGGAGACTTAGAAGAAGAAGTATATCTTGAGCAGCCAGATGGTTTCATTCTTGGGAATGATCCAAACCTTGTATGCAGATTGAAAAAGGCTCTTTATGGTCTCAAACAAGCTCCAAGGGCTTGGTATTATCGGTTGGACAAATATCTTCACCAACAAGGTTTTTCAAAAGGATCAGCAGATAGCAATCTCTATATGAAAGTTGAAAATAACAAATTGCTAATACTTGTTGTGTATGTAGATGATATTATCTTTGGCAGCAATGAAGAGGCTATGAGTCAGAACTTTGCTTTGGTTATGCAGAAAGAATTTGAAATGTCATTACTTGGAGAATTGACATACTTTCTTGGATTGCAAATCCAACAAAGTGAAGGAGGCATTTTCTTATCTCAAACCAAGTACCTCAAGCAGATCTTGAAGAAGTATGGCATGGAAGACTCAAAGCCAGTTTGTACCCCCATGGTTACAGGAAGCAGCCTCAGTGCAAATTATGAATCAGCAGCTGTTCACCAACCAACTTATAGATCCATGATTGGGAGTTTGCTTTATTTAACAGGTACACAACCAGATATTATGCATGCAGTAGGAATTGTTGGAAGATTCCAAGCCAACCCAAAGGAAACTCATCTTCAGGCAGTCAAAAGAATCTTCAAGTATCTTCAAGGGACCCAAAACTATGGCTTATGGTATCCTAGAGATACAGATCTCACTCTTCATGCTTACACAGATGCAGATTGGGCCGAAAGTGTGGATGATAGGAAAAGCACAAGTGGTGGTGCTTTCTTCATGGGTTCCAGATTAGTATCTTGGTTCAGCAAGAAACAGAGTTCGATTGCTTTATCTACAGCTGAAGCAGAATATGTGGCTGCGGCATCTTGTTGCACACAACTTCTTTGGATGATGCAGACCCTGCAGGATTTTCAAATTACTTGCACGCCACCAGTCTCTATCTTATGTGATAATACAAGTGCAATCAGCATTTCAAAGAATCCAGTCATGCACTCAAAGACCAAGCACATACCAATCAAGTACCATTTTCTTCGGGAACAAGTGCTTGAGCAGAAGGTCAAGTTGGAGTATGTTCCTTCTAAGGAACAAGTTGCTGATATTCTCACAAAACCACTGCCCAGGGAAACTTTTGAATATCTCAGATAAATGCTGGGAGTAATGGATGCCTCATCCTGCTGTTAAAGCTTGTCTGTTTTTACAGAAAAGTTGGTATACGCGAGTTTCGTAAGGGATATCCGCGTATATACGCCGATTTATGCAGGGAAAGTCGCGTGTATGGTGTACGCATGCTGCAGAAATTCTATTCGCGTACATACGCTGTTTTATGCAGGAGAAGTCGCGTATATGGAGTTCTGATCAATAAGGGCAGACGCTGGTTGGAGAAGGTCTGAGATGGGTAAGTCAAAATTCTTCAGGCACAGTTTCAGGGGGTGCAGCAGGCACAGGTTCAGGGGGAGTAGCTTAAAGTCTCATAAAGCATTGTTGGCATTTAGATGTTTTGGTTGTTGGTTTCAGGAGAAGGAGCTCAGAAAGAAATCCTGGTTGCTGATCTAAAAGATGTTTATCAGATGCTGCTGGTGACTTTCATAAGTCTTGGTCTAGATCTGTTGTCTCTATGTCATGTATCTCTTTTGTGATATCTCTTTTATGGTGTCAAGGTCATGTAACGGCCTATGTTGGTTTCCCCACTATGCCTGGGATGAATGATGTAATATAATTGGTTGTTTCTGATGTGTCCCCTCTTGGTAGGGAGTATGGATGTATGTATTGAGTCTTTTGGTGATAGGAAGGTCCCTTATGGTGTATAAGTCTTGGTTCTCTTTGAAGAACATTGTTTGCAGATCTTGCCTACAGTCAGGGGGAGCATGATTCAGCACATCCAAGCAGAGGTATCAGCATGTACTCAGGGGGAGCACAGCCCTTTGCCCTTGATGACAAAGGGGGAGAATGATTCTAAGGAGCTTGAGGTTGCCATCAAGTCCAAAGGGGGAGATTGTTGGCATTTTGGCACAGGTGTGGCGCTATGATACTGGTGTTGTCCTTGATGGCAACTCTCTTTGATGACAGATCTCTGTTCAGACTACATGAAGAGAAATCTCATATACGCAGGTTAATTAAGTCGAAGTTGCATATACACGCTGGTGATCTGCATACTAAGTCGCGTATACGCAGGAGAGCTATATACGAAGGCGCGTATACACGCAGATGCATGAACAGAAAAGTGTGTATATGTCGGGAAACTTCCTTTTGGTCCGTGGTAGTTAGTCTTCGGTACTTGAGCCTATGTCTTTTGACCAAAGTATCTCGACAAACGTGTTGATCCCTAGTTTTTAAGTTGATGGTATTGGATCTCTATGGTTTTGGCTCTTGGTATTGAGCAAGGCCTAAGGCTATATAAGGAGAAGAAGATCATTAGGCAATATCATCTTTTGAAAAGGCTTGAATATCTGAAAAAGAAAGAGATCTGGTATGCAGGTTCTGGGTTGCTTGATCTGAGCTAAGGAGAGATCTCATCGGTTGATGGAGAACAAGATCTAAGGAGAGATCGGGATCAAATGGTTTGAAATGAACTATCTTTATATGGTTTATTATGCGTGTTTCTAGATTTTCATACTGACGCAATGTTATATTCTGGGTATAACTGATATCTGGTACAACTGCAAGTTATGAAAAGTTATTTTTAGATCTGTACGCAGGTTGTCTTCGGTAAAACCGCGTGTATATGCGGGTTGACTTCATTGAAGTAGCGTATATCTTTTGAAGCATGATTTTTGGGTTTGCAGTTGGGTCTGACTGATATTACAGAGTTCTGTAATCTGCTCTGTGTTCTGGTGACTGGTGATTGACAGGGTTTCAGTGGTTCAGTCATTCAAAGATTGATGATGCTAGTATTGGTTGTTTTGTGCTTCAATGATCTGTTGTGAAAGTTGAATGAATTATGGTCTTCAAATTGTAATGTTGTGCTTCAAGAATATCCAGTCTGAAAATGTATGAAATGTGGTACCTGAAAGAGAGAAGATTGTAGGCCAGCACCTACGTACTAGTATCTTGGCTAGTACAAGAGCAAAGGGGGTTGGAGCTCCCTTCCAAGGAAGTTTGGAGAACGAGAGAAGGTTGTAGCTTTTTGCAGGTTGTAGCCTGCGTACTGGTATAAGGCTGCACTAGTACAAAAAGATTGTAAACTGAAGTTTCATATTAAAGAAAGATAGAGACGACTTGCAGCAGGTGGTTTTCACCCACATTGGGTTTCCACCTTATATCATGGTGTTCATGTGTGTGGTTTTTGTGTGATCTGTTCTACTGCATCTGTTTACTCTTAATATGGTGAATAATGTCCTTATGCACTTAACTGAAGAAAAACTAACTGAAGTATAAGATTTCTGGTTATACGTTGTTTTCTTTAGACACAGTTGCGTGTACACGCTAGTTCACTTAACGAAAGTAGCATATATGTTTCTGAGCATTGAAAAAGTTTTATAGTTCTGATAATACTGATTCACCCCCCCCTCTCAGTATTATTTCCAACACATATATATGTGGGAAAGGGTTGTATTATGTGTGCATTGCAAATTCAACCACTACTTCTAAATTTTTGCATTGTTTCCTACGATCATAATGTACATTCAAACTAGATAAACAACTTGGTATGCGTGTTAAAAACTAGTATCCTAAGTTTAATGGATACGACCCTGATAATAAGAAATGTAGATACGTATGAAAAGTTAAATCTTCAACTAAATAAATCTGTCATATACTAATTAACGAACACTTATCCTTGTAGGTATTCTTCATAATGTATTTGATCCAACTATATTCCCACTCCCATTGTGGATATCTTGTCAACCTTTGAATTTAATTCCCTGTGAATGTGATCAAAGGATATAACCCTGGAGATTCTAATAAGCTCCATAACTCTAGTCATCCATTGATCCAATAAATAAGTGTTTAAGGAAGTATAACCTTTCAACCAATCTATAATAGCCTTTGAATCCCATATCACTTGTAAGTTTAGATTGCTAAAGTAACACAATTAAAATGACTAACATAAACAACTAATTTGTATTATTCTAGTATTTGTTAGGTAGTTTTATTTTTGTTCCTAAACTAAATTAGTCATTTATGTTAGCCATTTTTATTGATATTACTTATTAGCTAGTCATATATTTTAACATTAGACTAAATTAATCATTTTTAGGTGGGTCACTTGATATTTCTCTTTTTTGGTAGTATTTCACTTTAAAAAGTTGTGGTCTAGTGATAAATGAACAGTCATAAAGGGGAATGTCAAGGGTTATCCCACCCTTTGTTATATATAGTCCCTCATCACTCATTGTAGAGGCTTTTGGTCAGCCAAGCTTCTGATAGGAGTATCTTAGAGAAAGCTTGGAGAGTATTGTAACGAGACTTGGCTTCTCCACTATGCAGAGCTAGTATATCTCTTTGGAGGAGTCGGTGGCAGTGACTGTAACATTCTGCTTTTGGAACTAGTGGTTGGTCATGGTTGTATTGTATGATTGGAATTTTCACTTCTTAGTATAACAGAGCCAACACATTTCATGCATGTTGTTATTGTATTTCAGCTAACTTGTTTACTCTAATGACATATGTATCTTTTCTCTTACGCATGCATGTATGGATTTTTTGTATAAGTATGTATGAATCTTACTGATGAGCACTAGTATTGTACCAAGAATGTTGCAACTCCTGGGGCTACCAACTTTACTTCATCAACCCGTGGTTCGTACAACTTGCAGGTGATATTTGTATATGCACGAATGGATGCAATGGGTCCACTCTTTGTCACTGCTGAGCTGGTGATAGACCACTAGGGTTTCTCAAACCAACCTTCTATTGATTTAGAAGAAGTTTTATTACCAATGGAGAAAGGGGAATTTTACCCTAATTGAGAGAATTGAAATATTATCTACTGCAGTAATGAAAGACTGAAATAAATTCTTAAAACACACCACTCATCTAGATATTTGTTAATATATCTTGCTTCAGAAGAATTCTAAGCTAACACATGTGAAACCTTAACTAACCTAAGCATGCAATCTGATCTAATCAAACACTTTACTACTGTGCATATGAATGAACATAACAACCTTTTTCTTTTTGTCCTTTTTGTGAAAACATGAATGCTAATTCTTCTTGATTGTATGGTAGGTGGGTTAGGTGTGGAGAGAGATCATTGCAAAGGGTCATATGGATTGAGAGGCAAGAAGGGGTCTTCTCTTATCTTTCGTGATGCGTTTCTCACAAATCAGCCTCAAAACAGGCCACTACAAGTTGTCCTACAGGATGTCTACAGGATGTCCTAATTCACCTACAAGATCCCCTATATTCCTACAGGAAGAGGCCGAAAGAATAAGGAGTGATTTGGAGAGTATTCTAGTGCTTAGGGAAGGTGATTGATGGGATGAGTAAGGTAAGGAAGTCGTTAGGACTTCCTCAGAACTCAAACCAAAGTTTTTATGATGGTTGGATTTGCTCAACAAGCATTGAAAGTTGTTCTTATGAAATGATAACTCAATTTATGGAATTTGTGGCTTTTTGCAATCATCGATGGGTGAGGTTAGGCTGGGGCTAATGATATGAGGTCCTCCTACACTATTGAAACTCCTACAATATACACATCATTGGCATTTTACCCATAAATCATGTCAAAACAAGAAAGGTTTCCAACAACATAAGAAAACAAAATTTCATCATTTATTGCTTAGTTCATTCATGGAAATGCTTGTAGCCTATTGTGAAACACCATGAAATCCAATGCAAAGCTAGATATATCAGAAATAACAACTAGAACCTACCCTTGAAAGCTGAACGATGCTGGCGTAATTAGCAAAAAACCCTAAATTTCATAAGAAATCATAATTCTATCTTTTTGGGGCTGAATGGGAGTTTTCCCTCAAGCCATGGTCCCTGAAGGGAGGAATGAGGCAAGATCCATCTGTTATCAACCTTTTTGGTATTCCTTTGTCTCTCTAAAGCTACTTCTAAAACTATGCACAAATGGAAGCAAACTAATCAAATTCACCAATACTTGCAATGAAACAATGCCAAAATAAATTGAACAAGTAATATGTGAAATAACCCAAGCATATGAGTACAGTAAGAGGAACCTCTGCTACTACAATTGGGCCCTAACCCAAGAGCTTTATCCCTTTGAGTCAAATCAATGTTGGATCCAAGAAATGATCATTTTCATTAACATATCAAAAAAATGCATAATAATGTTTTGCCACAATCCTTAAACTCGAAAGTGCTTTGTTATTTTGCACAAAAAATCTAAATCCTAATGAGGCTCTAGACCTCCTTATTTATAAAATTGAAGTTTCCAACAACTTCCTTAAGTATAGGGAGGCTTGGCTCCCAATCTCAAGATAAACTAGTTCTTAACTATCACTGACTTGGTTTTCAATGATCCTCATGACTCGGCTGCATGCAACTCCGATCTGGTGTGATTTGATTGAAGGATCTTCAAATGCGTGAGGACTTAATGAGGAAGACCCATCTCCTATAATCTCTCCTTCTTGTCTCATTTGAGTTCCTACACCTTAATTAGCCATAATTTTCTTGCAAAAACCTGGAATCAATGCATATTAAACCACTAGACATAACATCTTACTTTTACTCATCTCATTAAGAAAAATATAATTAAAACATGTAAGGAATCATGAGAATAGTTTATTTTAGTAAGATTTGGAGGTGTACTAAGGTCCATATATTTACCCAATGATGAGCCTCATCATCACCCCCCATACTGAAAGTCTTCCTCATCCTCTAAGCAACTTAATCTATGTCAATGTCCTTCATTGCTCTGGTGGCTTCCCTAACATCCCATGTTTCTGCTATAGTCTCTTCTTCCTATGAATAAAATCTTGCCTTCCTCTCTATCTCTTTCAACTTCTTTCTTTATTCTTCCTATTTCCTTCCATCCAACATTCCTAAAAGAAATGGTGGACTGAGCCGCAAGTCAATTCAATTGACTTTGAGTCTTTGTAGATCCTGCTTATACATGGGGGTTTTATTTAGTGCCTCTCTCATTTTGTCAGGAGAATAGTATTCTATGACTTTTAAGCTATATGGAAAGGTTCCATATCCTTTTTTAGGCTTGTTGGCTGTCATCACCTATCAATCTGAACATATCTTCAAACTATGTGACTACTTGTTCTTGTGAAGCAAGGTACCTAGGTGCAAGCTTGGGATCATTTGCAATGAGGTTGTAGGTGTTGATGACAGTCATTCGGTTATATTGTTCAGCTTTGATCATAAGGGGTTCTATCTTTTCTCTTTCCATTACCTTTTTCATCTCTATAGCTCTTTCCTCCTCATGATTCATCCATGATACTAAGGGCATCAATTGCAAGTCTCCTAGCTTTGAATTTGGGTCCCACACATTTAAATCTATCAAGGCCAAGTTGTGTAGGTAAAACTCATATATTGTTTCTCTATCTTCGAAGGTGCTTTGATCACATAGATCAATGAATTTCCTATAATCTTGGAAGGGCATAGTTCCTCTTTGTACTAGGGTTTTTATTTGGAATTGTAGCCATTGTTCCTTGATATACAAGGCATAAGACTTTGCTGGCATCCTGCACTCGATTTATACTAAGGATAATCTGGCCATAGTTGCCAATTGGCTTTGCCTTTCTTGTAGTTGTCCCCTTAGCCATGTGTTCTCAGTTTCGAACTGCGATTTCATCATTGCTTCTTTATCCCTTATGAAGCTTAGTTCTCTGCACATCTCCTGCAATTTCTCCTCCATGTGGCCTACATCCTCCACCCCTTTTGATTTGGAAATTTGCGTCCACCTATGTGTCCTTTCCCTCTCTTTTTAATGTTTGAAGAATAGGGGAATGGAACCTTTTGTGGGATTACCCTACCTCCTTCAATGAACCTATAGTAGGAGCTAAGTTTTGGCTATGGACTAGGTTCTCTCAGTTCTTGGTCATCTTTCTTTGTTTCTTGTTGAGTGATACCTTCCTATTCCATTTTCTATGTTTCTTGTAGGTTAGACCGAGTTTCTTGTAGGATGGCCTCTACTTCCTATAGGTCTATCTGTGTCTCCTATAGGATACCCTTTCCCTTTGAAGAGGCTAACCTTGTGACAGGCCTCCTAACATAAATGATTGGATACTTGGGAGAGGCTTGTTCTGATGATCCTTCTCCTTGATTTTTCTCTAGAGGGGCTGCCTTTTCTTGCTACTTTGGTGAATCCTGAATGAAAATTGGAGTTTTGGTGGGGGTTTGAGGTATCCCTTATCTAATCCTAGTTCTCTTTCTTTTCTTGAAGTATAGTGGGGTTTGTCTTTTCCTCTTAACCTGTGATTTGATAGGCGTGCTTAGGGAAGTAAGAGCAGCTACTGCCTCTTTCTCTGTGGGTTCTGGAGATACGCCTGGTGATTCTTCTCCCCTTCTGCCTTGAGCTTCAAACTTTGGTTCATCCTTCTATCCATTTTCTCTTTTTCAATTTCATTCTCATTCTCTTCTTTTTTTCCACCTTCCTCTTCTTCATCTTCCTCTATTTCTTCACTCTACCCATCTTTCTCTTCTTTTGTTTCTTCCTCTGTCTCTTCTTCATTCTCCTCCTCTATTTTTTCTTCTTTTTCCTCCTCTATTTCTTCTTCATTTTCCTCCTCTGTATCTTCCCATTCTCACTAGTAGTGGGGCTTTTGTCAAATTCAATAGCTTGAATTTCTCCTTCTTCCTGCATGTCTCTAAAGGTTGTCCTTGCAATAGGGAATCTTAGGTTTTGTAGGGCATCTTCAAGTATGAGTTTGATCAACCCATGATGGGCTAGTTGTTTATGGTTTCCTTCTTGCACTTTCATTCTCATGTCTATCATTGATTTTAGAAGAAAATAGGGTATAATCAATCTATTTTGAGGAGGCGTGTTCTCTCCACATATTAGTTCTTGGAGGAGTCTGAAGTGGTATCCTTCCAAAAATAATATTTTCTTTGCAAGGTGTTGTTACCCTTGTCTTATTTTCTCCATGGTAACCCTAAAGGGAGTGTAGTGATTCTACTTATAACTTCAGGGGTAATTACTATTGATAATCCTTTCACTATAGCAATGGCATTTCTCCTAGTGAGGGGTGCGAGTGAGAGGGAAAATTCTCTGGCCATATCATCATCATATCCTCTCATCCACTCAAATGACCCCATCCATTCGCGCCTTGTGAAAATTTACACTATAGGAGGATGTTGGTGGATCCTTGCTATGTTTGTGGGTTCTCTCCTTTTGAAACCTCTATTCATCTTTCCCTGGTAATTATGGAGGCTTGTGTGGATACAATTTAAGAATTCTAATAGGCGAGGGAGGTTTGAATGTTAACTTTTAGTGACATGCAATACAATTCTCCTATCCTGAGATGTACTGCAATTTTCTTAACCAAATTGAGGATTTTTTCTTCTTTCAAATGGAAAATATGGAAGGTATAGCTCCTACCTCACTTTGCTACATTCTAGTGAGGATAACCCTTGATTTCACCTCCCTTAGTGCCCATTAACAGTCCTGTAGGTTGATTCCTCTGTATCCTGTAGGCTTCCTGTAGGTTTCTTGCATTGTAGATGTTGATTGTTTCCTATAGGTGCTATTTTAGGAAGGCCGAGAGAAACTTATTCATTCGATGAATCGTCAAAGTTGCTTATTCTCTCTTTGTATGGGAATCAATGTTTTATTTCCATATATGGATGATCATGTGGGGTGGTGTGCTGGTTATCTAAGTACGAGCACCTCATTTTTTACTGTTGGTGTTGTGGGGAAAAGTATCCGACTCGGATGACCCTATCCCTACTCTAAGGGTGACAGTCCTTAGCAACAACTGAAAGTAAAGCTTTGATTATTTTCCTTTATGAAAGTACAGAGAAGGAAGAAAAGATTGAACAACCGGTGTCTTTCGCTTTTGTCGATCCTGTCCTCTCTCTTTGTCTCTTGTTCCCAGCTCCTTGCTCCCTTTGCCGGCCCAGCTACACACAGATCCTGCACAAACAAGAGAGGGAAACTACAAGAAACATGTACTCATAACTGATGCATGGATTAGAGTGAATCAGATATACAAGTAAATACGATATATCAATGCAATACAAGTATATAGGAGAACATTCAAAGCTTTATTGATAGAAGTAAAAGGGTTCTGAGAAGGTTACAACCATCAATGGCTCCAATCCAGCAGCACCTCCCCAGCAGCAAGAAATCTCCTCTTCACCTCTATAAAAGCAATCACCCAATAGCTCTAACTGTAAACCAACAGCACTTCCTTGCTTTGCACAAAATTCCAGCCTCCTTAGACCTCATAGAAGAGCTCTATATATAGGATAGAAGAAGAGAGGATGAGTCAGCTTGAGACTGACATAAAGCTGCCTTGTGTCCTCTCCCTCTTCAGTTAATCTTCAGTTCTTGAGTCCACTTGGAGATCCTTGCTTACACATGGAGATCAAGTACCTCTTACTCATCACAGGGCGAATCTCTTGAACCAAGTGTCAGTTTGGAAGCTTCCTGGGCAATTGACACCTTGCAGAATGACTGTGCCACTTGGCCAATCTCACCCAGCGCAGGTAGCCTTCATTAGATTTGACTTTCAGCGCAGGTACAAGGAGGAGCAGTTGCATTCCAGCACAGATGCTCAGTGGAGCAGCTGACATGATCCAAAAATAACCCGTTTCTGATTGTTTTCAGGTGGAGAACTGATGGGAAGTGCTGTGGTTTGCTGACCTTGTTCTTCTAGGGGTAAGAACAACATGTTTAGGGACTGAGGATCCCTGTAATTATTGACATTTCATGCTCCATGCTGCGAGGCACAAAAATGTCTATAACAGTTGCCCCCTAAAGTATGAGGCCGTTTATCGGGTGAAATGCTTTATCTAGAGGGTCCGAAGTTCATTCCAGTGCTGAGGAGGCGTCCTGTAATACAATACAATACAATACATTATTTTTCATTCTGTTTTCATGATCTAGCTGAGGCGGGCATTCCCATGCTCAGCTTTATAAATACATTTTGGTACATATAACAGACGATCGTCTGATGGTAGACTGATAATTCTCTGCTGAAATTATCATCCTTTGAATAGGATGATCATCTGTTGCAATGATGTACATGACAAATGCTTTTATATTTCCTGAATATATATCGCAGCCCGGATGGATGAAACTAGATCCGGGGTCTTCAAACTCGTTCGATCTTCACTCTAAGTACAAGTCGATCCATGTGAGAATTGCGCTGAAGTTGAACATGGAAAGACATCGCTTGATTACCGGCCAATAATGAAAACCGTTAACAAGCGCAAGAGGAATCATCGATAATGATAATGACCCTCAAGGTACTGCAGTACAATTCACGTGGCGTGAATAAAGGACTTGGCGTCGAACGCCACGCAAAATCTTCTGGTCGAAGGTCATTGATGTATACCTGTCGCCGGAAGTGAGAAACTTGCCATTGAGACATGCAAGCTTCAAAGTACTGATGGGGTTGTTCCTAGATCAACTTCTTGGATAATGAGCTGAAGTCGACAAGAAGCGATCCGCCAAAGGAGGGCCTTAATGAATCCCACATCAATGACATGGAACGGAGCTAATGATTTTAGTGGAGGTGAAAACAAACTGTGACATATGATTCAGGGTGGCGATCATGAATGGATGAAGGATAATGTATGGCAGTGGATGGAACACGGTTGACACTTTCAGAATGACCTCTCTTGAACATATAACGAAACTGATGCGATGGATCGGTAGCATTACCCCAAATGTGGATGGTTTGGCGAGGACCATAGTGATGAGACCGGTGAATGAAACAACCCAACCCGATGTGGTACGGAGGAAAAGTGTCATGTTCAAGAGCGACTTGCTGCCATTAAATTTTGATTTTCTCCCAATTTTTCCCCAGTCATTTCTGACCAGTACCTCTTTATTTTTGTCAAGCTTGAGGAGGATAACATATGCTTGTTCTATAACCTGCCCTTCGGGCAAGCCCATCGTTATGTTTTAACGAGCCTAGCGATAGGGAAACTCGTTCTCGTCTAAAGACAAGTTTGTCGCTATTTAATGAATTTAACGAGTCTAACGACAAGGATAACTCGGTCCTTTTCATTTTTAGAGAGTCTGAAAAGGTACATAAAGCCAACTCCAGAATTCCTTTTTCGTCATCTAATCCCTTAAGTCCGAAAAAGTATAAAACAATACAGAAGGGATGAATTTTCGATTGCTTTAACGAGCCGAACAAAACAAGCGCTCGATCTTTTTGTGTAATAATCCCTCAGGTCCAAAAAGATTAAAATCTAGAGGAGGGATAGCTCTTCCGGTCGTTTAACGAGCTGGAAGGCCAAAACTCGGCAAACTTTTCATATTTTACGAGTCAGTGAAAAGAGCTCAAAGAAGACTCGTCTTTTGAGGAACGAGTGATAAACAGGGATAGCAGCAGATTCCAGGTACAGGTTGGAATTTTCCAATCACGGCAGTGTCACAAGGATGGCTAGGTGAAATCACTCTTCGCAGCTGTTTCTCAAAAGAGGTAAACACACAAATGGAGGTGAATGATCGGCCAAATGAAAAGTGGAGGTGACGGTGCACAAACACGACCAAGGCTTTTATGGCTGATGAATTTACGATCTCAAAAGGTTATTTACCGGTTCATTTTTTCTGAATGAGCTTGAACTCTAAAGGAAAGCCTGCTCATAACTTATGTTTATTTTTTAACGAGCATGAACTATGCGGTAAAACTGCTCGGATCTCGCGTTTATTTTTTAACGAGCATGAACTATGTGCTAAAACTGCTCGATTTTGCATGCCCCCAGCATCATAATAACGCATGTCAAAGGAGGGTGCCCCCCAAGCTTCATTGCATTCAACTTGGTGATTGGAATGAAGGTTTACCTTTGAATTTTGAAAAGGGGATTTGTTTCATTTTTTAATGAGGTTGACATAGTAAAAGAACTATCCTCATAACTCCTTGTTTCATTTTTTAACGAGGTTGACACGAGATAAGAACTGTCCTCGGAGCCGACAAAATATTTAGGAATCTTCCGAATCCAACCAGAAGATTGGATTAGATTTCATTTTGTAGGTTTCCACCGTTGCCACTCCCGCCAGATTACTTGGAGGCGGTAGGGCGAAAGTACCCATTAAGGCAGGGTCTTTTAGGACACCTATTCCGATATTTTGAAGCAAATGATTCCTTCCATGGATCATTGGAATGCTTCCTGTAACTTGTGAACTGTTGGGGAGAAAAGTTTGTTGGTCGACGATTGTAATTCCTTCTTGGAAGGGAAATGCAATCTTCCTGAAGTAGGTCAACACAACCGCGGCCATGGCATAGATCCAGGGCCTTCCTAGTAGGATGTTGTAATCGAGGTTTCCATCAATTACTTCAACATCAATTCCTACTGTTTTTCCCCCCAGTTCAACTTGCAAGTTACTTAAAATCCCGTATGGAGCGTATGATCGTCCATCAAATGCTTTTAACGGCGTTGACGATTTCGACAAGGGTGGTGAGCCTAAATCTTTCCAGCAACTCATCGACATAAGACATGTAGATGCCCCCTCATCAATAATTGTTCGATGAACAGTTTTGTTGAGGGCTTTCACTTGAATAAGGAAAGCTAGTTGAGCTGGTAACTGAGGGTCATATCCTTTATAATCAAAGGCCACAAGATTGGAATCCATTGGGCCAATCCCACCTATTGCTGATAATAAAGCTTGCTCTTGGGAGGGGCAATTTTGTGGTACTTCAAGTGTCGACATAGTGGACGGCGATTGGGCCAGGTCCTTTACTATATTATAATTCTGTGCTCCTTTGGCACGAGGATTAAATGTCGATTTGTGTACTACTCCCTTTGGCGACTTTATCATTGGCACAGGAACGATGGGTGGCACAACTTCGGTCAAAGTTGTTGTTGAACTACTAGGTCGTTCATTAACCTTGTTGTTCGACAGCTTTGGATTCCCGTAATCTTTACTCCTTGTCAAAGCATTATTCTGTTGCTTCGAGGTAGACAACATAAGCACTTGGGATCCGGAAGCATTTTGATTAGCAACCAGATTTTGACTTGGATTAGGAAACGGATCAGTCAATACTGCTAGGGTTTTTGAACTCTTGAAGAGTTTCTTAACTTCAGCTATATGTGGACAATATTTCGTCCAATGATCCTCATCGCATATATGACACCCTGCTGGGGGTTTCCTTTTTCTTCCTGTCTTTTTCTTCTTGCCCCCTGGTTGCTTCAGTTGTTTGCCATTGTCGGTCGACATGGCATTTACTCCTGAGGCAAGAAGTTTTTCATTTGCATTTTGACTGTAAATTTTGTGCTTGCCAATCACGTCATCGCCGGCGTGAGAGTCATTGTTTGATTTAGGAGGAGGAGGAATTGAGAATTCCGGTCTAGGGGCGTCAGGTATTTTGTCGTAGAGCGTGCCAGACTGAGTATAAACCAAGTCTAGATATTGCGCACGAGCTATAACTTGCTCTTCTGTTACGACTCCCCCCTTGGCCACATCTTCCGTTATGGCCGAAAGTAATGACTTTATAAACCATTCAGCTAATAGCTGATCGGGAACATATGTTTTTACCATCCTACAACGACGTCGCCATTCGTGTATATGATCAGATATATGAGTGGCCGTTGTCTGTTTGAAGTTGGTAAGGAGTTCTGTTCCCGTTTCATAACTTATCGGTAATTGAAAATGGGTTAAAAAGGTTGTAGCTAAGGTACTGAAGTTGTCGAACGAAGCCCTAGGCAATTCAATATACCATTTTTCCGCTGGACCCGTTAACGTACTCTGAAAAAGGCGAAGTCTTATCGAATCATCATTCAGGGTGTTTGATGAACACCATAGATGGAATGTCATCATGTGATTCGATGGGTCTTCACTTGGATTTCCATTAAATTTAGGAATGTCTGATGGAAGTTTGTGTGGAATCGCTGGCCACCAAGGGGCATAAGCAATTGGATCATTCGTCAGCCGGTTTAGATCTGGTAATTCTAGAGTTGCTACAAAGGGCAACTGTTGATTCAGGTTAGGCGAAGCATATCCAGGATAAGACGGAATCGCCTGAGCAGTGGGTCTTTGCATACCAGCATAATGTTGGCAACTTTGACAAGGTTGATGGGTATAACCATTATAGTATGGTTGCACATTACTTACAAAGACTTGTTGCTCAGGTCCTTGATATGATTGTTGGAATTGCAGTTGTCGAGTTCTAACCAGCTTTGGTTGTTGGACCATTTGCTGATGCCCAATACTAGATGATTGACCAAGATGAGGAGTCACAGTACTTGTTTGATCCTGAGTCGCTCCAGATAAGGAGGCACTGACCTGAGGTTGCGATTGAGATGTCGAGACAAGAGGCTGTTGTATGGCAACCTGAGAAACTTGGGGTTGACATACAGTAGGCAGCGCTTGTACTTGCGACGCAATCACCATACCAGGTATAGTGGCAACATTCAACACAGGGCGGACTGGTTGCATAGAATATACAACTCCTGGTTGTTGAGGCAGTATTGGTACCCAACCACTGGATGTAATTCCAGTTTGACCTGAACTTTGTTGTGAACTCACGGATGGGCATCCTCCCGGAGGAGGTAATGAAAGGGCATACTGCCCCCCATATGGTATCAATCCGGAACTCAAGGGGATCGATTGCCCAGATTGACCTCCAAATGGATCAATTTGGCGAGTTTCAACATAAGAAATACCAGATGATAATCCGGATGAAGAAATAGGAACTAACCATGTCGTTGTCCCTAATTGGACTCCGGCTTGTTTTTGACAATTTGCCGGGACAGATGGTATACCAGCGAACATCGTTGGAGTAGCAGCAGGAGGCTCTACTGCAGCTGTGTCGGACGACACAGTCCTAGATGTTGACGGTTGTTCAGACATATCTAGTCAATCCAAAAGATTTCTTAGCGATTCTACAGGAACTTCCACTTGTGGTGGACTAACTTCGAAGATCAACGAGGGAAGGGTGATGCTTATTCCGCTTAAAATAAATTTTATAACGACGCTTTAGACACAACTTGCTTTTTCAGTTTTAAAGAGTCGAGAAAAAGCTAAAGATGACTCTAGTCTCCTTTGATGTTTTAACGAGCCCGAAGTGACAAATGCTCGGATGGGTTTTTCAGTTATAGAGTTTGAAAAAGGCCAAAAGAAACTGCTCTGGAGTTCTAGGCAGAGGGTGTGCCAAACTTTTCGCGAAACCACAGAATACGTTTTACGGTACGGGTGGTCGATCTTCGTGAATGCTGTGTTCACTGCATCGCGATCAGTAGGGCGGTCGACACGGCTTCCTATGGATAAAGGATAATTGCCTATAGGGGTCTCCCAATATATATGCGATGGTACGTGGGAGCACAAGTCCGTATTAGCGCCACCGACTCTCAGGAGGAATCACCCACCTTCGTAGAGATCGACAGTCACTACGTTTAACAACGCCGGAACACGTCTCTACCTAGAACTCTATTGTGAGCATTATGTTACAAAGCGTTTTTAGATTCATTCAATATATTTTAAGTTGATCTTGTTTAGCAGTTTGTCTTTCAGGATCACCACGAGATGTATTGGTACAAATTCCTAAATGCAGCTAAAATGATAAGCAAGCTTTACAATCTTTTTAGCTTTGAAAATCCTAACTACTGAGGGGAGATAAAAACATTATCTTTCCACACAGAGCACAAAGCACAAACTAATGCACTTTCTCCTAGATAAATCACGCAAACTTATCAAAATGCAAATGCAAGATGCATGTATTTCTTTTCTTTTCCTTTAATGTTGATGTAAGACAGAAAGGAAACTGTTGTATAACTTTGAATCTAATTTCGAGCAGAAATAAACAAGCTTGTCCAAAATCAAAAGACACCTTAAGATCGAATTGTTTAGATACTGGAAATGTATATATTCAAACCATAAAGTGAAAAACAAACAAACTCAAACAGCCATGAACAGTAATAAAACTAGCTCTTAAGATCACAAAGACACTTTTACAGTTCAGGATCTAAGAGGCCACAGCTATACTGGTTTGCTTTTCACAATGGGAAACTGTAACTGAAGCAAGAAATACTGAAAGAAAAATCACAGTTTCATCACACAACTGAGGCGGAATAATGTCAAGGAAAGTTGGTTTACAGCAAGTACAATGACAAGCAATCAGCAGCAACAAATCAGTGAAAATAGGGCTAAGACACAGTGGGAAACCTCAGGAAGACATAGCCTAACTGGATCAGCGCAGGCTCTGGTCTGTCAAGTTGACTCTCAGCGTAGTTCCCGAAGGGAGTACCTGCGCTGAAATGCAGACTGCCTGTGGACAGCCTGCACTGAGACACGAGAGTTGCGTTTACAAGGATTTCCGGGTCATAAAAAGCTCAAAAATGCACTGTTTTTGCTGAAATAAAAAGCTATAGGTCAAGTACAGGCTAAGGGATGATCAAGAGGATGAAAAGCTATCACAAAGAGTACAAGAGTCTTTTGTAGATCATCTCTTCAAATCATGAATCTGCTCAGTAAATGAGCAAGAGTAGCAGCCCCTCTACTTCGCTTTTGATATAGTCAAAAGCTTTTCGATTTGGTACTCTTTGGTTCAGGAAATGAATAGCAAAGATACTACAAACACCAACAAGATACTAGGCTCCCCAGCGGAGTCGCCAGTTTGTTGTGGGGAAAAGTATCCGACTCGGATGACCCTATCCCTACTCTAAGGGTGACAGTCCTTAGCAACAACTAAAAGTAAAGCTTTGATTATTTTCCTTTATGAAAGTACAGAGAAGGAAGAAAAGATTGACCAACCGGTGTCTTTCGCTTTTGTCGATCCTATCCTCTCTCTTTGTCTCTTGTTCCCAGCTCCTTGCTCCCTTTGCCGGCCCAGCTACACACAGATCCTGCACAAACAAGAGAGGGAAACTACAAGAAACATGTACTCATAACTGATGCATGGATTAGAGTGAATCATATATACAAGTAAATACGATATATCAATGCAATACAAGTATATAGGAGAACATTCAAAGCTTTATTGATAGAAGTAAAAGGGTTCTGAGAAGGTTACAACCATCAATGGCTCCAATCTAGCAGCACCTCCCCAGTAGCAAGAAATCTCCTCTTCACCTCTATAAAAGCAATCACCCAATAGCTCTAACTGTAAACCAACAGCACTTCCTTTCTTTGCACAAAATTCCAGCCTCCTTAGACCTCATAGAAGAGCTCTATATATAGGATAGAAGAAGAGAGGATGAGTCAGCTTGAGACTGACATAAAGCTGCCTTGTGTCCTCTCCCTCTTCAGTTAATCTTCAGTTCTTGAGTCCACTTGGAGATCCATGCTTACACATGGAGATCAAGTACCTCTTACTCATCACAGGGCGAATCTCTTGAACCAAGTGTCAGTTTGGAAGCTTCCTGGGCAATTGACACCTTGCAGAATGACTGTGCCACTTGGCCAATCTCGCCCAGCGCAGGTAGCCTTCATTAGCTTTGACTTTCAGCGCAGGTACAAGGAGGAGCAGTTTCATTCCAGTGCAGATGCTCAGTGGAGCAGCTGACATGATCCAAAAATAGCCCGTTTCTGAGTGTTTTCAGGTGGAGAACTGATGGGAAGTGCTGTGGTTTGCTGACCTTGTTCTTCTAGGGGTAAGAACAACATGTTTAGGGACTGAGGATCCCTGTAATTATTGACATTTCATGCTCCATGCTGCGAGGCACAAAAATGTCTATAACAGTTGGTCCCACTATCAGTCCATCATTCCACCTTAAATCGTAATCATCTCCCACTCCTTTCCTCTATAACTTAACAATTTTTTGGCTTTATTCCATTTTTCTCTTGATTTGACTTTTTCCACGTGTGGAGTGGTCTAATTGTTTTCTTCTTTTCGATTGGCCGAAGCTGGACAAGCTAACTGGCCACCTTTACTTATAAAATCATCTCTCAGATAATCCTACAATTTTGATCATATTGTACTAACGAGAGAGCATGAGTATGTTGACATACTTGTGGGTAAGGTGCTTTGTTGATGATGCATGCTGGAGAGTGATGCCTCTTTGATGTGTTTTTGTTACATATTTTCTTGTGTATCTTCCTCTTTTGATGCATGTTTCTTTTGATGTGTAAGTGTTGGAGAGTGATGCTAGTGATCTTTTTGCTGCTACTGAGATATGGAGGAGCTTCATCATCCTTGGAATCCTTATTCTGAAGATGGCTGCAAACTGTATGGTTTCCTTTGTGGGATAGGCTACTACAGGATACCTACAGGATGTCCTATAGCTACCTCTCCACTAAACTTTTATATTTTTTCTCAACTCTTAAGCATAAGGGATGTTGCAATGAGTGGAGAAGGGTGGTAGGGAATGGTAGGTTAGAGATGTTGCCTCTAGGTATTTTTCCTCTTTCACTCTTCTCTCTATCTTCTGTTTGTTTTCTCTATTTTTTCTTTTTGTAATCTATATATTTTTAGAATTGATTTCTTTAATGGATTTAGGGGTGACATGGTGATGAAAGGAATGGCTATGATGTGGTGGAGAAAATGGTTGTTCATACAGACATAGGCTTGTGTGATCCCCTTGCTTTCGGACTACCTTTCTTGTGATTTTCAAGGTCACTGTAATTCCTACAAGAAACTCCTGTAGGATTAGAGGGAATCCTATAGAAAACAAAGAGTTTATGTAAGATGAGCTAGAGGGGTTTATAAGTGGAAGAATAGGTGAATAGTAGAAGATATGAGATGGTTGGATTGAAACAAGGTTGTTGTAGGTCCTTCTGTCCCTCTCATTTTGTGCTTATCATCCTCTTGTTCACCTACAAAACAAAATTTCCATTTTTTTGTATCCTCTTTTTTTTTCTTCTCTATTTTTTGTAAAAAACTATCTGCCTCCAAGGAAGTTTTCATCCTAGTTGCCTGCCGTGGGTGCCTCAATAGAGGTTTTCACCTAGAGATATTTTTTTTTATTTTTTATTTTAAATGCCCTTGGGCCACCTCAAGAGGTTTTCAACCCAACAGTGGGAATCAGGTGCCTCATGGAGGTTTCCACCCGAGTCTCTTTATTTCATTTTTCATTTTTTTTCTTTTTCTTTTTCTTCTCTTCAGGGACTTGGTGGGGTCAAAGATGATACATGCTCTACCACCATCACTGTCTTGCTAATTCTATTGATGAATTATTTCTTTGACAAAGGCTTCAGATAGATCTTTAATCTATACCCATTGACAAGCAAAAGGATAGACTCTGCATCAATGGTTCTTATCTGTATAACACCATTATCATGACAGTTTTCTATTACATAAGACCCTAACCATCTAGTCCTTAACTTACCTATAAAATCCTTGTACCGAGAATCAGACAATAAAGTCCAATCACCTTCTTGAAATTGTTTGTCTTTTATATTCTTGTCATGCCAGATTTTCCTTTGAACTTGAGTCACCTATGTGTGCAAGAGGGCTTGCGTCCTAAATTCATCTAACCCATTCAGCTAGATAAATATTTCTTGTTGTGCCCTGGTGAGATCTAGATATGGTTGCGCTGCCATTCTTAAGGTGTTGTATTCAAATTCAATGGACAATGGGGCTTTCTTCCCATAGACCATCTCATAAGGTTTGAACCCAGTGGTGGTCTTCGAGGTGGTATTGTAGGCCTAAGTGGCCTCAACTAACAGTCTGCTCAATCATTTCTACTGCTGCGGATCACTTTGGTCAGAATGCCTTCCAGTTCTCTGTTTGTTACCTCCACTTGCCCATTAGCATGTGGGTGGTAAGGAGTGGATGTTCTATGCTTGATCTTTTGTTGGTTTAACAAATTCTCAATCATGTGAGATGTAAATTGACTGCCTTGGTCAATGACCAATTCTCTAGGGTGCCCAAACTTATAAAACACATTTTCCCATAAGAATTCGGCGACCTTTTCTCCTGTTGTTGCTTTGATGGCTTTGGCTTTGTCCCACTTGGTTAAGTAGTCAGTGCACACAATGATGTACTTCTTCTGTTTGGATGGAGGGTCAATGGGCCCATTGAAATCAATGCCCCACTTGTCGAATGGCTCGAAAGTCACTTGAGGTTGCAGAGGCATCTCATCCCTTGCGGTAGGTTTCTCCATCCCTTGGCACTGATCACATTGACTGGTATAACTCCTCACATCTATGTGAAGAGTGGGCCAATAATAACCAACTTGTAGTACCTTAAATGATGTTCTTTTGGCTGCAAAGTGACCTCCACAAGGCCCATCATGACAAGTCAGAAGGATGTCAAAGACTTCCTCATCCCTGACACATCTTCTTATAATTTGATTTAGGCCTAGCTTGAAGAGATTTCCCCCAATCCAAATGAAAGGGGTGCTCTTCCTTACGATCTTGCTCTTTTCCTTGGAGCACAAGTTTGGTGAAAATTGTGCAGACACCAAGTAATTTTCTATGTCAACAAACGATGGAGAGAGAACTGAAATGGTGAATAATTGTTCATCTAGTAGTTGATCATCAACCATTCATTCCTCCTCTACAGGAAAAATTAATCTCGATAAAGAATCTGCAACAACATTCTCCTTGTCATGCTTATCAATCATAGTTAAATCAAACTATTGCAATAAAAGTAACCATCTAATAATCTAGGCATTTACATCAAGTATTTAATTGCAGCATGGTCAGTATGTACAAATGTTTCGTAACCGGGAACGTAATGCCTAAATTTATTCAATGAATGCACAACATCTAGGAGCTCTTTTTCAATCATTGTGTAGTTCAGCTCAACTTTCAAAAAATTCTTACTTATGAAGTAAATGGAATAAGGTAGCTTGTCATCTATCTGGCCTAGAGCTTCTCCTATGTATTTGTGAGAGGCATCAACATGTATATGGAAAGGAAGAGCCCAATTTGGGCCTTGGAGAATAGGTGCAATATTCAACTTTTCCTTTAGGGTGTCCAAGGCTTCTTGACAACTTTTTGACCATAAACATTTGGAGTCTTTGCTCAATAACCCAAATAAAAGAGAAGCTAAATTTATGAAATATTTTATAAATCTCTTATAGTATTCGGCTAAAACTAAAAAACTTTGGACATCCCTTTGCTTTTGCAGAGCTGGGACCATTTTGATGATGGCTATCTTATTTGGGTCTACCTGTAGTCCTTCTTGGGATATTAAGTGACCTAGAACAGTCCTTGCAACCATCAAGAAATCACATTTTTTGGGACTAAGGAATAAGTTCATTTCAATTCATTTGTTCAGCACCTTACCCAGGTTAGAGAGAGAATCTTGGAAATCACACCCATAGGGTTTAAAGTCATCCATATAAATTTCTACTGCATCATGGACTAGCTCGACAAATATGCTCATGACCGCCCTCTAGAAAGTGGCAAGGGGCATTGCATAGACCAGAAAGAAGGACCCTATATGTGAAAGTACCCCAAGGACAAGTGAAGGTGGTTTTATCCTGGTCCTTCGAGCTAATCTAGATTTGATTATAGCTATTGGACTCATCTCAGAAAGAGGAAAAATATTTCCCTACTAGGCCATCTAACACTTGGTCAATGAAAGGTAGAGGGAAGCGATCCTTCTTTGTTTCTTTGTTTAACTCTCTATAATCAACACAAATCCTCCACTTCCCATTTTTCTTTGGATCCAACACCAAAGGAGACACCCACTCACTCTCTGAGATAGGGTAAATCGCTCATGCATCCAACAACTTTTGCAATTCTTCTTTGACTATATCCTTGAGAGCTCGATTAATTCTCCTTTGGAGTTGTCGGACTGGTTTTCAACTTTCTTCGATATAAATATGGTGAGTAAACACTGAGGGGTGAACTCCCTTCATATCTTTATAATTCCAATAAAAGGCATGAAAATTCTCTCTTAGCATATTATATAACTCTTCTTCTTGGTGTACAAAGAGAGAGGGGTTGATTTTTAGAGTTCTTTCAGGGCCAAATTCTATTGTCTTGATGAGTAGGATTTGAGTCAGCTAAGCATAGATCAGTCCAACAGTTTTTCTTGCTTTCCTTCACTACTTCCTCTAGAGACAAGGTATTGGGAATTGGATTTTGGAGGATGTGTTCAATCAAATCATCTTCATCAGGATGTCCTCCTCCCATGGAAATTTCTAGGGTATAGAGCTCGGTGGAGTAGACTTCATCTTCTTCCTCCTCTTCTAGCCATAAAGGTAAATCATGTTCTAAATATGGCTGAGAAGGAAGGTACAAGACCAAATTCTTTGATAGATGCCCATTTTTTATAGTCATGTTCCCAGCCTTGCTGCTGATGTAGGCATCGGTAGTGGCTAACCAAGGCCTCCCAAGTATGAGAGGATAACCATTAAACTTTATCTTAGGATGGCGAACTAGGAAGTTTGCAAGGTACTCCCAGGAGTCAATGGAGACCATCACATCCTCAAAAATCCCCTCAAGGGCTACTTTTGATCAGTCTCCAAGCTACAAGACAACCGTGGTCTTTCTTAATGAACCCTGGAGATTTCGCTTGAGCATGGTGTCCTTAGTCAATACATTAATGGAAGCCCTAAGATCAATCAAGGTATGTGGGACAATGGTGCCATTGATGTGCACATTTACTACAGGGCTTCCAGGGTCTAAATACTTTGGGCAAATTACCTACCCCACCATTAATTCAGGCAATTTTCCAATGACATTAATGGTAGGGGTGTCTCTTTTTCGCCTCCCTGGATGTTTGAAACACTTCTCTTTAATTAGTTTGTTGTAAATTGGTACATTCTTAATGGCTTGGAGAAGTGGAATTTTGACACATAGATTTTTCAATTCAAACAAAAGTTCATTCTCTTCTAGGGTACGCTAGACTGGATGAGTTAATCTTCCAGGAAAGGGTGGTGGATTCTCTCTAGGCATACTTTCCTCTCTTACCTCCTCATTCTCCCTCAGTGGAGATGGGGGTTGGTTTTCTGGGAGTACTATCCTGTACCTCATGTTGATTTTCTTAATTTCCACAGCATAAGCAGGGTATGATGTCTCTCCAATATAGACCTATTGTGCCTGTCTATTGTTTGGGTTCGGATTTGATTAGGCACGCATATGAGGTTGTTTAGGTGGAGCAGGGTGTAAAAGTTATGGTTGAGTAGGAGGTGAAGGCAATAAATATTGAGCATTATTTTATGGGGGCCTCCACCCTTGGGGTGGTGCACTCCACTAAGGTTGTGAAGGATTATATGGTTGAAATGGTAGGTTGGTTGGCTGGGAATGCTACTGAGGTGCAAAAGACCAGGGAGAAGGTGTAGACCATGAGGGATGAGCAGGGGGCCCCAAGAGGGAATGGATGTGTTTTGGTTAGGGTTGTAAATGCATAGGATGACCCTTGCATGCTCTGCTAGTATGGTCAAGGCCCATGAGGCCTCCTCTAATTTATGTAGTAGAGTTTTTCAATCACCCCTTCAGCTCCTTGATACACAACTTTTAGTCTAGGTAGAGAAGCTCACTTATCTGTCGAGTAGTTTTCTTCATTGAGTGAGTAGATTTCTATAAGGTTTAATGGAAATTCATTCCTGGGGTGCCTCCTTATGCATCTAAGGTAGAAGATGGCTAATTCTCTCTCCGCATCCTCCTGCTTCCTCTTGATTTTCATAGTGTCCATCTGTAGGGCAAGGGTTTGCAACATTTCACTCTTAAAATCTTCCAACATGTTTCCAATTTCACCTTTTATATAGGTGTTGGAAGAGGATGAGTTGGCCACTGTTTGACTACCCCTACCCTTTTTCCTAGTTGCCCTAGAATGGTTCTTAAAGATGATCTTGATATCTTCATAGGGTAGCTAGTATATGTCCCCTCCTAAAAGTAGGTTTAAGGTATCCAGATGATCTTCCCTGACCCCCCTGAGAAGGACTAGATTAAGTGACTTAGGATTAAGTGTGCACCTGGCCCTTTTGTAGCTAAGCTGGAATATTTCCTCATAATCCTCTAAGGACTCATCATGCCCATAGTTCACTCTAAAAATTTCCTCTTTAGTGTCTTTGGACCTGTAGTAGTCCCTATACTTGTTGTTAAAAGCTTGTTGCATCTAAGCCCAAGTGCTGATGCTATCCCATGGTAAACCCATGAACCAACATAAAGTTGCATCCTTGAGAGTGGATGGGAATAATTTCAACATCTGATCATCAGTGGTGTAATCATAAGTTCTGCATATGACAGAAAATTCAAACAAGAAATTATTTGGATCTTCTAAGGTTAGGCCATGGAAGTTAGGAAGAGCAAAGTGGCTTATGCTTTTCATCTTGGCATCCCCATTGGTTTATCTGATGGGAAAAAAACCCTCAATTCTTTCTGTATCTCCCCTTTCATTTTTATTTTCATACATCATGTCAGTTAGAATGGGTTCTTCTTTTCCTTCCCCTATAGCCTCTTCAAAAATCTATGGTCGTTCACATAAGGGGTCCTTTAATATAATGCCACCGAAGAAGAGGGAAGGTTAGCGGTTTGAAGTGGTGGGGGTATTTGGTAGAAATTTTGCAAAGTTATCCCTATTCCTGCGAGGCATGAAAGAATTTTTTTTTTTTTCAAGCTTTAAGACTAATATTAGAATTGAAAAGACACACTGAATTGAAGCTAACTACTAAATGAACTCACTTGCAGAATGGAAAGCAAAAAACCTTACAACTACTTTTGCAAAAATGAAGGTAATATAAAAATGAAAGAGATAAGAAATGAAAGAAAGTTAGCATAAATCACATCTACTCAGACACCTCTCCTGGAAATGACACCAAAAAGTGATGAGCACTAGTATTGCAGCAAGAATATTGCAACTCTTGAGGATACCAACTATATTTCATCAAAACGGGGTTCTTACAAACTTAGAGGTGACAGTTATCTATACACAAATAGATGCAGTCAGTCCACTATTTGTCACTGCTAAGCTGGCGATAGACCACTAAGGTTTCTCAAACCAACCTTCTATTGATTTAGAAGAGGTTTGATTACCAATGGAGAAAGGGAAATTTTACCCTAATTGAGAGAATTGAAATATTATCTACAACAATAATGAAAGACTAAAATAAATTCTTGAAACACACCACTCATCTTGCTTCAGGAGACTTCTAAGCTAACACATGTGATACCCTAATTAACCTAAGCATCCAATATGATCTAATAAAAAACTTTACTATTGTGCATATGAATGAACATAACAACATTTTTATTTTTGTCCTTTTTGAAAAAACATGAATGTTAATTCTTATTAATTGTATGGTAGGTGGGTTAGGTGTGGAGAGAGATGGTTATGAAGGGTTAGATGGATTGAGAGGCAAGCAGGGGTCTTCTCCTATCTTTTTTGATGCATTTCTCACAAATCGGCCTCAAAACAGGTCACTGCAGGTCATCCTACAAGATGTCTAGAGGGTGTCCTAATTCACCTACACGATCCCCTGTATTCCTACAAGAACAAGACGAAAGCATAAGGATTGATTTGGATAGTAGTATAGGGCTTAGGGAAGGTGAGTGATGGGAGGATTAAGGAAAGGAAATGGTTAGGACTTCCTAAAAACTCAAACCAAAGTTTCTATAATGGTTGGATTTTCTCACCAAGAATGGCAAGTTGTTCTTATGAAATGATAACTCGGTTTATGGACTTAGTGGCTTTTGGCAATTATGGATGGGTGATGTTTTGCTGGGGCTGCTAATATGGGGTCCTCCTACACTATTGAAACTCCTGCAATATACACGTTATTGGAATTTTACCCATAAATCATGTCAAAACAAGAAAGGTTTCCAACAACATAAGAAAATAGAATTTCATCATTTATTTTCCTAGTTCATGAATGGAAATACTTGTAGTATATTGTAAAACACCATGAAATCTAATACAAAGCTATAGATATGAGAAATAACAACTGCAAAGTATCCTTGAAAGCTGAAAGATGTTGGCCTAATAAAAAAAAAAAACCTGAATCTCATAAGAAATCAGAATTCTGTCTTTTTGGGGATGAATGGGAGTTTTCCCTCAAACCATGGTCCCTGAAGGGAGGAATGAGGCAAGATCCACCTATTATCAACCTTTTTGGTATTCCTTTATCTCTCTAAAGCTATGGATAAATGGAAGAAAACTAATCAAATTCACCAATACTTGCAATGAGACAATGCCAAAATCAAATCAACAAGTAACTATGAAATAACCTAAGCATACAAGTACAGTAAGAGGAACCTCTACTATTATGGTTTGTCCCTATCCCAAGAGCTTCATCCCTCTGATTCAACTCAATGTTCAATCCAGGAAATGCTCATTTTCATTAACATATCAAAAAAATACATAACAATGTTTTGCCACAATCCTTCAACTCGAAAGGGCTTAGCTATCTTGCATAAAAAATATGAATCCTAATGAGGCTCTAAGCCTCCTTATTTATACAACTGAAGTTTCCAACAACTTCCTTAAATCTAGGGAGGCTTGGCTCCCAATCTCAAGATAAACTAGTTCTTAACTATAAGTGGCTCAACTGCCAATGATTCTCATGACTCGGTTGCTTGCAATTTTGAGCTGGTGTGATTTGATTGAAGGATCTTCGAATGAGTAGAGACTTAATGATGAAGATCCATCTCCTATAATATCTCCTTCTTGTCTCATTCAAGTTCCTGTACCATAATTAGCCATAATTTTCCTTAATTTACTCCAAAAAACCTACAAACAATGCACATTAGACCACTAGGCATAAGATCTTACTTTTATTCATCTCATTAAGAAAAATATAATGAAAACATGTAAGGAATCATGGGAAGAATTGATTTTAGTAAGCTTTGGAGGTGTATTAAGGTCCATATATTTACCCAATGATGATCTCGCTTACTGAAATGTGTTGTTGTTTTAACCATCAATTTGGATTGCTAGCTTACTTGCTTTCTAGTTTGTGATGCATCTTTGCTCATGTGTTCCCTTCTTAACTTTGTGCTTTCACTGGTTTCCAAGGGGTGCACTCATCTCACCCTCTGTGTGTTAGAACTACTCATGCACCTTCCTTGACTTGTTGTATATGTCACACCCTTGCTACCGATAGGGAAATCTTACTTGCCTCTATGTGCAATCGTGGTCAAGGCGATACTGTACGACCCACTACTGGGACTCCTACACCAAACAGTATGAGCTCTAGTTGGGACTTCTTACCAGGGATATCCTCTCACATGTTGGTGGGTCAAACACTGTCAACATTTTGGCACTAGAAGGAGGGCCAAATGACAAGCTGAGTCCTCATCATCTGTTTTGAGTCTTCACACAACTATCATGGAGTTTGTTATAGTTCGCCCTCCGAAATGTCTTTCTAAAGGAAATATCTTTCACGTCAAGAGGGAATTCTGGGATCACTTGTCATAAATCGTGTATGATGATGAAGGTGAAGTGACCTAGCCTGGGTACTTAGATGACTTCCAAGCGCTCATGAAGGGCATGGAAGATTTTAATGAAACAAAGTTTTGTTCGATGCTCGCACACACACTTGGCGACCACCCATTGCAATGGTGTGGCACACTACCTCATAATTCTATGCACTCATTCAAGTAGTTCAGTGATCTAATCGAATTTTGTTTTCCACCATTTTGATCCTGAATTACTTGATAAAAAATTGTTAAAACAACGGAAATCCCTGAACGAATCACCTATGGAGTTTTTAGAGCACTTTCATCTATTCATGTTTGAACCCCTAAAAATTCAAATGAAATTTCATTATCTCATGGAAAAATTTGAATATTGCCTTATCAAATCTATCAATCCCAAGAAGAAGCTCAAGCTTAAACCCCGCTTAGCATACTTTGGTGATGGAGCTTGACAATCACAGATGGACACGGTCATTGTCACAAGTGATTGTTCGTTGTCCCCTCAACAAATAGCTCCACCATTGCAGAGTGATGTGGAAGAGCATGCACACACATCTGTTCAACTGTTACATCCTCCCAGCATTGCTCCTTTCGACTTTCACGCAAGCTTGGTTGCGAATCCATTGGGTTGTCACATGTATTTTGAACCTGATGAGCCTCATCATTGGGTAACTATATGGACCTTAATACACCCCCAAGCTTATTTGAATCAACTCTTCTCATAGTTCCTTACATATTTTAATTATATTTTGCTTAATGAGATGAGTAAAAGTGAGATGTTATGCCTAGTGGACTAATGTGCATAAATTGCAGGTTTTTGAGAGAAAATAATGGTAATTTTGACTAATTAAGGGCAGAAACTCGAATGATACAAGGAGGAGATATTCTAGGAGATAGATCCTCATTTACTCCTCACTCATTCGAATATTCCTCCATCAAATCACACTATCTGAGAGTTGCAATCAGCCGAGTCATGAAGATAAAATGGCAGTCGAGCTAGTGACAGTTAAAGAGCCAGTTCATCTTGAGTTTGGGAGCTGAACCTCCCTAGACTTAAGGAAGTCATTGGAGACTTCAGTTGTATAAACAAGAAGGCGTAGAGCCTCATTAGGATTTGAATTTTTGATGTAAAAGAACTAAGCATTCTCCGAGTTCAAGACTTGTGGGAGACATTGTTATGTAATTTTCATATTTGATAATAAGAATGAGCATTTCCTTGATCCAGCACTGAGTTGACTTAGAGGGCTGAAGGTCTTGGGTTAGGGCCCAACCCTAATAGCAAAGGCTCCTCTTCTTGTATTTTTATTCCTATTTGATTTCATAGCTTAATGGTTGAATTGTCTTTAGCATTATTTTATTGTAAGTAGTTGTGGATTTGATTACTTTTCTTCCATTTGTGCATTGCTTTAGTAGTAGCTTACGAAGATAAAGGAATATCAAAAATGTTTTTAATAGGTGGATCTGGCCTCACTCCTCCCTTCAGGGACCATGGTTTGAGGAAAGAACTCCTACGCAGCCCCAAAATGACAAAATTTTGATTTCTCATGGAATTTAGGGTTTTCTGTTACTTAGGCCAACATTTTACTAGTTTTCAAGAATAGGGTTTAAGTGTCATTTCTGATATCTTGAGCCTTGCATTAGATCTCATAAAGGTTTCAGATTATTCTTCAAGTTTTCCCATGTATGAAATAGGAAACTAGATAATGAAATTATGTTTTTCTCTAGTTCATTGAAAATCCTTCTTGTTTACATGATTCATGGATAAATGTCAGTGATTGATGCAGTGTGGAAGTTTTAGCAGTACAGGGAAATTTAATTACCAGAAACCCCATCCTAACCTCATCCATCCATGATTATCACTTTTTCCCCTTATTCCTTCACCAAATTCATCATTCCATAAGAATATTTCTCCAAGCTTGTTGAGAAAATCCAACCATATCACAAGCTCTGTTTTAAGCTCTAAAGGAGTCCTAGCTACTCCCTTGCCTAATTTCACCCACCATTCACCTTCCCTAATCCCTACACCACCTTACAAATCCCTCCTCTTGCTCTCAGTTGTATCCTGTAGGAATACAAGGGATCATGTAGGAGCATTAGGACATCATGTAGGAAGCATTAGGACATCGTGTAGGTTGACCTGTAATGGTCTATTTTGAGGCTGAATTGTGGAAAAGCACTTAGGAAGATAGGAGAAGACCCCTACTTGCCTCCCAAGCCATATGACGATTCACCATCATCCCTAATCCACCTGCCACATCACTAAGAGAAGTTAGCATTCACATTTTCACACAAAAAGACAAAAGGGAAATAGAGTTATTTTGTTCATTTACATGCACAGCAGTAGAATGTTTGGATGTTTGAAATTGCATGCCTAGGACATTAGGATTACACACATATTAACTTAGCATTATTTTGAAGCAAATCCTCTTAGAAGTTAGTTATATGAATGGTATGTTTAAGCATTTTATTTCAGTCTTTTCCTTACTACAGTAGACAAGAGTTCATTTAGTGTAAATTTCCCTTTTTCCTCATTGGTAATCAAGCTTCTTCTAAATCAATAGAAGGCTGGTTTGAGAAAGCATAGTGATCTATTTCCAGCTTACTACTGACAAAGAGCAGACCCATTATATCTATTTGTGTATATAGCATTGTCACCTCCAAGTTTGTATGAACCCCGGGTTGATAAAGTAAAGCTGGTAGCCCAAGGAGTTGTAGCATTCTTACTACAATACTGGTGCTCATCACTTTTTGGCACCATTATCAGGGAGGTGTTTGAGTAATATGTGATTTCTTCTTTCTTTCTTCCATTTCTTATCTCTGGCATTCTGCTATTAGCTTCATTTCTGCAAAAGTTAGTGTGATTTAGTTTTCTTTCATTTCCATTCTACAAATGATATTTCATTCATCAGTTAAATTCCATTCAATTTCTGATTTCAATTCTGCAATTAGTCTCAAAGCTTTAAAAAACACAAAACAAAACAAAAACACTTCTTTCATACTGTTAGGCCCCTATACCAATAGGTGTCATATGTCATGATTGACTTGATGAGCTATGTAATATGTTCATACCTTTTCTTGTTGTAAAGGTTTTCCATATTTTCAAAAAAACAAAAAAAATTAAAAAATGTAAAGAGGGTATACCCTAAAAGAAAAATCAAAGGGTAAAAAGAATAAAGATGGTCAAAAAATGAGAAAAAATGAACCCCAAACAAAAATAGACCAGGAAAGTGTGCAAGTCTAAATGCCACTACTTTTTCATTTTCTGTAATAAACAAATTGTGTGCAGCTTGTCACTTATGCCACAATTCATGAATAGTCAAACTGTTTAAACTTGGCTCATTCATTTTTCAATTTCATGTTGTAGAAATAGAGAATAAATATCTGACCAAACAGTGTAATCTTGGCAGATAAGTAGATAGGTAGAGTAAATAAAAAGGAGCTCAATAGTTTAATCTGAGCCCTTGGATGTAATAAGTGTAGACTTAGGTAGGCTTGCCATGTAAAAGAAAATGAAGATTTGATAAGGGTTTTCCAGTCTAAGTGCACCCAAATAAAGAAGGAAAAAATGCTAGGTTAAAGTAGTAGGGTAGGTAGATGATGTTACAGAATGATACATGTCATGAATAATGTCTCGAAACATGTTATCTTTAATTTTTCATTGCAAGGCCAAGGCATACACTACATTGAAGACATCACAAGCAAAGCAAAGTCACAATGATTAACTCCCCTTCTCATTTTCCCTAATTATTCACTAATTTCCCCTAAGGACTAAGGCATTTGCTAAATTGGAGGGGCTCAAAGCATTTCTCTGACTTCTGGAGGGACCGGACCCTCGGCCCAATAATTTAAAAAGCCTAAGTACTTAGAATCATCCATAAACCATTCATTCACTTTCATAAGTCTTTTCCTAAGTAAAATCCTATTTTACTTAGGAAAAATACACAATATCACATAAAAAACCCCTTTCTTTCATTTAAGCCTAAGTTAAATGTACACTCTAATGTTTTACTTAGCACTTTTTATTACATTTTTCATATTAATTTCTAACTCATATTATATAACTCCCGAATAGAAGTTCACCCTTTCCCATATTATTAAATATATATAAAAAATCCCAAAATCTTATGTATCCCACCCCTTTGGTTAATTATAACTATAAATACTTGTTAACTAGGATTAACTAGTTAACCCGTAACTAGTTAATAGCCTGATCCCCCCCACTGTGTTAATTGGAATTAATTAACCCTCACGGTTAATTAATAACCATCCCCCAACCAATCGTATTACCCCTGATACAATTAAACAATTTTTTATTATGTTGGGCCCACCGAAGTCAAACCCCATCGCATCACATCTCCTGTCCACCATCCGATCACGCCTCTATCATCCAACGGTCGTTGTTGATATCACACGATCACCAAGCAGTTTTTACACTGTATCCCCACCAAGTGTCACAAATCTTGTGGGATCGCTAGCTCCTAGCTAAATACCACCCATCTCCAAAAGCGGTGTGATACCAAATCGCTTACCGCCCTCTGCATACAACAAAACATCACTTCTCCACGCACGTCATCCGTCCGATAACCAAAAAACCCCACCAACCTTGACTTTTTTAAATAAGACAAACAAAATGTCATTTTCATTGTTCTATGTTGCAACATGTGCTCCCATGAAAAATAACGTCGAAGTCAACTATCCAAGTTTTCTAACCACCACCTTGCTGAGAAACTCGTAGACGATGCAGCTCGGAACCTGTTAGCCACCATTAGCACCTGTCATTGCATTTTTCATTCCCCAAATACAGGTATTTATCCAATTTCCATGGAAACCCTACAAGTTTTGGTTTTACACTGTAAATTCCATAGAAAATGACCAAAATCAGTACAAATTCAGTCTTTATTCCACCATATAAGTTTCCACACCTGCTATTTTGCCCATTTTCCATAGAAAACCCAATTTCCTTTCTGAATCCACAAGAACCAGAAATGGAAACCCCGGTATTTTGAATGTCGTACCAATCAATGCCCCTCATAAGGACCAAGACTATCTGCCTCTTGCAGATAAAGACTTCCAAATCAAAGACCTATCCACTAACCAAAATCACCTTAAGGCCTTTTTCCAAGCCGGAAACAACTATCTAAATGGATCAAAGATCCTAGGACTGTGGGAATCCAACCTTCCCAAGTATTTTCTCCCCTCAGTCCATGTTTTCCCTGATATAATTCATCAATCTTGTGCCAATTATGACCCTAACCACAGAGTTTCTATGTCCCCAGGTCAAACAATCATCTTCTCCATAACAACTGCATCCATTAATGAAATGTTGCAATTTTCCCCTGGTCAAGCTCTCACTCCCCTTTCTATGGGATATTTACTTGAGAAATCCACTGGACTATCACAATCAGAACTTATTCGCATCTGTCAGACCTTCATGTTAGAAAAACATCAGCCCAAAGGCCCACCCCCTTATGGACAGACCTTCTTCACAGATATGGGAAGAATTATAGTGGATATGATATCTTTAGTTATGGGATTTAACACTAGTGAATATGTTGATGAGGTAACCCTAGTGTTATTGTCAATATTTACTCTTGGATAGCCCCCTGCTGTTAAATATGACTATGCCTCCTATATTGCCAATAAAATTCATGACCAATTCCTGAGACTAGACAATGAAGGAGTCTTCAAATACACCACTTTCATCTATCATCTTATGTTGTATTATCAGTTAGATAACTTCCCTTTCCATGTCAAGAAACTTGACACCAAAGGAAATCCAAGGTTTGTTATCTTTTGGAGTCCCATTTTCCATAAATCCCTTGAGACCCCTTACACCTACAATGAGTTCATTGATATATTTGTGCATCCAACAACCACCTTATTGATAGGAGTTTCCCCTCCTAGGATTAGTGGTGATATAAAGAAGATCCTCCAACTCTCCAAGCAGTACAAAACAAGTGATTGGTACCTATAGAGGAAACATAAAGAAATCGGGATTTATGGGTGTGAACTTTGCCCTTTTAAACTACCAAAGTATGTTCCAATGAGATTGTTTTCATTGGAATACTTCAAGCAAATGATAAATTCAGAATTGGTTCTTTTTTATAATGCCAAGAAGAAAGCTCAGCTTAGAATCAAGAATCGGTTAGGCCCTTTTGTCTGCAACACTAGGGAAGCTTGGAGAGAAGCAGAAATAATTTTAGAAGATCATCTTAAGTTACAAAAGTGTTTTGGTTGGATACCATATGACCTTAACAACTTTATATGTGATAGAATAATGAAGAACAGATTGTCACCATACATTCAGCATAGGATTCCAGAGATTAAACAATTTGAAAATATGGATAAATGGAGGGAAGGGACCCTAGTAGAAAATGATAGTGAACAGGTCAATTTTGAGAATGTTATGAGAGATCTTGAGAAAACACTTGACTTGGATTCTTTTGGGCAGGTACAAAAATCAGGAATTGCTGCATCTACTGCTGGAACCTCTCAGCAAAATTCATAGGAAACTAGCACACCAACCACAGGGTCATCCAAAGGCAAAGAATTAGAAACCAACATTCAAGTCACAAAACAGTCTACAATGTCTAAGCAGCCTGAAACTTCCAAAGAATAGGCCCAAATACCAACTCCTCCAACTCAAGGCAATGTAGAAGAAACTCCAAACTTACAGACTCCTCTGAATGAGGAAAGGAATAAAAAGAGAGACAGGGAAACTACTACCCCTGCTAGTGGACCTTCAGGATAGCCTGGAACAAAAAGGCAAAGACTAAATCCCCTTTCAGAGGAGGAATTTGTTGAAGAGACTACAGATAGTCAGAGAGAAGAAAGGGTAGTTAGCCAGCAAACTTTTCCATTGGGAGGAACATCCACTAGCTCACAGAGACAGGAGCTAGAAAGACAACAAAGTGTAGAGGTATCATCTTTCAGGCCACCAAGGAAAGATGCCTCAGATATCAAGAAAACATTTACAGAAATAAAAGCCAGGAATGATCCATTGAGGCTTCAAATTTACAATCAATATTTGAAAATGGCCCCCACAAATCAACAGAGATTAATGTCAGCCTATGACATTAAAGAGGGAAAAATGATAATGAGCTACTTCAAGCCTAAAGTGCAACAACCTCAATCAGTAGCAGATTATCTCAGAACAAATTTGGAAGTCATGGCAAAGGATATTCATCCTATGGATCAGATTGAATTGCATAAACAAACTAGAGAAATGATTTATTCAACCTTGACTAGTAAGGCAATGATGGCCCATAGGCTACAAAATTCTTTGGATAATACAACTACCCAACTACACTTGGAGAAAGCCTCCTCCTAGGCTAAAGATAACAAAATAAAGTCTTTAGAAGAAATTATTATTGGATTGGGACATGATCCCAAAGATGTGAAAGGTGTAGAAGAATTAATCAAAAAGAAAAATGAAGATATTTCTTCTTTGAGGAAGCAGCGAAAACTGCCTCCTTCAAGGCATCCACAGACTAATCAGATCATGAAACAAAAATCTGAAGAAGAGATAATGGATTTACTCTTAAAACTTAATGAACAATTAAATGAGACAGAGCAGGCATTAGAAAAATCATTAAAGGACAAGCAGGGAGAGTCGACCTCTCAGCCTCCCGATGTGATACCAGTAGTCTCAACAACAATCCCTTCTACACTTGGGACAACATTAGCACCAAACATTCCAACAGCCACAACAGAGGTGGTCACAGGTACAGAAATAGCAGGAATGACAGGACTAGCACAAGGTAGCAGTGCCAATTTGAGCATATAGGATCTAATAAAGTCAATGGAGGACATGAAACTACAAGTTTCAGAGTTGAAAAAGGTAAAAGAACAGTATGCCAACTTAGAGCAGAGGTATGATCACTCAAATATAAATGTTGGAGAAAAAACAAGAGTTATTAAAGGATTGGAAAATAAAGTGAAATCATCAGAAAAGGATCTTACTTTTGACAAACATTTGGCAAAAATTAAGAAAATTATTTGGGCCAACATCACTCAATCCATAAATGATGTTTGGCCATCCATCCAAGTAATTTTTGAGCAGATTGATCTAGTAAAGGTAGCCCAAGAAGAAATCCAAAGGACAAAGGCAGAATTAGGAAGAATGCTTGAGGAAGCCAATAGGCTCATACTTTTTTTGAATACTAAGAACAAGGACCAGCTGAAAGAACTTGGAATTAAAGACAGAACATAGATCATTTTAGAAGTCAAAAGGGTACTACCTAAAAGAACTTTGATGCAAAATTTAGAAAGAAGATGCCATGACATGCAGGTAGAGATTAATTCTTTTATGGAAAAAATTTTCATTTTGCAGAATAAAGGGCTACCCAGTCCTTTAGTTATTAATGACAGATTAATGAGGCATAAAGATTATGTCGATAAATTGAATCAATATGTAGGCAATCAAGCAAGTTCATCAACAAGTGTATCAGGAATAAAAGCACTCCCTACAAGTAGAGTTCTCTATGACAGCCTAGAGTGTCGAGCATGAACTAAAACACTTGTTCCCAATTTATCCTACATTATTTATGTATATAGAAATAGATGAAACCCTCCAAAAGCTCCAGAAAACCAGAATACCACAGCCATAATGGTGGGAAGAAATGCTTAAAATTTTGTAATTTATCCTTGGTAAAAGGTGAATTTTGATTTTTACCACAGTCAATAAGGGTAAAGAGGATGAACCAAGAGCATGCAGGTAAAGTGTATCAGTAGGAAGATAAAAATAGAGCCGCCAACAAAGAATTACACCAAGGCAGAAAGAGGCCAAATCATAGGGCCTAACTCTAGCACACTCTCAAGAATAGGGACAACAAACCATTCAGTTGCCTTATCTGTCATCTATGAAGTCATCTGGCCCTATTTTCTTGTAAATTGTGATTAGTCATCTCAGATTATATCTCACTTTGTTATGAGATATTTCATTGTAAAGCTTTTTGTATAAATACACTCCCATTCTGAGTATTGAGGGTGGATTCTTTGACATTGCTGTAAAACTGATTATTTTGGAATAAAAGAGCTGTTGGACAAATTTTTCATGGCTGGCTAGATGAAGGATTGATGTAAAGGACTTTTCATAGGATTCATGTGTTGGACATAAAACAAATAAGTATCTTATATCTCATGTGTTAATGTTTTCTGGTTTGTTATATTCATTATATTTCATATCTGAATATTAAAAAGAAAAAAATGATTCAGAAAGTGCTTAAGTGCAATCTGTCTTCAATCGTTTTTGTTCTCAATGTTTTCTTCTAAACTAGCATAAACAGTGAATTCTTAATTGCTCATGTTTCCTAGTTTATCCATTTTAATCATTTAGTAAAGAATTCTTAATTGCTCTTTATTAATGGTTATTCATATTCTACTCTCATAAAGCCCGTTGAAGGATTATAAATTACCCTTTAACCCTTTAAGTCCATTCCATCTTTTTAAATCTCTATTTGCTCACTGTTCAACTATCTTGCCCTGTGAAACCATCCTTTATTGAGAAACCAAATCCAGTTGAGCCATTTTCCTTGACTCCATTAGCCCAATGGACTAAACTATTCAGTTCTACCCCTCTACTGTTGAACTTCACCAACAAATTCAAACCAAACCCAAAGATCTAATAACTAGCCTAAAACCTTATCAAACAAAGCTAAAACTTAAAAAGAGAGTCCTATTTGGACACAGATTGGCTAGATTCTATGTCTAGAAGATTGGTTTTTGGTTACCTCGGACCCCTTTCCCCTTCTTACCACTTATGGGAGAATATGAGTGATAACATAGTGGCGACTCCACTGGAGATTGGAAATTTGTTATTATTACTGTTTACTTTATAAACTACAGATGGAGCCTGAAGTTAGCCAGGTAGCCTTCAAACTACTCTTGCTTTGCAAGATAATAAGTAGATGAATTATGCTTCAGTCTATCTCCGGTCTAGTTTATGAACTGAACATAAACCAGTTCCTCAATCAAACAAATCTTTAGGAAGGTTTTTAATCCGAATCTGAAACATCTTAGATAAAACACTGAAGTTGTTGATATAAATTCAAAAAATCATAACGAAGAAATATGGCTTCAAAAAGGACTCGTTATATTATGTCAAATCCTAACCCAAATCCACCCCTTATGTTTGAGAACCCTAATCTGATTCCTAGAATTCTTAGGAGACAAGAAAGTCAAGAAAGTACTGCTAGTTCTCGGCCTATTTACAGATCAAGATCTTGCCTTGTTATTTGGATTTATCTTGAGGACAAACCCTTTGATGAGAAATTTGAGACTTCTTTGTTTGTAACATTCTCTGAGACTGAATTAGCTCGCTTGGTTCTAGACCCAACATTTATTGAACAATTACAATTTGAAGCTATCAGTGTTTCAATTGATAGAAATTTACAAAATTCAATACAATCTGAGCTTACTTCTGAAAGATCACCTGATCCTTCTACTGTCACTACTACTTTTGCAAGTTCCTGATCAATCCCTCACACATCTTAACCCCAAACCACTCCACCACAAACACCTCCTTCTACCCCTTCATCCACAACTCACATTCCCATTGCTACCCCTACCCCATCAGTTGTTACATCCATACCTGTAGCCATGGCAAATAGGTATACCCCCTTGAATTTACCTGCCAACTTGGGTTCCATGCCTCAAGACAACCAAAGTAAAATCACTCCTTTTGATGGTTCTGGTACATACACAGCTCAGCAACATACCAAAACAATGACTGACTACTTTGAAATATATGAAATTGATGCTGATGATGTTAGAATGAGGATATTTGTCCAAAGTTTAATAGGTGAAGTTAGAACTTGGTTTAGGGCTCTAAGAGAAAACAAAAAGAAGCCTTTTGTACACAATTATTAGATCATTGGGAGAAAAATAAAGATCCTCTACAGATCTTATCAGAATATGAAAACCTTAAGAGAGGAACTCAGGAAACTGTGCAAGATTACTACACTGCGTTTAATGTTGTTTACAATGCAATTCCTCGAAATGTCAGACCCACACCTCATTTAGCCCTGATCAAGTTACCATATGGATTTTATTCAGATATGACTTTTCAGCTAAGGGAAAGAGCCTCCAGAACTTTAGAAGAAATGCAAGGTATAGCTGTCAGTGTTGAGGATAATTTGATGTCAAAATGTGCCAGGGCTAGAAGTGAAAGAAGGATACCATTGAAAGAAGAATATTCACCTGTGGAACAGAAACTGGATGCTATAATCAAAGGAATGGAAAGATTAGGGGATAGAGTGGAGACAATAGAAATAAAATCACCTTGGGAGGGTCAGCAGGCCAATACAGGGAGGAATCCCAATTTCCAAAAAAACCAAAATCAAAACACTCGAAAAACTAGCCCTGATCAGAATATTAGGGCCCCTTTCCAAGAAAATTACATAGAAGCTTCTAGCTCCCAGGATCCCCCTGAGGATACTCAGATAAATCTAATGGGACTTAAAAATGAAGGAGAAGTGTTTTTAACTCAAGAAGATCAAGAGGCTTATGTTCTCAAACAATTTCAAACTCAGTCAGGAGAATCGTTTGACTTCAGGGAAGGATATGATACAACTATCTATGAAGTGCACAAATAGTATAATTTGAGAAGTAGAAGAATTGATGTTCCTGATAACAACAAACAAAAAGGTCCAAAACAACCAGCCAAAGGTAAAACAGTACTTGCAAATGTACAAATTTTGTCCAGACCTAACAATAACCCCTCTAATCCAATAATAGAAGATATATCTGACAATCAACAGAATAACAGAGACTCTTCCATTCCCCTTACCTCTAAGGCAAATGTGGAAGAACCTCCAGAAGTTAATTTAGGAGAAAATGTAAATACCAACCCTACTCATGAAAAAGACAAAAACATTGAAAATCTAGAAAATAGAGAGAATCCAACTGTTCGAAACACTAAATCCCAAACTGAAAAACCTTTCAATCTAGAAGCTGAAGTAGGCAAACTAAAGGTAGCTGTTCCACTGTCTGAATTAGCTAAACATGATGCCTACTGAGAACAAATCAACAGATCACTTAAAATCACTGGAACCGAAGACTCTGTAAATGTTTTTGATGACCAACCAGAACTAATCTTTGGACCTGAAGTAAATGGAAAACACCTAGAAGGAAGTGTTCCTCCCTTCTATGTGAGTTTAAATATTCATGACAAAATCCTCCATAATGCCATGTTTGATTCTGGGGCATCTCACAACTTAATGCCCAAGTCTGTAATGGAGAAATTAGATCTTGACATCACAAGACCTTATAAAGATCTCTTTTCTTTTGATTCAAGCAAAGTTCGATGTTTAGGGTTAATAAAAGACCTGCGTGTTTCTTTAGTTCAGTACCTTGTTAAAACAATCTTGATGGAGATAGTAGTAGCAGATATTCCTCCAAAATATGGAATGTTATTATCCAGGTCCTGGGGTGCTAAACTTCAAGGATAATTACAGTTGGACATGTCTTATGCTACTATTTATGTTTTCGGCCAACCTAAGAAGCTATATTGAGAGACATTAATGAAATACGTAGTAAGTAGCTAGGAGAAACCACAAAATTTCCCTATCTACTCAATACACTCAGATATGGATTCATTTATTCTATATAATGCCGAAATCAATCCTGCCAACAACGAGCAAGTTTTAACAGCAGAACCAAAAGAAATTGAAACAGGAAAAACAAGCGTTCAGATCCAGGAAATCTCAGATACAAATGAAAAATCAGATGACAAAGATAAACTTGATGAGAATGAAAAACTGAAACCCCTAGCTAAACAAATTCCCATTACCCCTGACACTGATTATGTCCATGAAATTCTTTGGCACTTAGAGTTTGATGGTTCAGTTAATAAATTAGGGGCAGGGGTAGGAATTTGGGTGCATAACTTAGAAAATGACCATGCTGAAGGCCATGCCTACAGGCTGAATTTTAAATGTACCAACAATATGGTAGAGTATGAAGCTCTTTTGCTAGGACTTAAAATTGTAAAAAGGTTAGGAGCAATAAGAGTTTCTGTTATAGGTGATTCAAAATTAATTATTAATCAGATTAAAGGAAAGTACCTTACTAGAGATTCTAGATTAGGATACTATAGGGGAATAGTTATAGAGATTCTTAATAATTTTCTAGAAACTCGGCTTGTTGTGGTATCTAGGAAGCACAACTTACATGCTCATATTCTGGCCATGTTTGCCAGTACTTGTAAATTACCTTTCGAGCATGTAAAGAACTGGAAAGTTTTCGAAAATGATGAGCAAATTAATAACTTTTTGACTTTAGATAGTGAATTTTCTCATAGTCACATAGATATTGATGCTACTAAATAGATAGATGAAGTATATGCCAACATTGTAGAAGATATTTCAATTCAAATGCTTCATCCCACAATTTTCACCAAACAGGAAGTTCAAGACTTAAAACAGATGGACCTTGATGAGATAAATGAAGAAGAAATGAAGGTCATAGATATAAAAGACAATCATCTACCCAAGATATTAACTCCTTTAGAGGACCTCTTCGATTCCAATGACATTCCTAAGAAACCCAAGATGGAACCACTAAAAGCAGACATTGAAGAGTATAACTTAGGAACAGAAGAAAATCCAAAAATGGTAAAACTATCAAAGTCCTTACCTCCTGACCAAAAGTTAAAATATGTTGAACTCATGAGAGAATTCCAGGATGTCTTCACCTGGAGTTATGAGGATTTGAAATCATATGATACCTCAATAATTCAGCATACCATACCTTTGAAGGAAGACAAGAAACCATTCAAACAGAAACTCAGAAGAATCAACCCTGTATTACTATCACTGGTTGAGAAAGAGATTAAATGTATGTATGATGCAGGGATAATTGGACCTATAAGATTTTTAGAGTGGGTATCCAATTTAGTACCTACTAAGAAGAAAACCAGTGAATTCAGACTGTGTAGATTTGAGAAATGTAAACAACGTTTCTTTAAAGGATAATTACCCTTTACCTAACATGGATCACATTTTTCAAAGGGTAGTGGGAGTCTCTAGGATTTCACTTTTGGATGGATTTTCAGGGTACAACCAGATTCTAGTTCACCTTGATGATCAAGAAAAAACTACCTTTACCACACCATGGGGCACATTTATGTATATCAAAATGCCATTTCGACTTAAAAATGTAGGAGCTACTTTCCAAAGAGCAATGGATATTGCATTTTCTAAAGAAATTCATGATTTTCTTGTCATATATCTGGATGACCTAACTGTTTTCTCTAAATCATATCAGTAGCATTTGGATCATCTCAGACAAGTATTTCTCAAATGCAGAAAGTATGGTATCTCTTTAAATCCCAAAAAGTCTTTATTTGGTCTGGAAGAAGGTAAGCTCTTAGGTCACATTATCTCAAAGGATGGCATTTGGATTGATCCTACCAGAATAGAAGCAATTTTGCAGATACCTCATCCTAGAAGTATCAAAGAACTTCAAGCTTTCTTAGGAAAGATAATTTTTTTGAGAAGATTCATATCTAATGTAGCAAAATTAATTAGGTTACTCAATAATATGTTAAGAAAGGATTCAAGTATAAAATGGACAGTAGAAGCCAAACAAGCATTTGAAGAAATTAAAATGGCTTTGACCAGAACACCGGTCCTTACAAGTCCCCAATTTGATAGAGATTTCATAATTTTTTCTTTTGCCTCAGAGCACACTATAGCAGCTATTTTACTACAAAAGGATGACCAAGGATGTGAGAAACCCATAGCCTTTTTTAGTAAAGCACTTAGAGATGCATCATTGAAATACAAAATCATGGAAAACTAGGCATTTTCACTTGTTATAGCAATTAAGGACTTTAGAGTTTATATATTATATTCTCATGTGACAGCCTATGTACCAAATGCTATTGTCAAGGACATCCTTACTTAGGATGGAATTGAAGGCAAAAGGGGCAAATGGATTGCTACCATATTAGAATATGATATTGAAATAAAACCTACAAAACTAATGAAAGGACAGGGATTGGCTAAACTCATGGTAGAAACAAACTGTCAAGCCTTGGATATAAATGAATTGGACAACGAACAGGAGATGGCAATTCCACAAATCAGCCAGGCCTTCTTAGATTCCCCTTGGTATGCTAATATAATCTATGTATTACAAAACCTGCAGGCTCCTCCAAGGTTGTCCAGAACAAAAAGTAGATTTTGAAAGATGAAAGCTTTAAAGTTTTGCATTTTAGATAGTGCTCTTTTTTGGAAAAATCATGAAGGAATATTATTGAATTGTTTACTAAAGAATGAAGCTGAGAAAACACTTCAATATTTTCATGTAGGAGATTGTGGTGGACTCCTCTACTGGAAATCTACTACAGATAAGATCTTAAGGGTTGGTTTATATTGGCCAAATTTGTTTGCTGATGTGAAATTTTTTTTTACCTCTTGCCATAAATGACAAATTTTTGAGGGCAAGAGAAAGCTATTACCTTTACCCTTGAAACCAATCTCTACTGAAAAGCCATTTCAACAATGGGGTCTTGACTTCATTGGAGAAATCCATCCTCCCTCCTCTGGCCAGCATAAATGGATTCTCACTGCCACTAATTATTTTACCAAATGGATAGAAGTTATCCCCTCCAGACAGGCCAATGACACCGTAATCATAAGTTTCTTAGAAACCAACATATTGTCTAGATTTGGCTGCCCTACTAAAATCATAATTGATAATGCTACAACTTTTAAATCAAGAGAGATGATCAATTTTTGCAGTAAATACCATTTTACCCTAGGCCATTCCATAGCCTATTACCCACAAGGGAATGGTTTAGCTGAGTCTTCCAACAAAAGCCTCGTTAATATCATTAAGAAAATGCTGGAAGAAAATAAAAAGACTTAGCATAAGAAACTGATAAATGAACTATGGGCAGACAAATTGAAAACTAAAAAATCCATTGCCACGAGTCCTTATGAATTAGTCTATGGAATGGAGGCAATATTCCCTTCATCATTGGGAGCTCCTGTTATGAAACTACTTCAAGAATCTCAAGTAGAACCCAATGATATCCAAAGGAGGATTAATCAGACCATAAATTTATAGCAGACTAGAGAGGAAGTGTATCAGAGATCCCAAATATGGCAAGAAAAGCTCAAGAAGATATTTGATAGAAGAACTAAAGCAGAAGATTTCCACCCTGGAGACAAAGTGCTGAGATGGGATTCCAGAAGAGAAGACAAAGGGAAACATGGGAAGTTTGACTTCCTATGGAAAGGTCCATACATTATCCAGGCTTTACAAGGAAACAATACATATTATTTGAAGAACTTGGTTGGTACCACATCTGAAAAAGGACCAGTTAATGGTCGAATGATAAAACATTACTTTGATCCTACCTATTAAGTTTACCATGATTACTAACATGTACATACTATATCCTTTGTAATGTCATAGTTTTGATTGGACAGTGATTTTTGGAGTTGAAGCCCAAATAGAAAGCCCTAAGCTTCAGAAGTATCATTGTCATACATATAATAAAGCAGAAGGAAAAAGTACAGTGCAGAATAGTCAAATTCATTCAGAGGCCATCTGATCTATTGTTCTTGACTTTCCACCAGGAAAAGCCATCCCCAAGTGGAGCCAGTATTAGGCCACTATACCAATAGGTGTCACATGTCATGATTGATGGTGAGCTCCAGTATTGTAGCAACAATGCTACAACTCCTGGAGCTTCCTTCTCTAATTTTATCAACCCGGTAGATCGTAACAAACTTGGAAGCGACGGTGTTGTATGCACAAGTACTAGCTCTTGTCGCAGCTATCACTTGGTCAGCTGGCACAAGTCCGCTAGGGCTCAAGCCAACTTCTATATGTTCTCATAAGAAGCTTTATAAATTATGAATGAAGGCTATCTCAAAGGAAATTAACCTACTTTGCAAGAATGAACTGAAAGCCAACCAAACATGGAAACCCTAGTAAACCCTAATCTGACTAGCTTAATCTCTATGATGCAATGGTGGGAATGCAACTTTTAGAAATGATGCCATTACTCCTAGTGAGATGAGATGCATGAATTTAAACTACTTTCAGTGAAGAGAACATGTTTTTGGTATTTTTGCTCAAGTGGGTGGAGTTATTGTGATTGTGCTTCTTACTGGGTCTTGACTGTGCAAGGGTAGTTCAAAGGGAGGAAGGCTTGGGAACCGTCAGGAGGACTTTGAGAGGTTCCAGGGGATCCCTCACATCATTCCATAGAAGTCCACAACGTTCAGGTGCTTGGCAACCGTGGTTGCAGGCTTCTACAGGATGTTTGCAGGGGATCCTACAGGAAACTCGAGATTTCTACAAGATGTCTGCTAACTTCTACAGGAGGTTCTACAGTCGGAGTTTTGGGTGATGGAGGAGTGAAGGAGTTGTATGGATGGATGGGTAAGATGAAAGAGGAGCTTGAGATGGCCTATGGACAGAGAGATGAGATGGAGAGAGAGTGGATAGAGCTGGTTGGTCGATAGAAGGGTAGAGTAGTGTAAGGTCAAAAAGATTGAGCAACGTGGACAGTAGAAGGGTTGGAAGGCAAATGAGCTGAACAGAGGATGAGTAGGTTGCTTAGGCATGGTTCAGAAGGATAAGAACACGATGAAGTGGTGCTGCGCAGTGTAAATGAAACAAATCACCCTTATCTTGCATGTGATACGAAAGTTCACCAACCTATTCTAACTGTTTTATTAGGAATCAAAGAACATCAATGTAAGTTGAAGGGAATTCGTGCATGATGCTGAACCAAAGAGTCATTACTCAAGATATAATCGTATGAACAATTCTCCAATCGAAAACATTACACCAATACTTGCATGCATATGTTAAAACAGTGTTTTTGGCAATTGGCACGGTCTACACTTCCGGTCCCCAAACAGAGGTGAAAGTGAGCATGCATTCAACCTTTTTGAACTCAACGTAACTTCAATCTCCCTACGCTAATTCTGAACTACTGAAACAACTGCATTCATGAAACTAACCTACATAACCAAACTGAAACAGTCAACTCAGCAAACTGTATTTTTCAAGTGCATGTAAAGGAAAGAAATGCAATGATAAAAGAAAGACAAGTAACAATACAAAGAAAAGGAGGTCTATTGCTCTCAGGTTGGGCCCTAACTTGAGAGCTATAGCTCCCCTAAGAACTCAGAATCAAATCCAAATCTTCCTGCCTTTTATTAAGAGATCATAATCATGAGTCTAACAAGATGCCAAAATTGGCTTACAAAGAGCAAAAACAGAGCTACAGCTCGTAATCCAAAATCTACAACAAAAGTTCAAGAGTCTCAATGGAGGCTAAAGCCTCAATATTTATACATGATGAGGGCCAAGCTGGCCTCCCCAATTAGTGGAGCTTGGCTGTCCAACTAAAAGTAAACTGTTGTTCCTGTAGAATTCGTTGGCTGCCTTCTAGCTCGGTGGTGATAGCTGTTGGAGCTCGGAGTTGGGGTGGAGATCACGAGGGAGGTCATTCAAGGCTGTGGACAACCTCCCTATAAACCCGCGATGCCACCTTAGCTGTCTCCTTGTCTCATTTGCGTGGTCTTTGCTCCATTTAATGCCAAAAAACCTGAAATCATCATGTATTAGCCACATGGGCATAATGACTGCCCTTCTTCCTACAAATAACACGAATATACTAAGAAATGATGCATAAGTGATAAAAAATGAAGGGTTGAGCAAGGTAAGTAGGCCAAATGAGCCCAAATTGTTACCAAAATTTGGGGCTCATCATCACCCCCCAGCTAAAATATTTGCTCATCCTTGAGCAATTTTGCTCCAACTCCTTGTCCTTGGCCGAGAACTAGGCTCCGGAATACGCTCTTTCTTTCCTACTCTTGGTGGCTCTGCCTGTTCTGCCCTTGGTGGTGATGAGGGTGTTGCTCATTCCCTCTTCTCTGTTTCCTTGACCTTGGGCCGGGCTTTTGAAGCCGATTGGTCTATCCTTCCTTTCCAAGTAGTTGTTTTTGGGCTCCCCCTCTCGTAGGTGACCGATATCTTCGAGGGGGACCTCTCACTGGGTGAAGTAGGGGCATCCCCTGTAGTGATTTGGCTGCTGGATGGAGGCTGTGGATTGCCCGTCTTTATTCTCACACTTCTTCGAGCTTCAAAGTATAGAGGGGTCTCCCTCTTTCACTTCTCCTTTGTCTTAGGAGGTGTGCTGAGGCTGGCCAGCACAGCTGCTGCCTCCCTTTCACGAATGTCAGCTTTCTTCTCCTTGGGTTTCACATTTTCGGGGCTTCCTGTAGAAGACCCTGTTTTAGTCAATTTCGGGCTTCCTGTAGAAGACCCTTTTTCAGTTAATTTCGGGCTTCCTATAGAAGACCCTTTTTTAGCAATTTTCGGGCTTCCTGTAGAAGCCGCTTTCGGCTTTCCTGTAGAAGCCAGTTTCAGCTTTCCTGTAGAAACAGGTGTCGCCGCCTTGGTTTGCTTTGCTGCATGAGTTTTTCTTTTTGACTTGGTTGTGGTCGCTGTCGAGGCACTCTTGCTGATGTGGACCTTCTCAGCCTTGTCCACTCTGCCTTGCAACCTTTGCTCTCTTGCTGTCAAGATGGGTGTGTCATCTTTCTCCTTGTCATCCTTTTTCTCTTATTTCTTTTCTTGCATTTTCTTCTGCTCTGTGGTCGGGGTCTTTTGGCCTTTTTCCTTCTTTACTGCGGCCACTGACTCTTTCTCCTCACTGCTAGAAGAACCGAGCTCTTTGGTTAGCATCTTTATATCCCCATACTTTGTCAAATTCCTGAAGGCTTCCCATCAGAGAGGAACCTTGTATGTGTGGAGCGCATCCTCCACGAGGAGTTTGATCAGTCCATGGTGGGCTACCTAGACTAGTATGCCTTCTTTCATCTTGGCTGCACACTCAATCAGAGACTGTAGTAGAAAGTAAGGGAGACTAAGCTTGTTTTCTACAGGTAGCTCCATCTGGTGCCGTAATTCAGTGAGTAACCGAAAGTGGTACCCGTATAAAATGCTAAAACGGCCTTCGCAGGTGATGTACTTCATAATTTGCAGGCTCACTTCATTCCATGGTGGCAGTAAACTGGTTCTACGAACCCCATTTTTGTCTTCTGAGAATTCCTCCTTTGGTGGAAAGAATTCTTTCTTAGATTGTTGGCTCAATTTCCTTTCTTCTTTATCCCATGGTAATCCCATTAGGAGCTTCGTAACTCGGGTGATGAATTGTGGGGTGAGTTTGAGGCTCAGACCCCTGAAGGTAACAGTGGCCAACGTTTTAGATTTTGGCCTCAGAGCTTGCAAAAACTCTTCTGCCACTTCGTCGTCATAGCCCTGCAATTTGTCATAGAAGGATATCCATTGTGCTCATGTGAAGAGCTCCACCACCTCAGGATTTTCCCTTAACTTCGTTGAATCAGTGGGCTCCCTTCTGATGAACCCACCCGACATGGTGAAAAACTGATGCGTTAGCTGGAGGTGGCAAATGCGGAAGAAATTCGGTCTACTGGGACAGAGCGTAGGATTACGCCTCTGTCATGCACATAATTCACAAAGCTTACCCCCTGAGAACCTTTAACACAGCCAACTACACTGACATCCTGTAGGACGACAGTTCATGCACGGCAGACAACAATTTCAACAATTTTCTACGACCAGACTGTAGACGACGATTCTGCCACCTTCAAAAACCAATTGCATTAAGAGTTCACGCCTACCTTTTTAATCTGCCAACTTTTGACGTGAGGAACCCGACTTCTTGTAGAAACAGCTTTCCTGTAGGAGCAGTGCGCGATTTCCGGGGGAGACTGCAGTGGGTCTGTGCTCTTGGTGTTGCTTCACAGGCGTTCTGATGGCCAAAGACTCGGAGTATCGAACTGCAGAGGGATCCGGATGATCACTTGAGTTGCAAACGGTGAATGATAAATGCATGGGGGTGATAATATAGCCTATTAGATTTGAATCGGCGGAATCCGTGGCGCGGGGGTGAGCTGTCCCTGCCGGACCGTTGGGCGACATCACACCATCATTCTTCTGCAAGTTTCCTTACTGCCGCATCATTCCCCGCAGATCCGCCGCCGCCATTCTCGTTAGAACTCGTTTCTCCCCGAGTGGACGGTTCTCACGTGTCCACTGCCCGTTTTTTCCACGGCCACCATTCACACATCCAGCTCGACCAGCTGACTGGTCGACGTGGCCAATTGATTGACCATACAACCACTCAACCCATCCATTTCACACTTTACAAACATTTTCAAAGTAAACTTCATGCAATTCGACGGAAGGAAGGGTCGAGACACTTACCTGTGCGGTCGCAACATGATTGTTCAGGCTCTTGGACGACGATGAGTGGCTTTGGTTGTTACTGCTTGATTTGCATAGGCCCGGAGGTTCACATTCATAGGCCGCCGACGATGGATCTTATGATGCAGCTGCATGCCTGCGTGTTCATTGCATGTGGCAAGCGTTGTGAATAGTGTACACTCCAGCGGGCTTAACTGTTACGGGACTCCTGCAGGATGTCCTGTAACAGTTTTTCCTCCTCGGGTGCATGCTTCACGATGAAGGCAATGGCCCCACGATCACGCTCATATAGCTCATGGATGGTTGGGATGGATATGGTATGACCTCTCAGCGTTTTTCCATCTCAAAAATTGTTTTTCTCTTGATAACTCAATAATCTTCTTTGATGGTGCAGGTAACTTCATTGCATGTCGACAGGGATGGTAGAAAGAGGTGACAACAATGTATAAGGGTGCCAACAGTAGCTTGCATGCGTCCAAACCGACCCTTGGTCGTTAGATCTCCTCATAAAATGAATTCTGGCCCGTCCCGAACTTCTACAGGAAGTTTCCTGTAGAAATACAGAACTTCCTGTAGAAAAGTTGCGTTTCCTGTAGAAAAGTCTGCACCTTCCTGTAGAAAGTCTGCATCTTCCTGTAGAAGACTCAAGCCATGATGACATTGTGCACATACCTTGGAGGAAATGAGTATTCTTGGAGGAGGTGCTGGTGAGGTCCCTTGGCAGCATGATAAGGATCTTTGGCTTTGCATTAAGAGTCCTCCTCACCTTCATAGAACACCTGCAATCTGCATGCATTTTCACATTATAAACTTGCTGTCCCTATCTCTTTGCTGATTGTCTTCTTTTCTCTTTTCTCTTTTCTTTTTGTCTCTTTTTTTTTCTTTTCTTTTTTTTTCTTTTTTTTGAAAAATAGCAGGGACGCCTCAATGAGGTTTTCACCCTTGCCATCTGCCTTAAGCGCCTCAGAGAGGTTTTCACTCAAGGATCTTTTTTTTAAATCTCTTTTTTTTTGAAAGACAATAGGGGCGCCTCAATGAGGTTTTCACCCCTACCACCTGCCTTGGGAGCCTCATAAAGGTTTTCACCCAAGGGTCTTTATTATTTATTATTATTATTATTATTTTATTTTTTATTTTTTTAGATCTTTCAGGGTATGCCCAAAGCAGAGGCAGAACCCTTCTCTATGACCAACACTGATTTCTCCATAGTTTTGATGAACTCTTGTCTTGAGAGAGGCTTCCTGTAGATCTTCAAGCGATGCCCATTGACAAGCATGGGGATGGCTTCCTCATCAATGGTTCGAATAAGAATAGATCCATTGTCATGGCATTTTTCCACTGCATATGGTCCTATCCATCTGGTTCTCAGCTTCCCCTTGAAATCTTTGTATCTGGACTCATACAACAAGGCCCAATCTCCCAGCTGGAATTGCTTGTCATGGAGGTGTTGGTCATGCCACACCTTTCTCTGAAGTTGAACCACTTTTGAGTGAAGGAGGGCCTGCATCCGGTGCTCGTCGAGTCCATTCAGCTGCAATAACCTTTCTTGTTGTGCATGGCTGAGATCTAGATCTAGCTGAGCTGCCATCCTCAAAGTGTTGTATTCAAACTCAATGGACAGCAAAGCTTTCTTCCCATAGACCAGCTCATAAGGTGTGAAGCCGGTGGTGGTCTTCCAGGTGGTGTTGTAAGCCCATGTGGCCTCAACCAGGTGATCTGCCCAATCTTTCCTACTGCTGCACACCACCTTAGTCAAAATCCCTTCCAATGCTCTGTTGGTGACTTCCACTTGCCCATTTTCCTGTGGATGATAGGGGGTGGAAGTCCTATGCTTGATCTTGTGGTGAGCTAGTAGGTCTTCAATCAAGTTGGATGTGAACTAGCTCCCTTGATCGGTGACCAGTTCTCTTGGGTAGCCAAATTTGTAGAAGATGACTTCTCTTAAGAACTCGGCCACCTTCTCTTTTGTTGCTGCCTTAATTGCTTTAGTCTCTGCCCACTTCGTCAGGTAGTCAGTGCACACAATGATGTAAGACCTTTGCCTCGAAGGAGGGTTGATTGGACCCACAAAATCCATACCCCACTTCTCAAATGGCTCAAGAGTCACTTGAGGTTGGAGAGGCATCTCATCTCTTGGAGTCGGTTTCCCCATTCTTTGACATCGGTCACTATTACACTAAAAAATGTCACCTTGACTACTTACAGTGAGTATGGCTCAAATCAACAGTCATGCTACCCTCTTAGGCAAGTCTTATGCCTCTGTTATCCATCTCAAACTCAAAGAAGAGAGAAAGTCTTGTAAAAACTATGTTTATCTCTAGGGTCGCAGGTTCTCTCTAGCCTTACCTGCGGGGACGCAGGCCATGTTCACAAAAACTGCGTCCATGGACGCTCTGTATGTTAAAGGACAGGTGCGTCCTTCTGTAAAAGGCAAAATGCGCAAGTTTTATCTTGAAAAAGTTACTTGTGGTTACTTCTAGAACATTCTAGAGGTCGGTTTGATGAAATGGATGCGCCTCCAGTTGGTTCATGTATCTCTATTAAGAGGGAGCTTATCCCATCAATAAGGGAGCTATCCCACCCATAGAGGGGGATGATCCCATTGATAGTGGACCTGAATAACCTCTTTACAGCACTATAAATAAAGGCATTGAGCCAGAAGGAGGAGAGGTTGGAGCTATACATTTTCTTTGGGTAAATGCTGCAGGATTTAGGTCTTCCATTAGAACCTTTGTGAGGAGAGATTGTCTTTACATGATTCTACTTGGAAGTGGGTGAGCTTTGTCAAAGTAGAGGAAAACACTTGATGGACCCTGGGAGGAACTTGCACAACACCAAGGCCAGGTTGTAAGAGTTTCTTTGTTTCGTTATTAATACAAACTGGTTTATTTTTCTCAATAGCTTGTGTTAATGAGTTATTTCATGTGTTCCTTGGTCTGCATGTTGAATGTATGTTTTATTATATGAAATACAAGTGCTCGGTAATTGTTTGATTGTTTGTGGTTGCAGGAATTGACTCGAAGGAAGAGCTCATCCGGATTGGCAAGGACGAACTACAACAATAGCGTTTTGGAATAAGGTAAGCCTAAACACTTGTACTTTTCATGTTGTAAAAGGTATATTTAGAGAAAGATCACTCCATTTTGTCTTGTTTGTCGCTAGCGAGTTTAGACTCCTAGGGAGGTCAGTTGTGTCAGCCCAAATGACTTTTTCCGCCACGACAAATTGGCGACTCCACTGGGGAATCCATTAATGAGAGAGTCTTTTCCTTTATATGAACTTTGCTTTGAGAAAATCATTTTTATTTTCTGGTTTTTGACTGTGAGAATTAGTATTTGGGTGGCTTAGCTTTAGATTTAGTTAGCTTTGGTTTTTCTTTCTTTTTCCAGAAGGACGCACCCTCTGAGTACTGCACAGTGCGTCCTTGGACGCGCTGTTGCCGTCTGCACAGAGCGGGCCCGCACCTGTGACAACGGGTGGCCTGCGTCTTCCTGTAAAAGTTAAGAAAATTCCATTTTTGCTTTAAATTGCTTTTAGATTTTGATTTTACTTAGTGTTTTCTGCCCAGATCCTTTAGTACCCTGTCAAGAATTCTCACCTGAACTGGTTTTGTGAGCTTTGAGTGTTTTAGTGGATTTCAACGAAGTTTAGACCTAGGGTTTGATTTTTGGATAGGTTCTGTAGTGACTTTGAGCGTAGAAAGTTGTCCAGCCTTAGATCTCTCTGGTTAGTCAACCTTCTTAGAAGTCGGGCCTGTCGTAAAGTCTCCTTGTTTAAGCAGCTTGCCATTTAAGTTGTTTTGGGTCAGATTTCGAATTGCTTGTTCATAAAGTGTTGATTTCCATTTTACAAAAAGAACAAAAAGATTAGAATTTTGTTTTGGCTAGTTTTTGGTTCTGCAATAAGCTAGTCCTTGATTCGATTGTGATCAAGTAAAACACCTTAGAATAATCATTGTTAGTTTTGACCTTATTTAAATTACTTAGAATAAATTTGCCTTTAGTTTGCTTATGAGTGGATTTTCATAGATTTTGATAGTTGTTAAAGATTGCTTTTTGGTTATATTAGTTTTATTTGCTTTATTAAAAGAAAAATACAAAAACATCTTCTTTAAAAGTCTTGTTTCAAGTAGCTTTTTGTTTTTGAAAGAAGAAAAGAGTTTTTTCGTGCATGTAAAGAGAGGTTATGTTTTTATGCTTGGAAAAGAAAATCGAATTGTTTCTTTGATTGTCTTCAATTAAGAAGTTTCTTTTATAAAGATTGCATTCTCTCAACTTTTTAGTTAAAACAATTCATCGAAAAAGCAAAGTAGTGGATAAATCATCCTAGGTGCATTTTGTAGTGGTTTTGAGTCGAGTCAACACACCACTAGTTTCACTTCCATCACCTTTTGACTTAAGAAACAACCTTAAAAGTAACGCTTAAATTAAAATTGAACTAGTAACTTTTATTTTCTAGGGCTCTGAAGCACCAACATAGCTTAGGCTAGGGTCTTGGAGTAGGTGAGTACTTAACTCTCCAAGACTACAAAACCAAACAGTTAGTCTATCTTGAGTAGAACAAATCCAATTGTTTCAGTTACATTCTGGGAAAGCTCCTCTTAAAGGAGAAGCACGAGCTCGTGTCCGAACCAGTGAAGGGATCATTCCTCCCTCGTTGGGAACGACGCCAGACAGTACGTATTAAAAACGGTAAACCTCGGATTAACCATTGTCGAGGAGCCAGGGGTCACTTATCGGTAAACCTTGGATTACTGTCAAGGAGCCGGTAAGGGGATTGAGCTTGTTACTCTGCCCTTGCGTGCTGTCGGAGTTTAGACTGTTCCCCCAGGTGTAATTGTTGTGATTGGTAACCTTAGTGGCCATAATATCTAGGATTCTACCCAAGGTGACGGTGGAGGGAAGGTCCCACTGTACCTGGAGCAGACGTCGGCTATACTCACTTGGATTTTCTGGGGGGTACGCTTCACTTCGAGACGGTTAAAGTGGAGGTACTTGGTCCAGTCTATTCATTAAGCAGGTTGTCGGCGTAACTGTTCCACCCGCCATTTCTGTACTGAATCCTGCGAGGTTGGACCTAATCACCAACTAGCGCTTTTGGTCCGGAAGATACTGTTTGTGTGTGCTTTGACACTCTAGATTATTTAGGCGTGTGCTTCAAATTTGTTTGGTTCTTTAGAAGACTTAGGTGGTTTGATTTGAAATTTTTTACTTTGTTTTCGTGTGTTGTAGTTAAAAATCATTAATTGTGGCGGAATTACCGAGACGGTCCCGTCGCATTGCGGGCCAGTCTCCTGAAGTTGTTTCTGTGGCCGAATTGTTGAGAAGATCCCGTGAACTCAGGGGTTCACCTCCTCGAGACGACCCCAGTAATTTAGAAGGTTTAAAGGTCCTTGTAGGTTCACCTAGAGACAGTAGAGTAGGTTCACCTGAAGAAGGAGAATCTTCCTTGGTAGTCCATCCAGATTACCAAAGTTTAGAAACAGGTTACAATCCCGAAGCTGTTACAGTTTCCGAGCTTGCTGGTAGTTTTTCATCTGCCAGTGAAACAGGCGAAGAACCTGAAATTTCCGAACCTGTTACTCCAACTCCTAGTGTTCCTGATTCACCAAGAATAGAAAGAATTATCACCGAAAATCTTCCTGTTGGGTTAATTGCTATAGAAGAACTTGTTCCAGAGGAAGAAATAGGCGTTTCTGATTCTGAAGATATAATTACCCTTGATCTAAGGGAGCGTGAATCCATCTTTTACAGTCCTCCTAGGAGTGAACCTTGGTACCTTGCATTAACCAATTTTTTAGACAACTCAGTAGGTTTTTCTACACCTCGTACTCCTTTTCCACCCAGAGGAATTCATACTCCTGTAAATATGTCTGGTCAGTCATCTGTGTTTACGCAAAGTCCTGAATCATTTTTACATGGCGGTCCTTCTGTTCCTACTGGGTATCAATCACTTTCTGGTACCTTTGCGGGAGCATCTCCTCGACCCATTGATCATGGGTTATTAGTTGGAAACAGTGGTAATGTACCATTGAGTATAGGTGATGTTTATATGATGTCAGGTTCAACTCCCGTTAACCAACCTCAAGGTGGCCAATTACCGCCTGGGGGGCAACCTTCGTTAATGCCTGGGGGGCAACCTCAAGGTACTTCATTCGTGTCTGGGGGGCAACCTCAAGGGTATCAACCCCAAGGGTATCAACCCCAGCCTCAATATGTACCCCAAAGTCAACCTCAGTATCAATATCAACCTCAAGGATGGCAACCTCAAGGATGGCAACCCCAAGGGTATCAACCCCAAGGGTATCAACCTCAAGGATACCAACCTCAAGGTCAAGGTCAACCCCAGTACTCGTATTTACCTCAAGGTTATCAACCTACGGGTCAATACCCTGGTCAAGGTTATCAACCACCTCAAGGGCAATCATATGGGACTGCACCTTACAGTTATCAACCCTATCCTCAATACGGCTATGGATCTCAGTATCCTCAACCTGTTACGAGTCAATACCCTGGATTGTTAACATGGGATCCGTCACAGGGTCAACAGATGTTGCAGCCAAGTATACAGTCGGTACCTCAAGCAGGACAACCTGTAGTTCCTGGTCCACCCCAGCAACCGCAACCTGTCCAGTCAAGTGTTCAGACCCCTGTAACTTCGGTAGTTACTCAGCCGCCAATTGCACCTGGTACTCCACCTCACACGGCTGCAGCAACTACCGCTACATCTACCATGCTTACTTCTGGAGTATCGGCAGCTCCGGTTTCTACTGTCCCTGTAACCACTCCTCAGACATCTGTACCGTTGTCTGGATCTACAGTTCAAACCACAGTCCAGATGCCTGTAGGCCACCTGGTACAAGTACGGTTGTTACTACTCAACCTCAATTTGTTCAACCTCCGTACCAGGGACAGTATCAACCTGGGCAAGCTGCCCAACAACCGGTTTACCAGTATCAACCGTATCCTGGGTACACTTATCAACAACCTCAGCAACCCCAGTACGGTCCGGTTAATCCTGGTTTTCCAGGAGGATATAATATCCCAAATGCGACTCCTGTTCCTAGTTATCCTGGATATCCTCCTCCTGGGGCTGGTATTGTGACTCAGAATTTTAGAGATCCTAACCGGCAGTTACCGTTTATTGCAACTTTAGATTTACCCGACTTGACGCGCCTAACGAACGATCCAATTCAATATCTTCAGTTCTGGCCGCCAATGCCAAATAAGTTGCCCAGCGATATACCCAAGTTCGAAGGTAAGTCTGGAGAGGATCCGTCCAATCACGTGATGACTTACCACCTCTGGTGTGCATCAAATTCCATCTCAGATGATTCCATCCGCTTACGTCTTTTCCAGCGTACACTCATTGGTCTCGCGGCCAAGTGGTACATTGAGTTGCCACGGGCCTCTTTTTACAACTTTAGCCAGTTAGCTACCTCGTTCTTAACTCATTTTCAGTTACCAGTCAGATACGATAATGGTACAGAATTATTAACTTCGCTAAAACAATCGACATCCACGTACATTTCTGATCACATCCATGAGTGGAGACGTCGAAGGAGATTAGTGAAAGTTTTTATCCCGGACCAAATCTTAGCTGAATGGTTTGTCAAATCATTATTACCAAGAATTACTGAAGATGTAGCTAAGGCCGGAGTAGTTACTGAGGAGCAAGTCATTGCTCAAGCACAATACCTTGACTTAGTTTATACTCAGTCGGGTACGTTACACGAGAAAATTCCGGATCTTCCCAAGTCAAACCAAATCGCTGCTGCTCCTTCGGGATCTCATGCCGCTGATGGTATGATTGGTATCGTGACTACGAAGAGCAAGAAGAAGTCTTCCAAGGCTTCAACTACTCCAATTATCACTTTGCCTGATTCTCCGACAGGAGAGTCTTCTCCTGAACTCACCGCCGACATTCACGCCGTAGAGTCATCTACGGCCAAACCAAAAAACGGTGGAAAGAAGAAAGGAAAGAAGAAGGCCAAAGCAGACAAGGCTCCAAAGGAGAAAACAGAAAAAGTGGAAACCAATGACGAAAAGCGCAAACCTCGTTATCCTTGTCTCATTTGTGAAGAAGATCATTTTACGAGAGACTGCCCTCATCGGGCCGAGGTAGTGAAAATAGTTAAAGGTTCTCCCACTCCTGCTGTGTTAAAGAATCCATTTCCAGAGCAGGAGAATAAGATGATAGGTTCTTCTTCGAATGCCAGTGAAGAACCCATTTTGATGATGTCTCATGTCAGGATTGCGACTCGATCGCAAGATTATGGTAGTAAGGCTCCTGTTGATGGTAAAGAAGCAGAATCTTCTCACTCTAACCCATCAACCTCAGCTCCTGGTTCCGATCCACTACAGATCGAAAAACCTAACCCAGACTTAGTGATTAAGCCGCCCGCCAAGGGTGTACTTCGAAGGTCTGCTTTCAATCCACATGCGAGAGCAGCCCAGAATTACAACATTGTTGAAGACTTAGCTGTTTCACCTTCAGCAATGTCGGCACTCGAAGTGCTGCAATCATGTCCAGCGCAACGAAAATTGCTTTTGTCGGCTATTGGAGCTGTCGATGTTCAGGACCCGAACCTAATGATCTTTGATCTAGAAAATAGTACACCACGTCTCCCCCATCAAATGGCTTTCCAAATCCCAGTGATAGTCAAAAACAGGCCTATTCATCGGACTGTGATTGATGAGGGAGCTTCTACGTGTATTATGTCGATTCAATGTTGGAGATCGCTTGGTTCTCCTTCGTTGAACCAATCCCCCACCATCCTTAAGGCCTTTGATGGCCGTGGGTTCCGTCCGTTTGGTATTCTACAAGAATTGCCTATAGGGGTCGAAGGTAAAACCGTTAGTCTGGATGTGGAAGTGGTTGATGCCCCTCTAGACTACAACCTTCTTTTGGGTCGAAGTTGGTCATATGCTATGACAGCGGTCGTTTCATCGGTCTTCAGAGTCATTAAGTTTCCACATAACGGTAAGATCGTGACTATTGATCAGCTGACATACTTTTCATCCGACCCAACCTCTTCAGAAACTATCCAACATGTTGGTAAAACGACAATCCCTTATAGGGACATTGGTGTAGGTTTAGTTAAGGATTCCGGTTTACTGGGAACTTTTCCTCTCCCTCCACTCAATGTAGACCCTTCGTCTGCAACAATTCATATGATCACGTCAGAAAACATTATTCATGATGATCCTTGGTATGTTCCCTCTGACTCTGAGCTAGATTCACTCGGTGATGTTATGCCGTTGAGTCCGTATGAAATTGCTTATGAAGCTCTTATGTCTTTTACCGATTTTCATTCAACCGAACCCGACCAAATGAATGTGGTCAGTGAAGAGTCACGTTTCACTTCACCCTTAGAACGGAAAACGTTTCCCGAAGACGTGTCATCTGACGAACGACTTCGCGAAATCCTAAGTGTAGATGATCTACCATGGGAAGATCTCCATCACAGATCTTCGTTTTTACCTAAGGATGATGCATTTGAAAATGATTTTTCATCTATCTTTACCGCTGAATATGTCAAAGACGCTCAGGATCCAACGAAACATTCTGATTCAGAGCTGAATTTAGGGAATATTTCTCGTACTATTCCCATTGATATTTCAGTGAAGCCCGGAATGAGGAGAACATTCATATAGGTGCCGCATGTACTGAAGAAGAAATCCAAACTTACAAGGCCCTATTCCAAGAATTCCGCGACGTGTTTGCCTGGTCCTACGAGGAAATGCCAGGAATCGATCCTGCCATTGTTGTTCATGAAATCAAAACCTACCCGGATGCTAAACCCATTCGGCAACGGTTGCGTCAGATTCACCCTCGAAAAGCAGCTGCAATTAAAGCAGAAGTCGAAAAGCTGTTGAAAGCAGGTTTCATTTATCCGATCCCGTTAACGGATTGGGTATCGAATATTGTTCCCGTCAATAAAAAACAAGGAACAATAAGAATCTGTATCGACTATAGGGATATCAATCGAGCTTGTCCAAAAGACAACTATCCTACGCCTTATATCGATCAAATAATTGATGATTGTGCCGGAAGTGAGATGTTTTCCTTCATGGATGGTTTCTCAGGCTATAATCAAATCAATATTCTACCTGCCGACCAACCAAAAACGGCATTCATTTGTCCATGGGGGACATTTGCTTATTGCAAATTACCTTTTGGGCTTAAGAATGCCGGCGCTACTTTTCAACGGGCCATGTCTTATGCATTTCATGACATCAAGCACATTGTGCAACCCTATCTCGATGATTTGCCTGCTCATTCTTTACACCGAGCTGATCACCTTGTCCATTTACGAGCAATCTTTATGAGGTGTAGGCATTATCGAATTCGGTTGAATCCCCACAAGTGTGTTTTCTGTATAGAAACAGGTCGATTGCTGGGATTTGTTGTTTCCAAAGCCGGCATTCGCGTCGATCCCTCGAAAGTCGAGGCTATCATTCAATTGCCTCCTCCTTCGAGTTTGCGCCAACTCCAAAGTTTGCAAGGGAAAGCGAACTTTTTACGCCGATTCATCCCTAACTACGCCGAGGTCACTAAAGGTTTTACACGGTTGTTGAAACAGAACGTACAATTCTTTTGGGACGAGATTGCCCAACAATCTTTTGATGCACTAAAACACGCGTTGACCCATGCACCGTTATTGCATCCTCCCAACTACAACCAGGACTACTTCTTATACCTCGCAGCTTCGCATTCCACCATTGGAATGGTGTTAGTTCAAGAAGATGAATTCAAGGCAGAGCATGTGATATATTACCTTAGCAGAACCTTAAATCCAACTGAGTTAAAATATTCACATGTGGAGAAATTGGCCCTGGCAGCCGTTCAAGCTGTCCAGCGTTTTCGTCACTACATTCTTCTCCGCAAAACTACTGTTATTTCGGATTGCAACCCTATGATTTATATCTTGACAAAACAACTGCTAGGGGGCAAGTACTCTAAATGGATCGTCATCCTGCAAGAGTTCGACTTGGAGTTTGAGAAGTCCAAGTCTAAGAAATCTTTAGTCTTCGCGGAATTGATGTGTGATTTCCCGAGTGCTGACACAGAGACTGTGGCAGAGGAGTCCATTGCGGACGAATCTTTGTTTCTTATTAGCACTGTAGATCCGTGGTATGGGGATATAATCATCTATCTCCAAACCCAAACCTTTCGGCCTGAAGCTTCCAAGGAAGACCGTCGAAAAATTCGGTTTCAATCCCAGCAATACAGAATTATTGGAGATACACTTTATCGCCTGGGGGCAGACTTAGTTTTTCGACGTTGTTTAACTCACGACGAGGCTGAGAGAGTTTTGAATGATTGTCACTCTGGAGCATGTGGCGGTCATATGTCTGGGTATGCCACAGCTCAGAAGGTGTTGCGCGCTGGCTATTTCTGGCCGTCTATGTTTAAAGATTGTATCCTTGCCGTCAGAAAATGCCACAACTGTCAAGTGTTTGATCGAAAGATGCGCGCTCCACCTGCTCCTCTCCACCCTATAATTGCCGCTGGTCCATTCGCCAAATGGGGTATTGACTTTATTACTTGTAACCCTCACTCGGCCGGGGGGCATGCGTATATCATCCTCGCGGTTGATTATTTTACTAAGTGGGCCGAGGCGATGCCTACATTCGACGCAAGCGGCAAGACAGCTGCAGTTTTCGTATTCAATCATATCATAACTAGGTTTGGTGTCCCACAAGCAATCATTACTGACCATGGAAGCCATTTTCGAAATGTCATGATGACTGAGCTTACAAGCCAGCTTGGTTTGCGCCACGATAGCTCTACTCCTTATTATCCGCAAGCCAACGGTTTGGTTGAGTCAATCAACAAAGTTCTAGTCATCATGATTCGACGGATCATTGGTATCCATCGAACGAATTGGCATAACATGTTATTTTCGGCGCTATGGGCATATCGAACTTCAGTGAAAAATTCAACAGGTTTCACCCCTTTTCAGCTAGTTTATGGCTTAGAAGCTGTGTTACCTATTGAATGCGAAATCCCATCACTTCAAATGGCTGTCGAATTACTTCCAGCTACTTCCGAAGAGGAGAAACGGTTGTTATACTTGGCTAAATTAGATGAGACTCGACGTGACGCTACTTTAGCTATCGAGACTCACGCAAAACGAATGAAAGCTCAGTACGATAAAAATGTAACCCCTCGAAGTTTTTCGGAAGGAGACCTAGTACTATTATATGATCAAGCTAACGATAAGCTAGGTGCCGGAAAATTCGTTCCCATGTGGCATGGGCCCTACATTGTAAAGCGAAAGCTAGCAAAAGGGGCTTATGAGTTAGTTGATTTTGATGGGGACTCTTTGGGTAAACCCAGAAATGGACTTTACCTAAAGAGGTATTATGCTTAAAATGATGGGTATGGAGAAATTTTTAGATAGGTTAGATTTTCTTTCTAGCTAGCAAGTGTGTTAGTTTAGTCAGTGTGCTTAGCTTAGCGAGTGTGGTTTTTCGTCATTATTCTGGCTTATCTTGGTTTTACTCTTGATATTGTAGATGTCGACGCCTCTCCAAACATACATTGGATTTGCTGATGGTGCTTGTCGTAGTACACGGAATATCTCTTCCGCAGCTTGGGTTATCTATTCACCCTCTGACGAGTTAGTTTCTATGCATGGGGTAAGCCTCGGTCAAACAACGAATAACATTGCAGAATACAGTGCAGTGGTTGAATTATTATCCGAATCTATTTCATTTGGAATTCGACGTTTGATAGTGAGGTTAGATTCTGAACTTGTTGTATTACAGCTTAATAGAGTTTATGCCATTAGAAATCCTGTGTTATTAAGGTTGTTTTTGAGAGTGCGTCTCTTGGAACGTGAATTTGATTACATTGAATATCAACATATTCCAAGGTCCCTGAATACATTAGCAGATGCAATTGCTTCTCGAGTGTTGGACAGACATTTATAATAATCATGCAAGTAAATTTAAAGACATTTCATCATACATGTTAAACAAGATAAGCCGGTAATAGTGATATATATAGATAGAAGTGTGTCCAAAAATATATACATCGTCTTCGATCATAGGTTGAAAACACCTTATGATCGGCAAAATGATAGTACAAAAAGTCAAAAATGTCACATGTGACTACAAAAGTGACTAGTCAATCACTGGTGGTGCTCTCTGTACGACACCACTGCGCGGGCTACCTTACGCAGAAATCTCCTAAACGGTCCAGGGACCGCGACTACAAAACGCTGAAGCCTGATAGGAATGTCGTCCATAGTAGTCTCAGGTATGTCTACCGTGAGACGATCTAGGTCATGCTCCAACTCAGCTAGTACGTCTGCAGCCGCGTCCTGTGGGGCCGGTGCCGGTGCAGCTGGATGTCGTCTATCATAAGGCCGGAGATTGGCTGGACGCTGTGGGCCAACATCTGCATTTTGAAAATTTTACTGTTAGTTTGAGACGATATATATGAAAAATAAAAAATACATAACTAGAAAACTTGTGAAAATAAAAGTACCTCTGTCGTCCCATTGTTCTCCCTGTGGAAGAACCATGTCCGGATCACCTCTGAAATCCATTCCGGCATATGGAAAGTCTTGTATCACAAAAAGCTGGCCCTCTAACCAGTCAAAGTAACTGTCTGAGAATCGAACCACTGCCGCGCCCTCGTCAGGATGCCGGGCCATCACCGCAACCCATCGAATCAGCTTTGGCTGCCGAGGACCCAAATCATCAACAGTGAGTTGCTGAGGGATCAGCATTGGAACTCTCTCCAAGGCAAAGCTCACGACTATAGGCCCATATCCAAAAGTCTTTAGTCGTCCGTTCTTTGCCTTGGTCAGTTGGCTCTTCATATGAGCCGACACAGCTTCACACCAGTTGAAGATGGTGCCTTGGTAACAGTCAACTGCCATCCGCATTTGGGATCCGGAAGCAATGTGTAAAGCGGCCGCGCCACAAATTCTGGTGACCGTGAATGCAATGACCTTGAGTTCCGGCAGAGCGATGTGTTTTATCTCTACGCCTTTTTTATGGCGAGTCCCAGGTCTGCACCACTCCTCGCGGAGATCATCAAGGGATTGGCCACCCGGCCTGGTCCCCGCAAGATTGAGTTGCTCACCTCTGTTTGGCAAGCCAGTAAGAAAGTATACATCCGAGGGCTCTATCTCGAGCTGATGCCCTCCTATGTAAAAGCATTGATCTTGAACGTTCCATCGCTCAACCAGCCATTCCAAGAATCTTACCTGGCCCCTCATGCCCGGTATGGTCCAATATTTGTATAACCCGCATGTTCTTAGGGCATCCAGAGAGGGTTGGTGGTTTATTGCAGCTTCATCTTCCTCTACGTGCTCTCTCTCTCTCCAGTCTAACATGATTAATGCCCTGCATATCAAAAAAGACAATTAGAAATTGATTTGAAGAATTTTGGTGGTTTTTTGAGGGAGTTGGGGTTTTCAAATGCGCACTTCTCGGAGGACGCACCCCAGCTTTGTAGCACAGGGCGTCCGGACGCAGCTGGCCTGAAGGCGGGCTGCGTCCCCCGACCATTTTCCCGTGTGAGAAAAAGTCGGGGGACGCAGGTCACCCGAAGGGCACCTGCGTCCGCCGAGAGGCGCATTTTGAACCCAAAACCCCCCCAAAAAATGAAACAGAGACCTAAAACTTAATTCTAAACGGATAGAAATGCAGAGTAGGATGTGTAAAATACCTGGATGAAGCGGCGTTCGATTCCGACGGTCAGATTTTCCGCAGCGACCACGGGAAGTTTCTTGTCAAAAGCTCCTTTTTCAACCTCCAAAGTCAAACGGTAAAAATGACATGGTAAAAGGTCTTTTTATAGGTTTTTTGGGTGAATGAGTTCATTTTTTACCATGAAAAGATGTTTTTCGACGTATTTTTGCCTATTTTAAACAGGTATGAGTAATGTGTCGCTTTTGTGCAGGACAAAGGGATTTCGAGGGAAATTGTAATTTTCACAAATAAAAATATCAGAGTCATCTTTTAAGCCCTTTTCTGACTCCTAAAACATGAAAAGATCGCCGAGTGTTTCTTTTACACTCGTTAAAACGGAATTAAAAGACGGTCCCCTTTTAGCTCTTTTCTGACCGTAAAATCAGGAAAAGATTGCCGGGTTTTTGTCGTTTCAAACTCGATAAGGAAATAAAACGACGTGTCCTTGATCGCTTTTTACTTTTCAGGTCGACGACACTATTATGAAAGTACTCCTTGGTCGCAAGATCAAGCGGTTCCCCCAGGTATTATTTTATACTTTTTCGGGCTTGAGGGACACAAATTTACGAAAAAGTTCAACGTGGAGTTTCCTTAAGTTTTTCAGACTCTCTAAAAATGAAAAACGCCGAGTTTCTCCTATACTGGGCTCGTTAAAACTTTTACAGTAAAGGACCTGTTCAATTACAAACAGGAACGAACCACTCCTTCCTAGGGTTCGAATTTAAACTAGGTTGGACTCGTCCGAAGGATGAGCTTATAACCAAGCATATGTTATCCTCCTCAAGCTTGTTAAAAATAAAGAGGTACTTGCCAGAAATGGTGGGGGAAAAGAGAGAAGAATGAACCTATTTGTTACCTTTTGTCTCAAAAGAAACTTTATTACCACTCTTGAACACGACACTTTTCATTCACCTGGGTTGGGAAATCTTTTACCTCACAAGTCAATCAAATCACTTTGAAAATCTTTAACCGGGTTCAGGGATTAACTTTGAGTTATTCGTCACCAAACCATCTGTTGTGTCGTTATGTGTTCAAGAGGTCTGCAAGCAAAACTTTCATCTGCAAAATACTTATCATCCATTTGACCATCCCTGAGTCAGTCCTTACAGCAACATTTCTTCAACTTGAACAATGATTTCGTGTTGCAGGCTTGCCTGCAACGAGTCGCTTTCTATCGACATCGACACATTATCTAGAAAGATGACTTAGGAATCGACAGTACCTTGAAGTCTGCATGCATCAATGGCAGGTTTCTCGCCTTTGACGACAGTTTACATCATTGACTTTCGATCAAAGGATTCCGTGAAGTGTTCGACATCAGAACATCTATTCACATTTCACGGGTTGTGCTTGGTACTTTGAGAACCATTGACATTACTGGTGGTCTCTCTCACGCTTGTTAACAGTTCACATCATCGACTGGTAATCAAGTGGTTTCTAACATGTTTGACATCAAATCATTTAATCACATGCTTAGAATCGTACCAATTCGGGAAGTAGAAGTGAAGACCCTGGATCTAGTTTCTACCATCCAGGCTGTGAGGAGTTTTGTATTCATTATCTATGTAGACTAATCATAAACAGATGGCTGCGTCCATACTGTGTCTACAAAAGTCTAACAAAATGATGTACTGCAAGATCATTCCTGTATCAGAATAGTTAGTCCATTAGTGAAAGTTTTGAATCTGAGTATGGGAATGCCTACCTCAGTGATGATATAATCTTATACATGTATTTTGTGTTGAAAATTGCAGGTTCCAACCAGGTCATCCACAAGTCAATACTTGAAATGATAAAGCGCTTCACCCTTCCTAGAATTACAAAACACCAATCTATTCCAGGCTTCGCACTTTAGGGGGCAATCTGTTACACTAAAAAATGTCACCTTGACTACTTACAGTGAGTATGGCTCAAATCAACAGTCATGCTACCCTCTTAGGCAAGTCTTATGCCTCTGTTATCCATCTCAAACTCAAAGAAGAGAGAAAGTCTTGTAAAAACTATGTTTATCTCTGGGGTCGCAGGTTCTCTCTAGCCTTACCTGCGGGGACGCAGGCCATGTTCACAAAAACTGCGTCCATGGACGCTCTGTATGTTAAAGGACAGGTGCGTCCTTCTGTAAAAGGCAAAATGCGCAAGTTTTATCTTGAAAAAGTTACTTGTGGTTACTTCTAGAACATTCTAGAGGTCAGTTTGATGAAATGGATGCGCCTCCAGTTGGTTCATGTATCTCTATTAAGAGGGAGCTTATCCCATCAATAAGGGAGCTATCCCACCCATAGAGGGGGATGATCCCATTGATAGTGGACCTGAATAACCTCTTTACAACACTATAAATAAAGGCATTGAGCCAGAAGGAGGAGAGGTTGGAGCTATACATTTTCTTTGGGTAAATGCTGCAGGATTTAGGTCTTCCATTAGAACCTTTGTGAGGAGAGATTGTCTTTACATGATTCTACTTGGAAGTGGGTGAGCTTTGTCAAAGTAGAGGAAAACACTTGATGGACCCTGGGAGGAACTTGCACAACACCAAGGCCAGGTTGTAAGAGTTTCTTTGTTTCGTTATTAATACAAACTGGTTTATTTTTCTCAATAGCTTGTGTTAATGAGTTATTTCATGTGTTCCTTGGTCTGCATGTTGAATGTATGTTTTATTATATGAAATACAAGTGCTCGGTAATTGTTTGATTGTTTGTGGTTGCAGGAATTGACTCGAAGGAAGAGCTCATCCGGATTGGCAAGGAAGAACTACAACAATAGCGTTTTGGAATAAGGTAAGCCTAAACACTTGTACTTTTCATGTTGTAAAAGGTATATTTAGAGAAAGATCACTCCATTTTGTCTTGTTTGTCGCTAGCGAGTTTAGACTCCTAGGGAGGTCAGTTGTGTCAGCCCAAATGACTTTTTCCGCCACGACAGTCACATAGGCTGATATATCTTCTGACATCTTGATGAAGTGTGGGCCAATAGTAGCCTGCCTGCAGGATTTTGAAGGCAGTCCTCTTTGCTGCAAAATGCCCTCCACAAGGCCCATCATGACAGGTGAGGAGCATATCAAAGGCTTCCTCCTCCCTTACAGAACGCCTTAAGATCTGATCAGGGCCAAGCTTGAACAGATTTCCCCCGATCCAAGTAAATGAGGCACTTTTTCTGATGATTCTGCTCTTCTCTCTTGAAGATAGGTGCAGAGGGAACTGTGCTGAAACAAGGTAGTTTGCTATATCAGCAAACCATGGAGAGAGTACTGAGATAGAAAACAGATGTTCATCGGGTATCTGGTCATCCACTGTTCCATCCTCATCTGCAGACAAATCCAATCTAGATAAAAAGTCAGCAACAACATTTTATTTACCTGGTTTGTCAACAATGGTCAAATCAAACTGCTGCAACAAAAGTAACCATCGAATAATACGAGCATTCACATCTGGTTTATTCATTAAATACCTAATTGCAGCATGATCCGTATGTACAAAGGTTTGATAGCCAGTAATATAATGTCGGAACTTGTTCAATGCATGGACCATAGCCAAGAATTCTTTCTCGGTTACAGTGTAATTCAGCTCGGCTTTGGACAAGTTTTTGCTAACAAAGTAAACGACATATGGAAGTTTTTGTTCAACTTGTCCTAAAGTTTCCCCTATGGCTTTGTTCGAGGCATCAGTGTGGATGTGGAAAGGTAGGGCCCAGTTTGGACCTCTCAAGATTGGGGCTGACACCAACTTGTCCTTTAATTCATTCAAAGCCCTCTGACAATCATCAGTCCATTTAAACTCCACATCTTTTGCCAACAGACCAAACAATGGCGAGGCTAGCTTGCTGAAGTCTTTAATGAATCTCCGGTAATACCCTGCTAATCCCAAGAAACTTCGGACATCCCTTACCTTTTGGGGAGGTGGAACCTTCTTGATGAGAGCAATTTTGTTAGGATCCAATTGTAACCCTTGGCAAGAAATGGTATGGCCTAGCACAGTCCCTTCAGTCATCAGGAATTCACATTTTTTAGGACTAAGGGACAGGTTCATCTCAATGCATTTGGTTAGGACCTTTCCTAGATTGGACAATGCTTCCTGGAAGTTGGACCCATAAGGAGTGAAGTCATCCATATAGATTTCCACCGCATCATGGACCAACTTTGAGAAGATGCCCAAGACAGCTCTCTGGAAGGTAGCAGGAGCATTGCATAGCCCAAAGGGAAGAACTCGGTAGGCAAAGGTACCCCAAGGACAAGTGACGGTGGTCTTATCTTGGTCCTCCAGGCTGATTTGGATTTGGTTGTACCCGCTAAACCCATCCAGGAAAGAGAATAACTTCTTTTTTGCCAGTCCATCCAACACTTGATCTATGAAAGGTAGGGGGAAATGGTCTTTCTTGGTTGCTTTGTTCAGTTCTCGGTAGTCCACACAGATTCTCCACTTCCCATTTTTCTTGGGAACCAACACCAGAGGGGACACCCATTCGCTATCTGAGATGGGGTAAATGAATCCGGCATCCAACAGTTCTTGCAATTCTTCCTTGACAATGTCCTTAAGGGCTGGATTCATTCTCCTCTGAGGTTGCCTAACCGGTTTACAACCCTCTTTGATGTAAATGTGATGGGTATAGACCGAGGGATGGACTCCTTTCATCTCCTTATAGCTCCAAGAAAAAGCATCTAGGTGACTGGCCAACAGGCTACACAGCTCCTTTTCCTGGGAAGGAGATAGGGAGGAGCTGATCTTTAACGTTCTCTCAGGGCCGAACTCCACATTCTTGACTCTGGGAGTGACAGGGTTGGTGGTACAAAGGTCCACTAAGGTGCTAGCTTGGGCATCCTCCACCCATTTCTCTAAGGATAGTGCACTGGAAGGTGGATTCTGGATCAAAGTCTCAATCAAGTCATCCTCGGTTGGGGGGTATCTTCTAGTGGTATCTAGGGTGCACAAAGGTGCTGAGTACACCTCATCCTCTTCTCCTTCCTCCAACCACAGTGGTAAGTCATGCTCTAAGGAGGGTTGGGCAGGAGGATATAGGACTAGCTGCTTGGACATAGGACCGTTTTTGATGGTCATGTTTCCTGCACGGCAACTGATGTAAGCATCTGCAGTGGCTAACCAAGGCCTTCCCAAAATAAGAGGATATCCAATAAGCTTTGCCTTGGGTTGCAGAACCAAGAAATCTGCAGGGTATTCCCAAGAGTCGACAAAGACCAAGACATCCTCCACAATCCCTTCGGGAGTCACAGTGGAGCGATCTCCTTGTTGTAGTACTGTCGAGGTCTTCCTAAAGGAACCTTGAAGATTGAGTTTGAGCATGGTATCCCTGGTCATCACATTAATGGCAGCCCCCAGATCAATCAAGGTGTGAGGTATGATGGTGCCATTGATGTGGACATCTACTATAGGACTCCCAGGATCTAGGTACTTTGGGCAGATGACTTGTCCTAACATAAGGTCAGACAGTTGTCCTAAGACAATGATGGTTGAAGCATCTCTCTTTCGCCTGCCTGGGTGTTTAAAAAAATTTTCCTTAACCAGTTTGTTGTATATTGGCACATCCTTGATGGCTTGGAGAAGTGGTATTTTCACACACAATTGCTTGAGTTCTCCCAGAAGCTCATCCTCCTCTGGGTTGGGTTGTGTGGTGGCTGTTAGTCTCGCAGGAAAGGGTGGAATAGCCTTTGGTTCACTTTCCTGTTTGTCCTCCTCATCCTCTGGGGGAGGAGGTTGGCGATCTGGAAGAGTCTTTCCAGATCGAAGATTGATCTCCTGGATCTCCACAGCATAGGTAGGGCATGATGTTTCCCCAATGTATACCTGCTGGGCCTATCTATTGTTGGGGTTCGGGTTCGGTTGAGCAGGCATTTGAGGTTGCCTTGGAGGAGCAAGAGGTAATGGTTGAGGTTGAAATGGTGGTGGAGGAAAAATGGCGGGAGGAGTGTTATACTGGGGCCTCCACCCCGACTGAGGTGCATTCCACTGAGGCTGCGGCTGGGCATGTGAATGATATGAATGAGTAGTGGGTTGAGTAGGGTACTGAGGTGGATAAGACCATGGAGGAGGCATAGACCAGGAAGGATGAGTAGGGGGACCCCAGGAAGGCATAGGAGTCGATTGGTTGGGGCTGTAATAAGCTTGAGGTGCCCCTTGCATCCCCTGCTGGTAAGGTCTAGGTCCTTGTGGCCTCCTTTGGTTGAGGTAATAGAGAGGTTCAGTGGGAGCTTCTGTCCCTTGGTACATAGCTTTAAGTCCAGGTAAGGTTGGGCATTGATTTGTGGGATGGTCCTCCTCACAAACGAACACACTTCGACCGAATACAATGGGAATTCGTTCTTAGGGTATCTCCTTATACATCTAGGGCAGAAGATAGCCAAGGACCTCTCAGCTTCTTCCTTCTTCTGCTGGATCCTGAATGTGTCCAGTTGCATTGCAATGGTCTGTCTCACCTCACTCTTAAGATCTTCTAATTGATTTGCAAACTCATTCTTGGAGAAAGGAATACCAGCTGAGAGAGGGTTTCCTCTACCTCGTTTCCGGGCTGCCCTAGAGTGGTTTCTGAACACAGTCTTGATGTCCTCATAAGGCAGCTGGTAAATATCTCCCCCAGCTAACATGTGAAGGGTATCTAAAAGGTCTTCAGGGACTCCTCGGAGTAGGACCAACTTGAGGGATTCAGGGTCAAGTGTGCACCTGGCCCGCTTATAGCTAAGTTGGAACCTCTCCTCATAATCCTCTAAGGACTCATCATTTCCCATGGTCATCCGAAAGATTTCTCCCTTGGTTTCCTTGGACCTACAGTAGTCCCGGTACTTGGTATTGAAAGCTTGTTGCATCTGAGCCCAAGTGGTGATACTATTCCCAGGTAAGCCCATGAACCAGCGTAATGCTGCATCCTTAAGAGTTGAAGGGAAGAGTTTCAGCTTCTGCTCATCTTCAGTATAGTCATAGGTTCTACAAAGGACAGCAAACTCAAACAAGAAGGTATCAGGATCTTCAGTAGTCAGTCCATGGAAGTGAGGCAGAGCAGAGGGGCTAATGTTTTTCATTTTCATGTCTCCATTGGTCTCTCAGATGGGGAAGGCACCTTCTATTCTCTCATCTTCTCTTCTATTGTCAGCCATAGCTTCAGATGGGATGATCTCTAATTCTTCTTCTACTCTAGGATCTTCGTATATCTTAGGAGGTTCACTTATAGGTTCTTATGGATCACTGTCACCGAAGAAGAGAGAAGGGTGACTCAGTGATGTGGTGGGGGTGTTGGGTAGGAATTTTCCAGTTTTATCTCGGTTCCTACGAGGCATGAAATGGAAATACTTTTTGATTGCTTTTGTTTTTTTTCTTCTTTGGTACCTGCAAAACTGAAACAGATTGATCTACAACTAACTATCTTGCTGAAATAAAAATGCAGAATTGAAACGAAAGCAGGAAAGGACTAATCTACTTTGCTCAAATGGAATTGCAGGAATGGAAATGCTAGTCTACGCTTGCAGAATTGAAATGCTAATCTATGAAAGCAGGAAATGTCTATGCTACTTTTGCATAATGGAAATGAAATAAACTACTTGGCAGAAGGCAAGAGTAAGAAAATAGAAGAAAAGCAACAATTACTAATACTCTGACGCTTCCCCAGCAACGGCACCAAAAAGATGGTGAGATCCAGTATTGTAGCAACAATGCTACAACTCCTGGAGCTTCCTTCTCTAATTTTATCAACCCGGTAGTTCGTAACAAACTTGGAAGCGACGGTGTTGTATGCACAAGTACCTGCTCTTGTCGCAGCTGTCACTTGGTCAGCTCGCACAAGTCCGCTAGGGCTCAAGCCAACTTCTATATGTTCTCAGAAGAAGCTTTCTAAATGATGAACGAAGGCTATCTCAAAGGAAATTAACCTACTTTGCAAGAATGAACTGAAAGCCAACCAAACATGGAAACCCTAGTAAACCCTAATCTGACTAGCTTAATCTCTATGATGCAATGGTGGGAATGCAACTTCTAGAAACGATGCCATTACTCCTAGTGAGATGAGATGCATGAATTTAAACTACTTTCAGTGAAGAGAACATGTTTTTTATATTTTTGCTCAAGTGGGTGGAGTTATTATGATTGTGCTTCTTACTGGGTCTTGACTGTGCAGGGGTAGTTCAAAGGGAGGAAGGCTTGGGAATGGTCAGGAGGACTCTGAGAGGTTCCAAGGGATCCCTCACATCATTCCACAGAAGTCCACAATGTTCAGGTGCTTGGCAACCGTGGTTGCAGGTTTCTACATGATGTCTGCAGGGGATCCTATAGGAAACTCAGGATTTCTACAGGATGTCTGCTAACTTCTACAGGATGTTCTACAGTCGGAGTTTTGGGTGATGGAGGAGTGAAGGAGCTGTATGGATGGATGGGTAAGATGAAAGAGGAGCTTGAGATGGCCTATGGACAGAGAGATGAGATGGAGAGAGAGTGGATAGAGCTGGTTGGTCGATAGAAGGGTAGAGTAGTGGAAGGTCAAAAAGATTGAGCAACGTGGACAGTAGAAGGGTTGGAAGGCAAATGAGCTGAACAGAGGATGAGTAGGTGGCTTAGGCACGGTTCAGAAGGATAAGAACACGATGAAGTGGTGCTATGTAGTGTAAATGAAACAAATCACCCTTAACTTGCATGTGATACGAAAGTTCACCAACCTATTCTAACTGTTTTATTAGGAATCAAAGAATAGCAATGTAAGTTGAAGGGAATTCGTGCATGATGCTGAACCAAAGAGTCATTATTCAAGATATAATCGTATGAACAATTCTCCAATCGAAAACATTACACCAATACTTGCATGCATATGTTAAAACAGTGTTTTTGGCAGTTGGCACGGTCTACACTTCTGGTCCCCAAACAGAGGTGAAAGTGAGCATGCATTCAACCTTTTTGAACTCAACGTAACTTCAATCTCCCTACGCTAATTTTGAACTACTGAAACAACTGCATTCATGAAACTAACCTACATAACCAAACCGAAACAGTCAACTCAACAGACTTTATTTTTCAAGTGCATGTAAAGGAAAGAAATGCAATGATAAAAAAAGACAAGTAACAATACAAAGAAAAGGAGGTCTATTTCTCTCAGGTTGGGCCCTAACCTGAGAGCTATAACTCCCCTAAGAACTCAGAATCAAATCCAAATCTGCTTGCCTTTTATTAAGAGATCATAATCATGAGTCTAACAACATGCCAAAATTGGCTTACAAAGAGCAAAAACAGAGCTACAGCTCGTAATCCAAAATCTACAACAAAAGTTCAAGAGTCTCAACGGAGGCTACAGCCTCAATATTTATACATGATGAGGGCCAAGCTGGCCTCCCCAATTAGTGGAGCTTGGCTATCCAACTAAAAGTAAACTGTTGTTCTAGTAGAATCTGTTGGCTGCCTTCTAGCTCGGTGGTGATAGTTGTTGGAGGTCGGAGTTGGGGTGGAGATCACGAGGGAGGTCATTCAAGGCTGTGGACAACCTCCCTATAAACCCGCAATGCCACCTTGGTTGTCTCCTTGTCTCCATTTGCGTGGTCTTTGCTCCATTTAATGCCAAAAAACCTGAAATCATCATGTATTAGCCACATGGGCATAATGACTGCCCTTCTTCCTACAAATAACACGAATATATTAAGAAATGATGCATAAGTGATAAAAAATGAAGGGTTGAGCAAGGTAAGTAGGCCAAATGAGCCCAAATTGTTACCAAAATTTGGGGCTCATCAATTGACTTGATGAGCTATGTACTATGTTCATACCTTTTCATGTTGCAAAGGTTTTCCATATTTTCAAAAAATCAAAAAATTTAAAAAATGTAAAGAGGGTATACCCTAAAAAAAAATCAAAGGGTAAAAAGAATAAAGATGGTCAAAAAATGAGAAAAAATGAACCCCAAACAAAAATAGAACAGGAAAGTGTACAAGTCTAAATGCCACTACTTTTTCATTTTCTGTAATAAACAAATTGTGTGCAGCTTGTCACTTATGCCACAATTCATGAATAGTCAAACTGTTTAAACTTTGCTCATTTTCATGTTGTAGAAATAGAGAATAAATATCTGACCAAACAGTGTAATCTTGTCAGATAAGTATATAGGTAGAATAAATAAAAAGGAGCTCAATAGTTTAATCTAAGCCCTTGGATGTAATAAGTGTAGACTTAGGTAGGCTTGCCATGTAAAAGAAAAGGAAGATTTGATAAGAGTTTTCCAGTCTAAGTGCACCCAAATAAAGAAGGAAAAAATGTTAGGTTAATGTAGGTAGGGTAGTGTTGATGCCTCGAAAATCGTTTCATCAACATTGGGGGATAACTGCCCGGTCCGGACCTTAATACAACTCCTTTTCCATTTGGGATGGTGGCTCCGACTGGATATAATGGGACCAGTTTCCCAGTAATGAATAAAAAAGGATGGATAAGTGACTGGTTTTCTAATAAGTGATAATGAATGGATGACTTAATCTAAAAGTGAAAATACAAATGACTATTCTATCCTGGGAAGCTTCTATTCTTAAGTTAAACATTTGATGATCTCTGTTCATCAATAGGCATATAGATGACTCTATTCAATAAACATAGACATTCATTCATATAATAATTTCTTTGTTCAAATAGTTGAACAAAGTAATTAATAAAACATTGTTACACTTATCTTTTTATATCACTGATACATGTATGATTAGAAGAAAAGCACGCTGTAAACATCCAATAGTGGAAAGTATAAAGAATTTTGTTAAAACACATGCATATATTCAATAATAGCAAGAATGATCAAACAACAATTCACATAAAAAGAATGAATTCAGACATAGATAGCAGTACCATATGAGCTGCAAATCATTCCCAACATCAATCACAATTCGTAATCCTTCTTCCCACTCAGAAATACTTTTAAATAAAGGCAGTAGTGCACATCCACATAAAAGATTTGTTACCAAAATTGGAATAATTGGCCCAGTCTTTATAAAAAAAAATATACCTAAAGTACAGTAGTAAAACTTCAGGTTTTAAATCATATACAAAAAATAATGACCATTTCTAAATACATCAAAGGGTCTATAAATACTTAATTAAACTAACTAACTATAGAATTAAAGTTCTACTAAACTGGTACAACTTGATCTCAAATATCTCCCCCAAAGAAATTTGGTAGTCGGCAGCATGACTCATCGCTCTGGTTGTTTGCCTTTCGACCTGAGTTGGCATATCGCTAGCATCGGTTCCACTTCTTGAGGGCGGCTGAGATGAGAATTGAGTTGAGCAGAATAGGTGACATCATGTATATCGGGAATGATACACCCGATTGCATCTGTTAGGCACTTGAGGCCGGCTCTCTATCTATATGGTTTTACTAGGAACAACCAATAGGTGTCCCAAGTTAAACTTTTAATACCTGTGATCAATCTCCCATTCTTTTCCAGCTCTTGATAACATGATTGCTCCAATGTTTTGGCCGATAGTAATTTACCTGGTGTACACTAAGAGATCATATTAGATAAATAGAGAGTATTGTTAATTAATTCAATAAAATTACTTGTGGATAATTTGCATCTAGAAACTGCTCTCTCTGCCTTCAGCAATTGGGACTGCCACTCCATAAATAAAATTTCATTATGGGATTCTAGGATTTTAGGCAAATTTGCTGCATGTCCCTCATTAGTTTCCTGCCAATTACGAAAATTTGTTAAGGTCTCATCGGCCTGCTCTAATTCTTGTCTAGCATCAACTGATTTATCGATTATTGATGTTGTTATTTTACATAGGGGTTCAACTTGAGCAATTTTATGACACAATAATCTTATTTGTGTTACCAGTGCCTTATTAATCTCTAGTGCTTCTGCTCTAAAATTGGCAGGCTGTGGAAGACCCTTGAACTTCTTTATTTGACCTAATAATTGAGCAATTTGCTCATCTTTTGTCTCTTCCATCTGTTCGTTCATTGTTTTCATTTTTTCTAATGCCTCCGATAGTTCTTTCTTCTTTTGAATCGCACTTGAATCTACCCTTTGTTTCTCTTCATGCAACTGCTTGTTCAATTGATTATTTAACTGTTGCTGCGTGGACAATTGCTGTTCTAATTATTCTGCTTTCTGTTGTGCCTCCGATAGATGTGCTTGTAATGAAGTGATTGCCTGGTCCTTTTCTTTTAACAAATTACTCACTTCCGATTCCTTGTCCATAGTGTTCGTCGAATAGGCTCCAACATATTGGGATAACTTTGTTAGGTCATCAAAAGGATCGAACTTCTCCTTCCAAACTATGTTGGCTATCACTGTTTGTTCAGGGAAGAGGGAAGGTTGATCAACCCTTCTCCTTTTCCGTTGTCGCTTTACTACGACCCTGTGCTTTGGGCTGTAAAAGACATCCAATGGAGGTATATCCTCCACTTGCAAAATGATTTGATCCGAAGGATCTTTGGGAATTATTTCTAAGTCTGTAGTAGGGGGTAGACCACTGATTCCTTCGCTTGAAACCTCTTTTGATGTTGTATCCTGTGTATCAGCCACTTTGGATGTATCGGCTTCTCTTGAGCTTTCTAGATTGCTTATGATTGAATCAAATTGCTGCCATTCCTGGAGCAACCTTGGGTTAATTTGGGTATCGACATTCACATCCTTGCTGCTCTGCTCCTGCTGCCTTTTTTGTTCCACTTCACATATTCTCTCTTATTCTTTCCTCTACGCTTGCTCTTGCTCTTTCCTTTGGAGTTCCTCTTGCTCTCTTCTTTGGACTTCTTCAAAAATTTCTGATGTAGCAGGAGGTTCGTTGGTAAGTCACTGTTCAGGCTCGCTTGACTGTGTCATCGGGGCAATGGCTAACAAATCTAGAGGCAGAGTTTGCAAACTCTGCTCTCTAAGTTTGTTAAATTCGAATAACCGGTCATCGTGATATCTCATTTTAGCTAGCGCTTGAACCTAAAATAATGACTCAGCCGAGGAGAATAGGTCATCAAAATCATCATTTTTATGTTCAAATTTAGTGAGTTTTGCCTATTCTAGTACATTATAGACGACTTTGTTTGGATCATATCATCTGTTAGGAAGATTGGCAAGATTCAGTGTATTTATCTTTTCTGCTTCTTTCTCTGCATGCTTGTAGTCATGCAGAGTGTAAACGCCACACCTTAGAGGAAAAGAAGGCTAGAATTGCTTCTTTTTATTCCTCAGAGTCTGTGTAACTCCTTCGGATGTAAGCTGATATGCTATCTCTTGAGACAATAGTTTGTCGGGTATATACAAGGGGAGGACGTGAGGCCTGGCATGACTACCGAAAACTCTTACATATGTAAATTTTTCTTCTCCAAACCAGGTTCCTAAGGCTGTCAAGTCAACCTTTGCTTGTGAGGAAATCTTAGGAGCAGGTTTGTCAAAAATTGTATAGTAAATGGGTAACATAAATCCATTGCAAACTTGATATAGGTGGTGTTTATAATGGGCTTTCCACAACTTCTGGTGATAGATATGAATGGGCATGGGGTCCTGTGGAGTTCATCTCCACCCTAGCACAGGAAATTCAGAGTTAAAATAGAGAGTATCTAAGATGTAGGCACTAAAGTAAAATGGACGAATGAACCTATCAGTAATACGGGATTTGTTTCTGAACTCAAGAATACATGTTTCTAACTTATCAGATAATATATTCCCCCAATCCATTATTTCGCTATTGCATGCTACTTCCATTAAAGGTGTTAGATACCTATACCAATAGGTTTCATATTTCATGATTGGCTATGGAAGGTCCAAATTTGTTCTGCTTTGATGACTCAAAGATCACATATTTCCAAGAGAACTCAATCTATGCTTATAACTTGGTATGAGCTTCAAATTTTGATGGATGATTCAACAACTTAATCTGGATCATTCCATAGTTTAAATTTGTAGTTGTAGAATAGAGAAGAAAGTCTGTCCAAACTGTTTAATCTTGGCAGACAAGTAGTTCAGGTAGAGAAGAAAAGGCTCCCAACAGCTTAATCTGGGACCTTGGAAGAGATAAGGTTAGAAGTAGATAGCAAAAACAAAAGAAAAGCCAAAGAAAAGAAAATGCAAGTAAGGGTCTGCAAGTCCAAGTGCACCCTCCAAGAAGAAATAAAAAAAATGCTAGGCAAGTAGCTGGGTAAGTAGTTGGGGTTGCAGAAAGGTTATCTTTACCATTGCAAATGTGTTAACTATGTTACCAGAGCAAAGTCAATCAGTTGACAAGGTGTTCTTCTTCATCAAGTTGCAACAGAGGCATGACTAACTTCCCTTTTCCCTTTTCCATGTCATTTACTAACATCCCCTCATCAGCTGAGATTCATGGAGAAATTATGGTTTCATGGTGGTTCTTAATCTTTTAGAAGCCACATTTCTTGTCTAAAATCTTTTCATTTTGATCTACTCCCTAAAACTGAGTGAGTTTCAAGTAGACTTAGTATTTTCCCCCTCCATTCACTCCCCCCATCCATATTAACTCTAACTCTACTATGTAAATCCCCTATATTGCCTTTCCCCTACTAGTATTAACACCATGGTGTATAAACCCCAAATTTTGTATAAATATCCCTCCCCTTGGCATTATAGCCATATGTTCTCTAAAGGGATCAAATGACATCTGGTCATTGTGATAAGCCTAAGCCAAACCCCCTTTCCCCTTTACAAATTCATTTTCTCACTTTTAACCCCCATTTACACATAAAACCTCCTAAAAAAGCCTTGTTTATACCCTTACCCGCTTCAAATGGCTAAAAACATGTAAAACCCACTTTTTCCCTTTTACCTAAAGTCCAAAGGGCAGGCACATTTCCACAGAAAATTCACGGAAACCCACTATACCAAAGTTTTCCGCCCATGCACAGATCCCCAGAATAATTATTAAAATAATCCCCCCCCTCCCCTTACCTGTCGATCCCTTCATCCTCCCGACGACCGTCCGATTAAAGAATTGAAGATCCAACGGCTCTCAAGGCATCAGACCCTTTCCAACGACCGTTGGTTACCCGCCCTATCCCCCTATCACATCAACCCTCCGATAGCCGTCCGATCATGCCCCCCAGATCTGACGGCCATCACTGCATCGGAGCAGATCCTCTGCCTGGGCGATATCTTCCGACGGCCGTATTATGGGCTACGTCATGCGGTAGCCACGCGTCCCCTCCATGGCTCATCGGAGGTACAACTGACACTTACCGCCACCGTACCGTAAGCGGTGCGATATGATACCGCCTCCGGTTTCCCGTTTCCCCCCATTCCATTTGCATTACATCATCACCACGTCATTTCTCCGTCACCCCACGTCACTGCCACTATGCCGACACGTCGACCCTCCCGCTCAACCATTGGCTGACCTATCCTGCCACCTCACCATCCCCGTGGACCAATCAGAGCCTGCCACCTGGCCTGATGACGTCATGCTGACGTCATCTGACCCTGACCCCACCTATGACGTCATGCTGACGTCAGCACAAAAACGCGCCAAAATCTCCAAAATCCATATTTAGACTGATAATTTCGCGTTTTTTGCTATTTTTGGCAAAAGCTGCACTGTTTGTTCTGCATGCAATTTACGTATAAAACTTGCACCAGCCTGCTGAAGGAAATTTCGAGACCGCCAGAGCGTCCATCACTCGCGCATTAGCAAGATTGAGCCGACGAAATTCACCAGGTATTCACACTTCCAAGCACACAAACGGGAGCAGCTAAATCCTCCACAACTGCCAAGCAACAAACTACCAAGGCTACTGAGAATATATCCAGCAGAGGCAAAGAAAAGCAAATGGAAACAGAGCAGACACATCAGGAGAAGGAGCAGTCACCTCCAGTGACCCAAGAGCAAACAGATAAAGGAGGGCAGCAGCAGGCAGAGCAACAACAACAACAAGATCTGCAGACAGAAGAAGGGCAACATGACAGTCAGCAGCCCTTACAGCAGGAGGGAGTAATTAATACTCCAACTTCCACAGAGCAACAGGCTCAGAACATTGTGCCTCCTAGGCCAGAAATCACCACTGATGCCTCGGTCCTCCAAACTCCTCAAAAGGAGGATACATTTGTTTTTAGGAAGAGGGACAGAGAAACTCCTCTCACTTCATCTATCAACCAAGGAGAAAAGAGACAAAGATTAAATGATTTTGCTGAGGAGGACATAGCAATAAGAGAGGCATTGGGCATGGGCCCACCCAGCAGAGAAGCTTCAGCAAGTTCCTTCCAGCAGGAACAGGACAGGACTATGGGAGGGGAGGTCAGCTCCTCCAGACAGCAAAAAGAAGGACAAGTGAGCATCAAACAACAATTCATAGACATCAAAAGGAGGAATGAGCCCATCAAAGTACAACTGTACAATCATCTGCTAAACATGGCTCCTTCTAATCAGCAGAGACTTATGTCTGCCTTTGATGTAGGTGAAGGCAAGATGATCATGAGTCATTTTATGCCTACAGCACTGCAGCCCCAGTCTGCCTCAGATTACCTCAGGACCAACCTGGAGGTCATGGCCAAAGACATACACCCAATGGAAAAAATTGAACCGCATAAACAGACTGGTGAAATGGTGTATGCCTCTTTAGCAGACGAAACATTGGAAAACTATAAGCTAAAGAGCAGCCTCAATGCCACAACCTCTCAACTGGAATTGGAGAAGGCATCATCCCAGGCGAAGGACAACAGAATAAGGTCCCTTGAAGACATAATCATCGAAATTGGGCATGATCCCAAAGATATTTCAGGGATACAGGAAATCTTGAAGCTAAGGGATGCTGACATGGCTGCCATGAGAAAGAAAATCAAGATCCCAGCTACCATTCACCCTCAGACAGATGAGGTAGCCCAACAAAGGCATGAGAAGGACACCACAGATTTATTAATCTCCATTTATAAACAGCTGGTCCAAGCACAAGAGAAGTTGGGAGAATCAGAGGCTGCAAAGGCAGCATTGCAAGCAGCATTAAAACAAAGAGAAGAGGGTCAGACCTCTCAACCTCCTCCTCAGATCATCAATCTTGAGGAAACTGCTCCTATCACTGCCCCTCCTCCTCAACAGACCGAGCAAACAGCAACATCCACTTCAGCAGCGCCAACAACTACAGAGCAGGCCCAAAGCCTAGATATGCAAAAGCTGAAGAACGAAATCCAAGTCCTGGAAGCTCAAATGTTGGAGCTCAATTCAGCCAAAGATTCTTTGGCTAAAATCAATGATAGATATGATAAATCCAAACAAACTGTGGTAGTGAAAGAAAGGGAGGTGAAAGCCCTAAAAAACAAAATAAAAGAGCTAGAGAATGATCTCAAATTGGACAAAGTGGTGGCTGAACTGAAAGTAGTGCTTTGGGCTAACATTGGTAAATCTATCAATGAGCAATGGCCATACATTGAAACTATCCATGAGCAACTAGAGCTCATCCCAAAGGCACAGAGGGAGATTCACAGATCAAGAGCTCAATTGGGCAGTATGCCTGAAGTGGCCACCAGAATGATCAATGTACTTAACCACAGAACAAGTTCCCAGTTAACTGCCATGGGAATTACAAACAGAACTGACACTATCCAAATGGTTAAAAGGGTTCTCACACTGAGAAACTATGTGCAGACATTGGAAAGAAGAACCCAGGATATGCAGACTGAGGTGAACAAGTTTCTGGAAAAATTTCAAGTGTTGGAAAGCAGAGGACTCCCTGGCTTACTGAACAGCGCAGGGAGATTATTCACACATGACCAATATGCTAAAAGGGTCAATACATTTGCCACCAGCCAGATCAATGATAAGCCCAGCACCTCAGAGGAAACAGGGCCAGTGTTATAGACAATTTTGTGCCTTACAACAACAAGCATGAATTGTCAATAATCCAAGGGATCCAAAGTTCCCTAAACATGATGTTCCTACCCCTAGAGGAACAAGGTCAGCAAACCAACAGCTCCAAGATTAGTTGTCCACCTGAAAACACTCAAAAACAAGCAATCCTGAAATCAAAGCAGGTGCTCCACTGGGTTTCTGCGCTGAAACGCAACTGCTCGATGGTGTACCTGCGTTGCAAAGCAGGTAGAACAAAGCCCACCTGCGTTGGGCGAGTTTGGACATGTGGCACAGTGTGTCATTGCTTTGGAATCTTCCAAAAATGACACTTGGATCAGGTATTTCGCCTTGTGATGAGTCAGAGGCTTTGTTTCTCCAAGTGGAAGCAAGGTTCACCAAGTGGACTCAAGAACTGAAGATCAACTAAAGATTAACTGAAGAGAGAGAGGACACAAGGCAGCTACACATCAGTTGCAAGCTGACTCATCCTTTCTCAATTCATCTATATATTGAGCTCTCTCCTATGAGCTCAGGAGGCTGGAATTTTGGGCAAAGTAATGATATGCTGTTGGTTTCATTCTCGAGTTATTGGGTGATTGTTTGAGAGAGGTGAAGAAGAGCAATTCTTTCTGCTGGGAGGTGTTGCTGGGTTGGAGCCTGCAATGATTGTAATACTCTCAGAACCTTTATTTCTTCATTAATAAAAGCTATTGAGGTTCTTCTATGTGGTCTTGTTTCAAATATATATTGTGATGATTGCATGTTTGGTTTACACTAATCCATGAACCAGTTATGATTGCATGCCTCTTGTAGTTTCCTTCTTTGTTGTTTTGCAGGATCTCATTGTAGCTGGGCGAGCAGAAGGACAAAGAGCTAGGAGCAAGTGGCCAGAAGGGAGAGATTGGATTTGACATTAAGCGGAAGGCAACGGTTAGTGCTTTCTCCATTCTCTTTTGCTTTCATAAAGAAGTAAACCTTCAGTAGTTTGTTTTACAGTTGTTGCTAAGGAACTGTCACCCTTAGAGTGGGTTAGGGTCATCCGAGTCGGATGCTTTTCCCTACAACAAACTGGAGACTCCGCTGGGGATCGTATCCATTTGATTGTGTTTGTAGTATTTTGCTATTCATTTCCTGAACAAAAGAGTACCAAATCGAAAAGCTTTCGACTATATCAAAAGCGAAGTAGAGGGGCTGCTACTCTTGCTCATTGTCTGAGCAGATTCATGATTTGAAGAGCTGATCTACAAAGATCCTTGTAAGCTCTTAGTGATAGCTTTGCACCTTCTAAATCATCCCTTTGAGTTTGCTTGACTGATTGCTTCTAATTTGAGCAAAAACCATGCTTTTTTGAGAAAATTATGACCCGGAAACTGTGAAAACGCAACTCTCGTTTTCCAAAGCAGGTAGTACACAGGCTACCTGCTTTGCAACGCAGGTCCCGAACTAGCTACCTGCACTGAGAGCCAGTTTGACTGTGCAGAGCCTGCGTTGACCCAAATTTTCTTAGTGCATTTGGGGTTTCCTCCTTTCTCTTGCCTGTTTTCACCTAGTTTTGCTGCTAGGTGTCAGTCTTGTGCCTGTTTTGAAACCAATATTACTTGCCATCATTCCGCCTCTGTTATATAATGAAATTGTACTTGTTCTTTGTATTTCTTTCTCATTTACAATTTCCCATAACGAAAAGTAAACTAGTCATGCTTTTGGCCTCTTAGATCTGAACCTGTGTTAGGCGTTTTGCTGGTCTAAAGAGTTAGCTTGTTTGCTGTCCATAGTTGGTTAGTCATTTTACTTTCGTTTGTATGGTTTGATTTCATGTATTTCCAGTGATTAAGCAAGTGAATCTTAAGGTGTCTTTTGATTTTGGACAAGCTTGTTTACTTTCACTTTAAATCGAAACCAAAGTTATATAACCACTTCCTTTTTGTATCCATCCACATTAAGAAAGGGAAAAGAAAATACATGCATTGTGCATTTTGCATTTGAAAAAGTTTGCATGATGATTTAGGAGAAAGTGCATTAGTTTGTGCTGTATGAACTGTGTGAAAAGGATTTTCCTTCTTTCTCTCTCAGTAGTTAAGATTTTCATCAGTCAAAAAGATTTGAAAAAGCTTGCTTCTCATCTTAGGCTGCATTTAGGAATTTGTCATATACATCTCGTGGTGAACCTTTAAAGGCAAACTTTAAAAAGATCAACTTAAAATATACTAAATGAACCTAACAACGCATTTGAAACATAACACAAACATCTAGAGGTCTAGGTAGAGACGTGTTCCGGCGTCGTTAAGCATAGTGACTGTCGATCTCTACGAAGGTGGGTGATTCCTCCTGAGAGTCAGTGGCACTAATACGGACTTGTGCTCCCACGTACCGTCGAGTATATATTGGGAGACCCCTATAGGCAATTATCCTTTATCCATAGGAAGCCGTGTCGGCCGCCCTACTGATTGCGATGCAGTGAACACAGCATTCACGAAGATCGACCACCCGTACCTTAAAACGTATTCTGTGGTTTCGCGAAAGGTTTAGCACACCCTCTGCCTAGATCTCCAGAGCAGTTTCTTTTGGCCCTTTTCAAACTCTATAACTGAAAAGGTCCAACCGAGCATTTGTCACTTCGGGCTCGTTAATACATTGAAGGCGACTAGAGTCATCTTTAGCTTTTTCTCGACTCTTAAAACATGAAAAAGCAAAGTTATGTTTAAAAGCGTCTAATAAAATTCATTCAAATCGGAAACACAAATTTTCCCCTTTATATTTTAGTTGATCAAGTAATCCGCAATCGTGGAAGAAAGTCAATTGAATATCCGTCGTTCTCGGAGGCTTGCGAGTCAACCGTCTTTGTCTCCGGAATCGAAAAAAATCCTAACAAAGCGAGCTCGTCGAACCAGTTCAAAATCTCCTTTAAAATTTAGAACAAGCGTTCCAACAACATATGAGATTCTGGTCACTCCAAACATTTCTGGAAACCCTGCCTCAATAGAAGAAGTTCAATCGCCATAGAGGGACAATAATACTGATCCTAGTCTGGGGGCAAATACTCGTATGACTGAACCAGTTCCATCTGTAACCGGTCCAGAGAGTTTTGTTCCTCAAACATCCGTCGCGGTCGATACAACCCCTTCTTCGGCACCGGAAATATTTTACGGAACTGACGGTCTTCCTCTTCCACCTGGTCTGATTGCGATAGAGGAAATTATAGAGGAACCGCAAGTATCCACTCCAATTCAATTTGGAGTAGGGGTCACTCTATCTCCTGCTACAACAGAGGTTTGTCCATCACCAGTGGAAGTTCCTGTAGAATCACTAGGTGATCAATTGGATAGACTAAAAATGACTGAACAACCGTCGACATCTAGGACTGTGTCGAATGACACGGCGACGGCAGAATTACCTGCTGCAAATCCAACAATGTTCGCCGGCATACCATCTATCCCAACTAGCTCGCAGTCGCTAGAAGGAGTCCATAAAGAGACTATCTCGATAGTATGGTCTGTTCCTGTTTGTTCCGGAGTAATGTCTGGTAACTCTCATGGTGAGGCTCATCAAATTGACCCTTTTGGGAATCTAATTAGGCCATCCAGTCCTCCAAGGCAGGCAGTTGCCTTGAGTTCTGGGTTGCTACCGTATGGGGGGCAGTACCCATACGGGAGCTCTCAACCTTATTCAAGTTATGGCGGAATTGTAACGAGTAGTTGGGTACCTGTGCTATCCCAGCCACCGAGAGTTGTATATTCTATGCAACAGTGTGTACCTGTGACAAACATCCCAACTACACCGGCTATTGTGACCGTGTCGCAAGTTCAAACAATGCCTGTTGTGTGTCAACCTCAGATTGCTCAGGTTCTCATGCAACAGCCACTTGACCCTGCGACCCAACCACAATCACCTACTGGTGGGACAACACAAGTACAGTTGGGTACGACTACCCCACATCTTGGTCCAATGGTTAGTGTAGCGCAACAACCCATGGTGTCGCAACCGTGGATAATGCAATACCAACAGCCGCAATTTCAACAAGTGTACCAAGGTTCTGAACAGCAAATATTTGCAAATACTGGACAACCATATATTCAAAATGGTTAAAATCAACCACTTTATAGTGGCCAAGTCCATCAACCGTATTCATCATACCAACATCAACTCCATTATGCTGGTATGCAAAGACCGACTGTTCAGGTGATTCCATCGTATCCTGGTTACGCTTCACCTAACTTGAACCAGCAGTTACCATTCGTGGCAACTTTAGAGTTGCCTGATTTACATCGGTTAACAAACGATCCAATTGCTTACGCCCCTTGGTGGCCAGTGATTCCACACAAACTCCCGTCCGACATTCCTAAATTCAATGGAAATCCAGGTGAAGACCCGTCGAATCATGTGATGACATTTCATCTATGGTGTTCGTCGAACACTTTGAATGACGATTCGATAAGGCTTCGCCTCTTTCAGAGGAAATTGACAGGTCCAGCGGCAAAATGGTATATAGAATTGCCTAGAGCTTCGTTCGACAATTTTGGCTCCCTTGCCACGACATTCTTGACCCACTTTCAATTACCAATAAGGTACGAAACGGGAACAGAGATATTGACTAACTTCAAACAGACAACCGCAACTCATATATCAGATCATATACATGAGTGGCGACGTCGACGAAGAATGGTTAAAACATACGTTCCTGATCAGCTTTTAGCTGAGTGGTTTATAAAGTCATTACTTCCAGCTATAACGGAAGATGTAGCAAAGGGAGGAGTCATAACAGAAGAGCAAGTTATCGCTCGTGCCCAATACTTGGATTTAGTATATACTCAGTCCGGCACGCTCTATGACAAAATACCAGACGCCCCTAGACCAGAGTTTTCAATCCCTCCTCCTCCTAATTCAAACAGTGACTCTCATGCCGGCGATGGCGTGATTGGCACGGCAAACACGAATCCGAAAAGGACCAATCAAAAGAAGGCCCGTAAGGATTCGAATCAAAATGCGCATGAAGGAGTTCTTGCTTCGGAAGTAAATGCCGTATCGACAGATAGGGGCAAAGAAACCAATCAACCAGGAAGCAAGAAGAATCAAAACAAAGGGAGGAAGAATAAACAAGGTGGGTCATCCCCTAAGAAAAATTCTTCAAACCCTCCTGGGAATAGGAAACGGTTTCCGTGTCAAATATGCGATGACAAAGATCACTACACTAAGGATTGCCCATTAAAAGTTGAGCTAAAGGGGTTCTTTAAAAGTCCTCATACCTCAACTGTGTCAAGTGATCAATTTCCTAACCCAGGTCAAAATCTGGTTGATAGTGGAAACGCTTCCCCGTCCCAAGTACTTATGTTGTCGATTTCGAAACAACAAAATGATGCTTTGATTTCGACAAGGAGCAAAGATTATGGGAATCCACAGGTGTCGAGCGATAAAGGGACAGATCAACCTAGCAGTTCGACGACAACTTCGGCAGAAGTTGTACCCCCCATCACACATGAATTAACAATAAAACCACCAAAGGGAGTAATACACAAGTCGATATTCAATCCTCGTGCCAGAGCGGCACAGCATTACAACATAGTAGAGGATTTGGCGCAATCGCCATCTGCTATGTCGACTCTTGAGGTATTATAGCATTGCCCATCCCAAAGGCAGGCATTGTTATCAGCAATTGGTGGGGTGGATCCTAAAGATTCCAATCTGGTATCCTTTGATCATAAAGGATATGATCCTCAGTTGCCGGCTCAATTAGCTTTCCTCGTCCAAGTGAAAACCCTCAACAAAAAAGTTCATAGAACGATTATTGATGAGGGAGCATCGACATGTATTATGTCGATGAGTTGCTGGAAAACTTTAGGATCTCCAACCTTGTCGCGATCATCGACAACGTTAAAAGCATTCGACGGGAGGATATATACCCCTTACGGTATCCTTAGTAACTTGAAGGTTGAACTAGGGGGCAAAACAGTAGAAATAGATGTTGAAGTCATCGATGGCAATCTTGACTATAACATCCTACTGGGAAGGCCATGGATTTATGCCATGCAAGCTGTTGTGTCGACTTATTTTAGGAAGATCGCATTCCCCTTTGAAGGAGGGATTACGGTCGTCGATCAACAAAACTTCCTCCCTAATGGTTCACAAGTTACAGGAAGCGTTCCCATGATCCATGGCAGCGACCGGTCGATTCAAGACATTGGAGTAGGTCTGTTGAAAGACCCCACTATGATGGGAACTTTCGCGCTACCACCTCCTATCTGCATAGGAAATGTACCATTTGTAGCAACATGCAATATGGTATCCACCTTGAAAGTCACAGAAGGCAGAGTCGCTATGGATCATGCAATGGTTTTGCCACCAAACCCCATTGAAATATTGTAGCAATCAATGTTTCATGCGTGGGAGGCAAACCCAAATCAACGCTCGTCGAGCGTTTGGGTAGATAGATGTAGGGAATATGGTACCCCGTTAGATCCTTGGTCGAAAGTACATGGGACTGACGAAGGAATCTTACAATCAATGATGATTGAGGGGGCACCATGGAATGATCACCACCATCGTTCCCTTCTTCCAGAATACGAGGAAAATACTCAGAAAGATCTTTACCACCCTTCAGTCTTTGAATTCCTAACAAATACTGTAAACACGGTGGATTCCGAGCGAAACTTACCAAATATCGAAGAGACTATAGCCATAAATATCTCAACAAAACCTGATGTTGTAGAGAATATTCATGTTGGCAAAGGTTGTTCCCCTTCAGAACTGAAAATATATAACGCTCTCTTTCGTGAATTTAGAGATGTCTTTGCTTGGTCATACGATGAAATGCCAGGCATCGACTCGAGTATCGTTGAACATGAAATTAAAATGTATCCTGATGTCAAACCAGTAAGACAACAGCTTCGACAGGTGCACCCTAAGAAAGCCGCTGCCATTAAAGCAGAAGTTGAGAAACTTCTCCATGCTGGATTCATCTACCCGGTTCCTCTAACTGATTGGGTATCGAATATTGTCCCTGTTATGAAGAAACAAGGGACGATAAGAGTGTGCATCGATTATAGGGATGTAAACCAAGCTTGTCCGAAGGACAACTACCCTACACTCTTCATCGACCAGATAATTGATGAATGCGCTGGATGTGAAATCTTTTCCTTTATGGATGGATTTTCCGGGTATAATCAAATAAATATCCGCCCACAGGACCAGTCGAAGACTGCATTTATATGTCCGTGGGGCACGTTCGCTTACCGAAAATTACCCTTTGGCTTGAAGAACGCAGGGGCAACTTTTCAGAGGGCTATGAATTACGCCTTCCATGACATCAAGAGCATTGTTCAACCGTATCTCGACGATCTTCCGGCCCATTCGCGAAAGCGGACTGATCATCCGCAGCATTTAAGAGCGATATTTTTACGTTGCCGACACTACAAGATAAGACTCAATCCTCACAAATGTGTGTTTTGTGTCGGTTCTGGTCGTTTACTTGGCTTTATAGTCTCTAAAGATGGGATTCGTCTCGACCCCTGTAAGGTTCAGGCAATCATTAATTTGCCTCCACCTTCGAATTTGCTTCAGATTCAGAAACTCCAAGGGAAAGCAAACTTTCTGAGGAGGTTCATTCCAAATTACGCAGAACTTGCTAAAGGTTATACACGTCTTTTGAAAAAAGATGTACCCTTCGATTGGGACCAGGTTGCGCAAGCTTCCTTTGACGCTTTGAAAGAGTCCCTAGTAAAAGCATCATTAATGTACGCCCCAAATTATCTTAGGGATTTCAACCTGTATCTAGCTGCAGCAGATACAACCATTGCGATGGTTTTAGTACAAGAAGTCGATGGAGTTGAACATCCTGTATATTATTTAAGTAAAAACTTAAATGATACAGAAAGTAAATATTCTTACGTTGAAAAGCTAGCGCTCGCTGCTGTTCAAGCGGTACAGAGATTTCAGCATTATATCCTCTTTAGGAAAACTACCATTCTGTCAGATTGCAACCCCATGACTTATATACTGTCGTGATAGTTGCTGGGGGGCAAATATTCCAAATGGATAGCAATCCTTCAAGAGTTTGATCTGGAATTTGTGAAATCCAAGTCAAAGAAAGCTCTAGTATTCGCAGAATTATTATGCGATCTCCCGTCATCGTCCAATGACGAAACTTCCGAGGAGTCTATAGTGGACGAGACTTTATTTCTGATATCTGCAAGCGATGAATGGTATGGAGATATAATTATCTATCTCCAGACCCAAAAGTTTCGGCCTGACACCTCTCACTTCGAACACAAACGTATACGATACCAAGCAAAAGACTACATAATCGTCGGTGATACTCTTTACCGTCGGGGTATCGATACCGTTCTGAGGAGGTGTCTCACCCATGAAGAAGCTGAAAAAGCCCTGAATGAGTGTCATTCAGGCGCGTGTGGGGGGCATCAATCAAGTTTTTGCTACAGCCCAAAAGATATTAAGAGCAGGATATTTTTGGCCAACGATGTTCAAAGATTGCATAATCGCAGTCCGAAGTTGTCATTCCTGCCAAATCTTTGATAGCAAAACTAGAAGACCACCCGCACCGCTGCAACCAATAGTTGCGGTTGGGCCTTTCGCCAAATGGGGCATCGATTTCATGCAATGTAACCCCACCTCGACCAGGGGGCATGGGTATATTATAGTCGCAGTTGACTATTTTACCAAATGGGCCGAGGCGATGCCTACATTGGACAATACTGGTGAAACAGCTGCCCTATTCTTTCTCAATCATGTAGTCGCCAGGTTCGGTGTACCCCAGGCTATAGTTACAGATCATGGATCGCATTTCCGCAATCACATGATGGTCGAATTAGCTGCCAAACTAGGGCTATCGCACGACAGCTCTACTCCGTATTATCCACAAGCCAACGGACAAGTTGAAGCAATCAACAAGGTCCTGAAGCGTATGTTGCAGAGGATGATCGGAGTTCATAAAAGAAGATGGCACCTAATCCTGTATGCAGCCTTGTGGGCCTACCGAACCTCGGTAAGAAACGTGACTGGTTTCACACCTTTTCAATTGGTGTACGGTCTAGAAGCAGTCTTACCGATCCAGTGTGAAATTTCGTCGCTTAAACTCGCAATTGATCTCCTCCCTGGAACTTCGGAAGAAGAGGCTCATTTCATGGAATTAATCCAATTGGATGAAACCCGTCGTGATGCCGCTTTGGCTAACAAAGCCCATAAGAAACGAGTCAAGGCTCAGTTCGACAAAAATGTCAAACCCCGTGTCTTCTCAGAAGGTGATTTGGTCTTGCTTTATGACCAAGAATCCGATAAATTAGGAGCAGGCAAATTCAATTCCTTATGGATGGGCCCCTATATTGTTAAAAGAGTATTAGCAAAAGGAGCCTACGAGTTAATAGATTACGACGGAATTCCACTGGCATAGCCCCGGAACGGGCTGTACCTCAAGCGTTACTATGCTTAAATAGTAACCTGCGTGCTTTTGTTATATTTTGTTTTCGCCAAAGTTCTTACTCTGGTTGAGTGATTCCCTTTTTGCATTCATTGCAGATGTCAAACCTCATGGAGACATGTGTTGGATATGCCGACGGAGCGAGTCGTAGTTCGCGGAACCTATCCTCCGCAGCGTGGGCCACTTTTAATCCAAATGGTGAGTTAGTAAGTTTCAGAGGTGTATGTATTGGGCAATCAACGAATAACATCGCTGAATATAGCGCGTTGATAGAACTACTCTCTGATGCCATCACACGAGGCATACGCCGACTAATTGTCAGGCTAGACTCACAGCTCGTAGTACTACAACTCAATGGTATATATTCCGTTCGCAATCCAGCTATTTATCGCATGTTCCTAAGAGTAAAGATCTTGGAAAGACGATTTGATTCAATTCAATATCAACATATTTCAAGAAATCTAAACACATTAACAGACTCATTGGCAAACTATGTGTTAGACAGACATTTGCAACATTTATAAAGGACACATCATAAAAAGTGTACATATGAATCATCCAAAGCAACCAGAATAAGACTCGAAAATCAAAATATATATATATAAGCTGTTCATAAAGTTCATACATGATGTTCTGCAACCAAGACAAAATTGGTCATATGACCTAAAAACTCAAAATGCTAGGGGGCACCCTAGCCTAGTGATGCTCCTGATAGTAAGCCACAGTATGTGCAATCATGCGCAGAAGATGGGTCCATCGTCTAGGTACACCGATAGTATGCTGCTGCATCGGTAAAGGTAACTCGTCAACCTGTACATCCGGAAGACCGCGGGTAAGGTTCTCAACCTGCCCCTGCACAGCTGTAAGGGTCTCTGTGTCGCTAAGATCACGGATAATAACTCTCCGAGCAGGTTCCTCTGCCGGAACAGTAACAGGTGGCCTCGGACGAAATGCCGGACGAACAGGACCGACATCTGCAAGCGCACATGAGTTCAATTAAAGTCTTGAAAGAATAAAGCACGAGAACATTATGAATGAAAACAATGAACGGTAATATGGTTGAAGTTCTTACCAGTAGCATCCCACTGAGCACCGTCTGGCAGTACCATATCCGGGTCGCCCTGGAAATCCATACCAACATATGGGTACTCGGAAAAAGCCATCTCCTGGCGATCGAACCACCTAAAGAAAGCAGCATTGAAAGAAATCTGGGATTGACCGGCATGCCTGGACATGTGATCGACCCACCGCTGCATATGTGGCTCGGTAGGAGAAGGCACTCCGAGATCAATCTACTGAGGTTGCATTAGAGGGATCTTCTCCAAGGCGAAGGCAGTCAGGATTGAACCAAAACCAAAGTTCTTCAGCTTCCCGTCCTTCACCTTGTTCAATTGATTTTTCATCTGACTAAGCACTGCATCACTCCAGTTGAAGATTTTCGGTTGGAGACATTCCAAGGCGTGCTGCATATGAGACCTATTGGCAACATGTAAAGATGCGCTACCAGCCATCCTACCAAGAGTATACAGAATGGACCTGAGAGGCCTGCTAGTAACATCACGGATAACCACCTTGTCGTCTCTGCTCGGCTGGGACCCCTCCCTGCAATACTGGCGGACATAATCTCTCACGGAATCATTCCCCCGAACTGCACCTGATAAAGAAATGGGGGCACCCCGCCTTGATAGGCCAGTCAAGAAGTAAATATCTGTCACAGTCAATGGAATGGGTTTGTTCCTGATCTGGAATACTTGGTTAACAGGATCCCAAGCATCAAGTAAATACTGCAGTAGTGAAATCTGTGCTCTCATGCTAGAGATACGGAAAAACTTCAGTAAACCACAGTCTCGCAATGCGCCCACCGTAACAGGATCATGAAGGGAAATCATATCTTCTTCTTCGTGTTCTCGTTCTCGCCATGTTAGGGCCATCTTGCTCAAGAATCCCTGCAAAACAAACAAGAGGATGAGTCAGCTCCTGAAATTGATGAAAAACTGGCGAAAATTTCATCAAAAACTGTGAAAAATTGTTGCTTTTATGCCCCAAAGCAGGTGCCCAGTGTACTATCTGCGTTGGGGGACAAGCTACCTTCAAGCAGCTTGGATCCCAACGCAGGTTTCGAATGGGGTACCTGCGTCGATCAGGGGGCACCCTGGCAAAACCCCAGAGGCTCAGTAGAGCAGCAAAACAGGCATAAAACAGGAAAATGAAACCATGAAAATGAAGAGCTAAGGTTTGGCTCCTACCTGGTCCAAACGACGCCGAAAATCGTCCGCAGAATCCTCCGGAATCAGCTGGTGAAAATCGAGGGGAAAGAGGCTCCTCCAAAGCTCCAACAAGCAAAATGAAAATGAAATGGTAAAATGAGAGGTAAAACCCTTTTTTATTTTGCTTTCTTACGTAATTCAAGGTAAAATTTGTAAGTTAATCTCATTTTCAAGTTAATATTACCCATTTCTAACCAGTTTGTTGCAGCAAATGGAAAATGCAGTGCTATCAATGAAAAAGAGAAGCTAATTATGGTAAAAATCAAAAGTAAACCATATATCGAGCAGTTTTTGTGCAGAAGTTCATGCTCGTTAAAAAATAAACGTAAATTGTGAGCAATCTTTCCCTAGCAGTTCAAGCTCATCCAGAAAAAATGAACCGGTAAACAACCTCGAGAAATGTAACCTTTGAAAGCCATATTAAAAGCCCTTGGTCGTGTTTATATGCCATCGCCTCCATCCGTTCATTTGGCCAATCGTTCACCTCCATATGTATGTTTACCCATTTTGAGGAACAGCTGCGAAGAGTGATTTCACTTAGCCATCCTTGTGACACTGCCGTGATTGGAGAATTCCAACCTGTACCTGGAATCTGCTGCTATCCCTGTTCCTCACTCGTTCCTCAAAAGACGAGTCTTCTTTGAGCTCTTTTCACTGACTCGTAAAATATGAAAAGTTTGCCGAGTTTTGGCCTTCCAGCTCGTTAAAGCGACCAGAAAGCTATCCCTCCTCTAGATTTTAATCTTTTTGGACCTGAGGGATTATTGCACAAAAAGATCGAGCGCTTGTTTTGTTCGGCTCGTTAAAGCAACCAAAAATTCATCCCTTCTGTATTGTTTTATACTTTTTCGGACTTAAGAGATTAGAAGATGAAAAAGGAATTTTGGAGTTAACTTTTCGTACCTTTTCAGACTCTCTAAAAATGAAAAGAACCGAGTTTTCTTTGTCATTAGACTCGTTAAAATGATTAAATAGCGACAAACTTGTCTTTAGACGAGAACGAGTTTCCCTATCGCTAGGCTCGTTAAAACATAGCGATGGGCTTGCCCGAAGGTCAGGTTATAGAACAAGCATATGTTATCCTCCTCAAGCTTGACAAAAATAAAGAGGTACTGGTCAGCAATGACTGGGGAAAAATTGGGAGAACCTCACAACATTAATGGTAGAAAGTCGCTCTTGAACATGACACTTTGTCCTCCGTAGCACTTCGGGTTGGGTTGTTTCATTCACCGGTCGCAGAATCATGGTCCTCGCCACACCATCCACAATTGGGGTAATGCTACCAATCCATCACATCAGTGTCGTTATATGTTCAAGAGATGTGGTTCTGTAAAGAGTCAACCCTGTTCCACCCACTGCCATACATTATCCTTCATCCACTTCATGACCGCCACCCTGAATCATACATCACAGTTTGTTTTCACCTCATCATAATCGCTAGCTCCGTTCCGTGTCACTGATGTGGGATTCATTAAGGCCCTCCTTTGACGGATCGCTCCTTGTCGACATCAGCTCATTATCCAAGGAGTTGATCTAGGAACACCCCCCTCAGTACTTTGAAGCTTGCATGCCTCAATGGCAAGTTTCTCACTTCCGGCGACAGGTATACATCAATGACCTTCGACCAAAAGATTTTGCATGGTGGTCGACGCCAAGTCCTTTATTCCCACCATGTAGATTGTACTGCCGTACCTTGAGGGTCATCATCCTTATCGGTGACTCCTCTCGCACTTGTTAACGGTTTACATTATTGACCGGTAATCAAGCGATGTCTTTCCATGTTCGACTTCAAGAAATTCTCACATGGATCGACTTGTACATCGAGTGAAGATCGGAAGAGATTGAATACCCCGGATCTAGTTTCATCCATCCGGGTTGCGATATATATTCAGGACAAAGACATTTGATATGTACATCATTGCAGCAGATGATCATCCTTTTCAAAGGATGATAAATTCGGCAGAGAATTATCAGTCTAGCATTAGACGATCGTCTGTTCTATGTACCAAAATGTATTTATAAAGCTGCGCATGGGAATGCCCGCCTCAGCTAGATCATGAAAAATGTATGAAAATTAATGTATTGTATTGTATCTTATTACAGGACACTTCTCAGCAGATCGAATGAACTTCGGATCCTCTCAATAAAGCATTTCACCCGATAAACGACCTCATACTTTAGGGGGCATCTGTTATAGACAATTTTGTGCCTTACAGCAACAAGCATGAATTGTCAATAATCCAAGGGATCCAAAGTTCCCTAAACATGATGTTCCTACCCCTAGAGGAACAAGGTCAGCAAACCAACAGCTCTCAGATCAGTTCTCCACCTGAAAACACTCAAAAACAAGCAATCCTGAAATCAAAGCAAGTGCTCCACTGGGTTTCTGCGCTGAAACGCAACTGCTCCATGGTGTACCTGCGTTGCAAAGCAGGTAGAACAAAGCCCACCTGCGTTGGGCGAGTTTGGACATGTGGCACAGTGTGTCATTGCTTTGGAATCTTCCAAAAATGACACTTGGATCAGGTATTTCGCGTTGTGATGAGTCAGAGGCTTTGTTTCTCCAAGTGGAAGCAAGGTTCACCAAGTGGACTCAAGAACTGAAGATCAACTAAAGATTAACTGAAGAGAGAGAGGACACAAGGCAGCTACACATCAGTTGCAAGCTGACTCATCCTTTCTCAATTCATCTATATATTGAGCTCTCTCCTATGAGCTCAGGAGGCTGGAATTTTGGGCAAAGTAATGATATGTTGTTGGTTTCATTCTCGAGTTATTGGGTGATTGTTTGAGAGAGGTGAAGAAGAGCAATTCTTTCTGCTGGGAGGTGTTGTTGGGTTGGAGCCTGCAATGGTTGTAATACTCTCAGAACCTTTATTTCTTCATTAATAAAAGCTATTGAGGTTCTTCTATGTGCTCTTGTTTCAATTATATATTGTGATGATTGCATGTTTGGTTTACACTAATCCATGAACCAGTTATGATTACATTCCTCTTGTAGTTTCCTTCTTTGTTGTTTTGCAGGATCTCATTGTAGCTGGGCGAGCAGAAGGACAAAGAGCTAGGAGCAAGTGGCCAGAAGGGAGAGATTGGATTCGACATTAAGCGCAAGGCAACGATTAGTGCTTTCTCCATTCTCTTTTGCTTTCATAAAGAAGTAAACCTTCAGTAGTTTGTTTTACAGTTGTTGCTAAGGAACTGTCACCCTTAGAGTGGGTTAGGGTCATCCGAGTCGGATACTTTTCCCTACAACAGCCAGCCACAGGACAGTCTCTTTACAACAGAGTAGAGAATCTGTTTTTCATAATGAATGAGATCAATCACTTGTTTGGTGTAGCTCCCAATTTCTTCAAATACACAGAGGCAGAGGAGACAATGGATGCTATTCTCAGGCATCAACTCCCTACGCAAGAATGGTGGACAAATGCCATACAGAAGATTTTGTAAACAGTGGTCCACTTAACAATTTTGTTTCTTAAAGAGTATCAGTTGTCATGCAGAACACACTTCAACAAGATCAGCATGCATGATGGGTTAAAGTTGAGCCAACTCAGCAGATGCATCAGCCAACAAAACAGAAAAAGAAGACTACAAGTGGCAGGGCCGAGAAAATACAGTGCAGCAAGAGATAAAGACGTATTATTCAGCGTTAAAGCAAGCCGGTTCAACCGACTCAATGACCTCCAAAGGTCAAATTACCCTCTGACAGACATAAAGAGCATTTATGCTGCATTCAAAGTGCAATAACTTCTTTTCCTACTTTCTGTACGCATTTATGAAGATATTTTCTCTCTCAGATGACTCAATACCTGAGATATTTTGTATAAGCATTACTATAAAGTCCCCTTCGCATGAGCTTGCAAGGGTTGTTGTTGATTTCTCCTAAAGAAATTCTTATGCTGTAATCCTTTCTGAAGTCTAATAAAGAAAGTGATGGAATTTCTCGGATGTCTGAAGTGTTGAATGCGTTATGGTGCTTGTTGATGACTGTTGGATTCCTGTGTATTTCACCATACAATAAGTCTTTGTATCTCTCTCTGTAAATTATTTGTTGTGTTAAAATCCATATATGTTATCTGATTTTCAAATACTAAGCAGCAAAGAAAAAGAATAACTTTCAGGATTTACTCACTGAGTACCCTGAGTTCAATCTGTGTTGTTTATGAATGTTTTCTTCAGCTGTAATCTATATAAAGTGTAATTCTTAACTGCTGCACTTTCAGAATACACCTTTCACAGTGGCCTTTGTCACAGGAATTCAAGCTTTGCTCCTGTGCAGTGTGTTCACTTTCACCTCACCAACTTAATAGAAAATTCTTAATTGCTTTCTGTTGGTTGACATACATCACCATTTAAGCTAATTTTGTTTGTCTAAAATACACAATAGGCCCTGCAGTTTGACACCACCAATCCAGCGTATCAAATCATTTCACAACTCCAGACTCCATTGCCCAATGGTATTTCACTATCTAAACACTACATCATAAGACCTGAAAGAAATCCTTCAACCAAAACATAAACCAAAACCTGAGCATAATAGCTAGCCTAAAAACTCCATCATAACAAAGACAAATCATAAAGAGAGAGCCTTCTCTGATTACAGTTTGGCTAGAAACTGTGATCCAAAGACTGGTTAGTGGTTACCCCGGCCGTATTCCCTTGGGAGTCATAGGGAACAACCTGGGTGTTAACAAAAGGTACCATCTCTATGGAGAATTTTGCGGAATCATGCAACCCCCAAATCCTACACATCATCGCTCCAGCATAACAATAAGGAGAACACAAGGAATCGATAGAGTACTTACCCGAGGACTCATGCTTGTGTTTCGCTGGGTTTTGTCTCCATTCCTGTATAGGTGCTGATTCAATTTCATTTTCTTCTCTGAACTTCTCCAAAAATGCTTTGTTATACTTCTTCTCTGGTTCAGGAAAATGGTACATTTGTCTCAAATCATTGGGCTGAAATGAACTGAATACTCTCCCGTCGATAGTGCAAAATGTTTTGTTTCTAATTGGGATTTACTCAACTGCCCATCTTACCACATCTGTGTATGAAAGAATTTGATCTCGAGGCGCTATCCGGTGTAGGTAAGAATCGGCCAAATCCTTTAGGGTTGCCTCAAACTTCCGGTTCAGGTCTGTTGTAGCTTGTACTGATGTTTCCTGAGGCTCTTCAGCCTCAACCAGATTATAGATGCTCTGCCAAGTAGTATTACCGAGACCAAGACATGTGGTGTCTGAGATTAATAATTTTTTACTTGGTCCCGGATTGGCAGTGTGTTGCCCTGTTACTGCGGAAGTTGAAGCTATTCCAAATTTCTTAGACTTCTTCCCCATTTGGCCTAAATTCACTACCTCCAAGGAGCTATGCACAGGAGATAAAATGAATGTAATGCAGAGAATAGGTGTCGCAAACGAAGTATGAAAGAGTTATATCAATCAATGGAGGATTAACATAAGACTGTCGCGGATATAATCTCTGAAGGGATTTTGGCATAACTGCTCCATTAATTGGCCGGTTAAACCTGTCAATCATTTAAATGCTCATCATATCGTTTATTGGCCGAATAATTCATTTAAGCGTGGCTTTGATATTTTGGCAGTTGGGCACAAGTGAATCACTATCGGGAAGAGAAAGGCTTTTAATAATAATTTAACATAATATACCCAAGCCTTATCAATCCTTTTTGAAAGTCGCACTTAGATTTATTGCAATTGGGGATTGGAGGAATGTTTAAGTAGTTATATTGGTGTCATTACGGAATCCACGATCGCCAATAGCGATATCGCTAATTCATATCGGGAGCTTTTTAGAAGAGGGCTTTTAGTTGCATGCATGTTACATTCCCCGATCGCCGATAGGGATATCGCATCGGAGCAAAGAGAGGGGCCTTTTGTTACAATTGCTTACCTTCCTGATATCCGATAGTTATTCACGCTTGTCGCATCGGGGAAAACCAATGGATATTTTGTTATGCATCCTTTGTTATTGCGATATGCGATCTTGCGATCGCTTTATCGCAATAATAAAGAATTATTAATTTTTTATTATAAGACCGATTATATATTGTCTCAAAAGGTTTATAATGTTTTGTTTCTTTTCGGACCTTTTGAGGAATGATAAGTTGATACCAATTTAATCTAAAAGGGACCCATTTCATGTTATAGTTTTGAAAGTGAAATTTTATGAAATGGGGGGTTGTTGTACAGCACAACAGGTAGGTAGATGATGTTGCAGAATGATACATGTCATTAATAATGTCTCTAAACGTGTTAATCTTTCATTTTTCATTACAAGGCCAAGGCATACACTACATTGAGGACATCACAAGCAAATAAAAGTCACAATGATCAACTCCCCTTCTCATTTTCCCTAATTATTCACTAATTTCCCCTAAGGACTAAGGTATTTGCTAAATTGGAGGGGCTCAAAGCATTTCTCTGGCTTCTGAAGGGACCGGACCATCGGCCCAACAATTTAAAAAACTTAAGTACCTAGAATCATCCATAAACCATTCATTCACTTTCATCGGTCTTTTCCTAAGTAAAATCCTATTTTACTTAGGAAAAATACACAACATCACATAAAAAACCCCTTTCTTTCATTTAAGCCTAAGTTAAATGTACACTCTAAAGTTTTACTTAGCGCTTTTTATTACTTTTTTCATATTAATTTCTAACTCATATTATATAACTCCTGAATATAAGTTCACCCTTTCCCTTATTATTAAATGTATATTAAAAATCCCAAAACCTTATGTATCCCGCCCCTTTGGTTAATTATAACCATAAATACTTGTTAACCAAGATTAACTAGTTAACCCGTAACTAGTTAACAACTTGATCCCCCCCACTGCATTAATTGGAATTAATTAACCCTCATGGTTAATTAAGAACCAACCCCCAACCAATCGTATTAACCCCGATACAATTAAACAATTTTTAATTATGTTGGGCCTGCCGCAGTCAAACCCCACCACATCACGCCTCCCATCCACCATCCAATCATGCCTCTATCATCCAACGGTTTCTGTTGATATTGCCCGACCCTTGGTGGCTGCACGTTAACGCGCAATCACCAAGTGGTTTTTACACCGTATCCCTGCCACACATCACAAGTCTTGTGCAATCGCTGGCTCCCGGACAAATACCGCTTGTCTCCAAAAGCGGTGCGATACCAGACTGCTTACCGCCCTCTGCATACGAAAAAACATCAATTCCCCGTGCACGTTATCCGTATGATAACCAAAAAACCCCGCCAACCTTGACTTTATTAAATAAAACAAACAAAACGTCATTTTCACTGTTCTATGCTGCAACCTGTGCTCCCATGCAAAATAACATCGAAGTCAACTGTGCAAGTTTTCTAACCGCCACCTTTTTGAGAAACTCACAGAAAACGTAGCCCATAACCTGTTAGCCACCATCGGCACTTGTCATTGCACTCTTCATTCCCCAAATATAGGTATTTATCCAATTTCCACTGAAACCCTACAAGTTTTGGTTTTACACTATAAATTCCACATAAAAGGAACAAAATCTGTATAAATTCAGTCTTTATTCCACCATATAAGTTCCCACACCTGCTGTTTTACCCATTTTCCATAGAAAGCCAAAATTCCTTTTTGAATCCACAAGAACCAGAAATGGAAACCCCCGCTATTTTGAATGTCACACCAATCAATGCCCCTCATAAGGACCAAGACTATCTGCCTCTTGCAAATAAAGACTTCCAAATAAAAGACCTATCCACTGACTAGAATCACCTTAAGGTCTTTTGCCAAGCCAGAGACAACTATCTAAATGGCTCAAACATCTTGGGACTATGGGAATCCAACCTTCCTAGGTATTTTCTCCCCTCAGTCCATGTTTTCCTTGATATAATTCATCAATGTTGTGCCAATTATGACCCTAACTGCAGAGCTGTTATGTCCCCAAGTCAAACAGTCCTCTTCTCCATAACAGTTGCATCCATTAATGAAATGTTGCAATTTTCCCCTGGTCAAGCTCTCACTCCCCTTTCTATGGGATATTTACTTGAGAAATCCACTGGACTATCACAATCAGAACTTATTCGCATCTGTCAGACCTTCATGTTAGAAAAACATCAGCCCAAAGGCCCACCCCCTTATGGACAGACCTTCTTCACAGATATGGGAAGACTTATAGTGGATATGATATCTTTAGTTATGGGATTTAACACTAGTGAATACGTTGATGAGGTAACCCTAGTGTTATTTTCAATATTTACTCCTGGACAACCCCCTGCTGTTAAATATGACTATGCCTCCTATATTTCCAATAAAATTCATGAGCAATTCCTGAGACTGTACAATGAAGGAGTCTTCAAATACACCACTTTCATCTATAATATTATGTTGTATTATCAATCAAATGACTTCCCTTTTCATGTCAATAAACTTGACACCAAAGGAAATCCAAGGTCTGTTATCTTTTGGAGTCCCATTTTCCATAAATCCCTTGAGACCCCTTACACCTACAATGAGTTCATTGATCTATTTGTGCATCCAACAACCACCTTATTGACAGGAGTTTCCCCTCCTAGGATCAGTGGTGATATAAAGAAGATCCTCCAACTCTCCAAGCAGTATAGAATAGGTGATTGGTACCTATACAGGAAACATACAGAAATCAGGATTTATGGGTGTGAGCTCTGCCCTTTTAAACTACCAAAGTATGTTCCAATGAGACTGTTTTCATTGGAATACTTCAGGCAAATGATGAATTCAGACTTGGTTCTTTTTTATAATGCCAAGAAGAAATCTCAGCTTAGAATCAAGAATCAGTTATGCCCTTTCGTCTGCAACAGTAGGGAAGCGTGGAGAGAAGCAGTAATAATTTGGGAAGATCATTTTAAGTTACAAAAGAGTTTTGGGTGGATACGATATGACCCTAATAACTTTATATGTGATAGAAGAATGAAGAAAAAATTGTCACCATACATTCTGTTATCACCCAGGTTGTTCCCTTTGACTCTAAGGGAATACGGCCGGGGTAACCACTAACCAATCTTTGGATTACAGCTTCTAGCCAAACTGTGATCAGAGAGGGCTCTCTCTTTAATATTTATCTTCTGTTTTGTACTGATTTTAGGCTAGCTATAAGTTCAGGTTTGTTTAAGGTTTTGGTTGGATGATAATTTCAGTCAAGGTGCTTATGCATTCTCCAAAGTGTTCTAGTCCATTGGGCTATGGAGTCAGTGGTCCTTTAGTTATTTTGAGGTGCTGAGTGATCTGTTGTAGTGATGCTGCAGAGCCAGATTAGTGTCTGAGAACAACGTTTATAATAGTGATTAAGCGGAGTGTATCCAGTTAATGCAAGGCAGTGAAGAATCTTGCAGTGAACTGCTAAAGAAACACAAGGGGAATATTGTCCTAGAAGCAATTAAGAATTTCTAGGTAGTATTCATACTTATAGAATCAATATAGACATGAGCAGTTAAGAATTCATGTGCATAGTAATCCTGAAGACAAACATTTACAGTAGTAAAAATTGAGTACAAGGTGTAGCGAAACAAGTCCTGCACTATTCTTTCTTTTTACTGCTGGCTTAGTATAAGATGAGTATGATTTTAACAAACATAAGTAAAACAAGGACAGAGTTTGGAGAAAACTTGTTATTTCATCAGACAGCACAGGAATTCTGCATCAGCACATGGAGCATCATCCAGACATCAAATATTTCAGGAAATCACTTAGCTCATCTAGCCCTTTGTATTAGATAATTCTGAAAGTGTACAATACATTTGTCTCATAGAGAAAATTCCCAACCCCTTATGAGTTACTCAGGGGAGTACATATACAAAATTTACATCAAAAATATCAGCGAATGAGTTAATATCTCATTTATGATATGCTAATCTCTGGAATGCAGTAGCTGAAGGAGTGAATGTTGCAGTAATTCCTTAATGCCTCAGCTATCAAAATAGTCAGAAGATATTTGGACTTTATGGCTATTAGAGTCGGCTGGAGATGTGCTGTCTGAAACTCGGATAGCTGTCATTGTCTACTTGATGAGTCACTTTTTTAGCTGCTTTAACTGCTGACATTTGTCACGTTATTTTTCTTGTAGTGACCTGGAGCTGGCAGTGGCCGAATGACTGAAGCTACCGTGGAAAAATCTGAAGCATAAATTGCCACCAATCCTCCTTAGGAATTTGATTTCTGCGCATCTTTATCAATGTTTCCTCAGCCTCTGTATGTCTATAAAGATTGGGAGGGGTTTCAAATAGGTGACTTACTTCATTCTCAATGAAGAACAGGCCTCCAAGTTTATCATATAAGCTCTATCCTATGGGAGGCCCTGCTTGTTCAGATGAACTGCCAGATGCAATAATCTGATTTTCAATAATGGTTGCCATTCTGTTGGCCATTTGATCTGGAGAGATCAGTTTTCCTGCACCACTTAGTAAGCTGGGCAGGCCTTTTGCTTGCAGCACTCCCATTTTAACTTTGTATTCCTCCACATTTGCTTGCATCTCATAGTACTTCCTGTCCACTGTTTGTATATAGTTCCTGAGAGTTAGTACCTTCTTGGCAGAGAGGACAGCCTCTGTTCTGTTGGGAATGCCTATAGCTGCCAATTCCTCCCTTTCATGCCTGTTCAGGAAGTCTATCATTCTGTTTTCCTGCTCTGCTCTGTTCCCTAGTACTGTCTTGGCCTTCTGAATTTCTGCTTGCGCTTGGCCCATTAAATCCATTTGCTCATGCATTATTTTTATTGACCTCCATTGTTGTTTGATGCATTGGCCAATTTTGGCCCATAGGATCCTCTTTATGTCGGCCATAGCAGTCTCCAGATTCATCTCTTTCTCTAAGGCCTTTATCTTTTCTTTTTGGGCCTTTATTTCTCTGCCCTGTTCGGCTACAGTCACTTTGGACTTGTCATACTTGGCATCCAGTTCTGCCAATTTCTCCTTGGCCTTCTTTATTTCATCTGCCTGGAGCTCCATTGCTTTGACAGCCTTGGTCAATTCCTCTACACTTGGGCTGGCATCTATAGCTGTTGTTGTTCCTGCTGCTTCTGTTGTGGGGGCCACTGCTGCCCCTGAAGTTGCTGTTGTTGTTGAAGTAGTTGGAGGAGCTTGGGGAGTGGATTCTGCCTGTTTATCTCATTTTTTCTCCTTCCAGCTCTCTCTCCAAATCGCTGATCCTCTGGTCTTGCTGCATTAGGAGGTCTAATTGGTCATCGACCTGTTTTTGCTTTTGAAGCTCTGCGGTTTGAGGGTGCTCTGTGGGCTGCAGCTTCAATCTTTTCTTCAAGGCATTGAGGTCATCATCTTTCTTCTTCATAAGGGCCTTCACACCCTTTGGATCACTAGGATCATGTCCTAGATCAATGATGATCTCCTCCAAAGATTTTATTCTGTTATCTTTGGCCAGGGAGGACATTCTCTCAAAATCCAACTGAGTGTTGGTATTTTTGAGTGACTCCTTTAGTTCATGGGCCATGGTTGCCTTCTCCACCAAAGTTTCATACACCATTTCTCCAGTTTGTTTGTGGAGTTCTATTTGGTCCATGGGATGGATGTTTTTGGCCATGACCTCCACCCTTGTCTTCACAAAATCTACAACTGATGTAGGCTGAGGTTTTGTAGGCTTGAAATGACTAAATATCATTTTTTCTTCTTTAATGTCATATACAGACATTAATCTCTCTTGCTGGGCTGGTGTAGCATCTATAAATTGCTTGTAGACCTCAGCCCTGAGCAGCTCATTTTGAGCCTTTATTTGTTTGAAAGAAGCCTTGGTGCTCTTGGGCTTCTTGTTTGTTGGGAAGAAGAGGACACCTCCAACCCGAGTTGTAAAGTTTTCTCCTGCTGAAAGGAGCTTGTACCTGTATGCTGACTGCCCTCCCTGTCTTTTCTTGCACTGTCCAAGACATCTTCAGTAATGTCTTCTACCTCTGGGGAGTCTGCTCTTTGCCTTTTGGCTTCTGGCTGGTGGGAGGATCCACTGAGAGGAGTGGACTCTTCTCTATCTCTTTTTGTCCCCCTTTCCTCATGTGCCGGGGTCTGTAATATTGGAGCAGTTACTGGCTCAGTTTGTGGGGGTGGAATTTGCAGTGCTGGAGCTGCTGGTAGCTCAGTTTGTGTAAGGACAGTTTTCCCTTGCTGTTGCTCTTGCTGCTGCTCACCTGAAGGGGCAGACTTTTCTTTCATTGTTTGTTCTTCTGCACCCATTATCCCTTTGCCTTTATCTAATACTGATGCTGCTGTGGAAGATGCCTTTATTACTGGTGCAGTCCTTGAGGCTGAGGTCCCTTCTCCCACTGAATAAGGTGGTCTGAAAGGTACCTGCTACACATAGTCTAGGTCAATAGTTTTTTCAAGCTCCTTCACATTCTTTAGCATTGTCTCTTCCTCAGTTAGATTTTCAACTAGAGTATCCATCTGCCATTCTTGCAGGTTGGCATATTTTTCAATGTGTGGGTACTGGCAATGCTTAATGCCTATAAGCCTATACTTGTTTCTCCTAGCAGTGATGAAACCTTTAGGGTCATAAGGAACCCACCAAAAACTATAGGACAGCTTGTATTTATCCTTAAGGATTAGGTCTGCATCTTCCCACCCTTCTTTCTTGTTCATGATGAAGGGGCCCAACTGGTGTTTGAACTTGAGGTGGGCCTTCTTTTTGGCGCTGTGGAAATGGGTCAGGTCGGACTGAATCAACTGCCTGTAATACTCCAAGAGAAATAACCTCATAGGTACATATTTTGGGAGCCTGTATGGACAGAGCTCACAACCATAGATCCTAATGACAGTATGGTTCTCATATAGGTACCAGTCACCTATTTTATATTTTTTGGAAAGCTGCAGAGCTTTCTTTATCTCATTTGATATTCTGGGAGGAGGGGACCTCATCAACATGCAAGAGACTGGGTATACAAATTGGTCAACAAATTCACAGTAGGTATAGGGTGAATTTGTGACTTTGTGATAGACAGAGGTCCAGAAGATGACATATCTTCTTTCCCCTCTGTGATCCAGCTTTTTGATGTAGCATGGGAAGGCTTCAGAATAATAGTACATGAACAGGTGGTAAATATAGGCCGAGTACTTGAAGACCCCCTGTCTGTCCACTCTGCTCAACTGATCATGAATCTTGTTAGCTATGAACTTGGCAAAGTTATATTTGCGGGCAGGGGGTTGGTGTTGGCTCTAAGCAGATAGCAATACCAGCATTGTTGTATCCACATGCTCACTGTTTTTGTATCCCAACACATAGGCAATCATGTCCAGTAAAAGCCTGCCTACATCATTGAAATGGACATCCAGGTAGGGAGGTGGCCCTGTAGGCTGGCACTCAGGTCTCATGAATGTCTTGGTGACCTTTTGAATCTCCTCACTGGTCATCTTGTCACCAGTCTCCAGCCAATAGTTCATGGAAAATGGGATTAGCAACTCTGTCTGATCAAAATGTAACATTTTGTTGATGGACTCAGCATTAATGTAGAAAAGGATCCTCCCAGATGGAGTGCTAATAGCTCTGTGCTGCACATCATAGTTTTCAGCACATAGGTGAATGATTTCAGGGAAGACATTTACTGCTGGGAGACAATAGTATGGTAGGTTTGACTCTCATATCCCATGTGTACCATGACCATCCTTATAGTCCTCTCTCAATTGACAGAAGGTCTGCAAGAAGTCCCTGTTACCCTCAAAGTCTTCAATAAGATAGTCCTTGTCAGCAAATGCCAAGGCTTCTAGATCTTTATTTGGTGGATTTAATGGAGCTACACTGAGGGATGAGGATGCAAAAGCAGCCATTGTAAAACTTGACTTTGAAATAAGGTGATGGCAATGGTTTGCAAAGTTCTTTAAGAGTTTAAGTAATAGGCCAAATGTAGACCAAGTCTGAAGTGTTTTTCTCAGTGGAAAATGCAAGCTGGTTTCTGTAGTTTGTTGAAAATTCACAGGGATGTGAATTGCTAAGGTTAAGTTGCAGAGGGTATGAGGTTTCCTTTGGTAGAAATTGCAGCTGGCCTGTACTCGGCAAAAGGGAACAACGCCGAGCACCTCGAGGATAATTTTATGGTTCTGGCCCGTGGAACGACTGTTTTAATGTCAATTTTTAGTTCTGGGGGCAATGCAAGTTACTTTAGCTGACTCTTAGTTAGCAGACAGAGCTAGACTGTGGATTTTGACCAGTCTTCAATGGTGAATTTACAGAGAAATGGAATGCATGGACAAAATGGGGAAATCTGGTGAAATACCTGGAAAAACGTTTGACAGGCCTGCGGGCCGAACTGTGCAGGCTCAATGTAGCTGAATTATTGACTTGTAGCGGTCTGAATCTTGAATTTGACGGTTGGAAACGAATTTTCGCGGCAGCTGGTTGACAATGGCTACGTCGTTTGTGCGCGAAAATGACCGCAAACGGCTAATTTGGTCGTTTATAATGACAAATTTGGAAAAAACATGTTATTGGCGCTTTTCCGCCGATGATGTCAGCATGATGTCATGGTGGGGCCCGTGTACGGAGTTGAAGTGGCTGCTGAGGTGTAGGCCAGGGTGGCAGGAGACGGTGGCAGGTAGATGCGGTGGCAGGGCTACGTGGAGGGCCACGGGACGCAGGGGCGGGCGGAAGCGACATGATGTCAGGCTGACGTGCTTCGGATGGGTGTTAATGGGGAGGCGGTAAGCGGGTTCCCCGCACCACATTTGGGCCAAAGGCGGTATCGGGGAGGGGGCTCCGAACAACCCCACCGCCTGCCACGCATCCTTGTACAGGGCGGAAAACCATTTTCCTCGGATGCTAAAGGTCGACAGATCCGGGCCCAAGAATACCCGCCCACCGTTAGATCATGGGTGGCGAAAGATAGATGGCTGGCGGGCCCTGCGACGAATCGTGCAAGTTGGGGGGACCCGCTGGCCTGTTAAAATACTCAATTTAATATTTTTAGGTGGAAAACATTGGAGTTAAGGGTTTTTGGTGTGTTTTTGGGGATTTTTGGGTTTTTCAAGGGTTTTATAAGGGAAAAGAGGTTTTTAGGAGTGGGTTTAGCAGGGGGAAAGGTTATTGCTCATAACCAAAGGTTAGAACAGCCCCAAGACAGGGTTGACCACAGCCCCTGGTGGATTGAAGTCTCCTTAAACAACTTATTTGGCTATAGTGCCAAGGGGAGGGATATTTATACTATGTTTGGGGTTTATACACCATGGTGTTATACTAGTAGGGAAAAGGGTAACATAGGGGAATTATATAATAGAGTTAGGGTTAATATGGATGAAAGGAGTGGAGGGGGGGAGATAGCACTAAGTTTATTTGAAAATAACTTAGCTTAGGGAGTAGATCAAAATAAAAAGACTTTTAGACAAGAAATGTGGCTTCTAATAGGACTAAGAACCACCACAAAAACCATTAATTCTTCCATATATCTCAACTAATGATGGGATGTTAGTAATGAACGGGAAGAGGGGAGGAAGGGAGGCTAGACATGCTTCTTTTCTTGCTGCAACCTGATGGAGCAGAACACCTTCTCAATTCATTGATTTTGCTTCATGAACAAGGCTACCACACATGCAATTTGTAAGAAATGATATTTCTGCAACCCCAACTGCCTACCCATCTATCTTCCTAGCATTTTTTTATTTCTTCTTGGAGGGTGCACTTAGGCTTGCAGGCCCTTATTTGCCTTTTCTTTTCTTTGGCTTTTTCTTTTGTTTTTCTATCTACTTCTACCCCTTTTTCTTCCAAGGTCCCAGATTAAGCAGGTTGGAACCTTAATTCTCTACCTAACTACCTTTGTCTGCCAAGATTAAATTGTTTGGACATACTTCTTTCTCTAATCTACAACAAAAATTGAGACATGGCATGACCCAGTTTAGGCTGTTGGATCACCCATTGAGAAGTGTAACATCACTAATAAAATGCACATGTGTGCCTTTCATCAGAATATGAGATCTTTGCCTTGCCAAAGTAGATCATATTGGCATTTCCCAAGCCAATCATGAAAAATGAAACCTATTGGTATAGGTAGCTAACAGTGGCTCCACTTGGGGATGGTTTTTCTTCTTGAAAGACCAAGAACAGGAGGTCAGAATGCCCTGGTCATTGATCTGTTTTTACCAAAAGTTGTAATTTCTCTTCTTGTAGTTTCAAAATTTGGAGGCCACAACCTCTGTGGAATTTCTGAGACACTAAGCCCCCTTCTGCTTATTTACAGCAGCATTCTCAAAATGAACTATTTACATGCTGAAAAGAAAAGATATCTACAGTTGTCTTATGTACAGAAGGGAGGACCCTGTTATGTGGATGAAAAGTGATCAAAATAGTGTTTCAACATCCTGCCATTTATAGGGCCTTCACCTAGGTCGGTTCCATTCAAATTCTCCAAAAAATAAGTGTTATTTCCTTGTAATGCTTGAATGACAAAAGGTCCTGTCCAAAGGGAATCAAATTTCCCATGTTTTCCTTTATCTTCCCTTCCTGAATCCCACTTGAGCACCTTGTTCCCTATGAAAAATTCTTCAGCTTTGGTTCTTCTGTCAAAGGCTTTCTTCAGCTTCTCTTGAAGGATTTGGACTCTGTTATACACTTGATCTCTAGTTTGCTGCAGACATATGATTTGATTCACCCTCCTTTGCATATCATTGGGCTCAGCTTGACTCTCTTGCAGTAGTTTCATGACAGGAACCCCTAGTGAAGAAGGAAATTTGGCTTCTAGTCCATAGACTAACTCATATGGGCTGACCCCAATGGACCTCTTGGTTGTTAGTCTATCTGCCCATAAGGCATTCACTAGTTTCTTATGCCAATTATTTTTGTTTTCTTCCAACACTTTCTTTATGATGTTTACTAGGCTTTTATTTGATGATTCAGCTACGCCATTCCCTTGAGGGTAGTAAGCAGTGGAGTGGCCCAAAGCAATCTGAAATTTGTGGCAGAAGTTGACCATCTTCTTGGATCTGAAAGCAGCAGCATTGTCTCTTATTATCTTGTTGGGGCAGCCAAATCTAGACAGTATGTTATTCTCCAAGAACTGAATAATTGTTGAATCATTTGCCTGTCTACATGGAATGGCCTCAACCCATTTGGTAAAGTAGTCTGTGGCTGTGAAGATCCATCTATGTTGGCCTGAAGATGAGGGATGAATTTCTCCAACGAAATCCAAGCCCCATTGCTGAAAAGGTCTTTCCGTTGCAATAGGCCTCAAAGGAAGAGGCAACAACTTTCTTTTTCCCTCAAATATTTAACATTTATGGCATGAGGTAGTAAAATTCTTAACATCAGAGAACAAAGTGGGCCAATAGTAACCAGCCTTGAGTATTTTATCCACAGTGGACTTCTAATACAAGTGTCCACCACAGTCACCTGCATGAAATTCTTCCTTGATCTTGTTAGTCTCATTTTCAATCAAGCAGTTCAATAAGATACCCTCATGGTTTTTCCAAAGCAAATTGCCATTCATAACACAGAATCTTGAGGCTTTCATTTTCACAAACCTACACTTAGTTTTGGACAGTCCTGGGGGAGCACACAGGTTTTGTAACACATAACAGATATCAGAATACCAGGGGGATTTTTCAAAGGCTACATTGATCTTTGGAGTCACCAGCTCCGGTTCACTGTCCAGTTGATTTATGTCCAAGGCTTGGAAATTTGTTTCAGACATTAATTTGGCCAAGCCCTGCCCTTTTATCAGTTTTGTAGGTTTTATTTCAATATCAAATTCCAAAATGTTGGCAATCCATTTTCTTCTTCTACCTTCCAAGTTCTCTTGAGTAAGTATGTCTTTCACAATTGGGCTTGGTACATAGGCTATAACATGGGAGTACAGGATGTAGATCCTAAAGTCTTTAATCGCTTTGACCAAGGCATATGCTTGCTTTTCCATGATCTGGTATTTCAGGGGTGCATCTCTAAGAGCTTTACTAAAGAAAGCAATGGGTTTCTCATTTCCTTGGTCATCGTTTTGTAATAAAACAGCGGCAATTGTGTGTTGGGAGGCAAAGGAAAATATGATAAATTCCCTATCAAATTGTGGGTTTGTTAGAAGTAGGGTTTGGGTGAGGGCCACCTTTATTCCTTCAAATGCTTGACTTGCTTCTACTGACCATTTTACCTTTGAATCCTTTTTAAGCATATTATTGAGTAACCTACTTAATTCGGCCAGATTTGGGATAAATCTCCTTAGAAAGTTGATTTTCCCCAAGAAGGCTTGTAATTCCTTCACATTTCTTGGATGAGGCATTTGTAATATGGCCTGGATTCAGTCTGGATCAATCCTAATTCCATATTTAGAGATGATGTGACCTAACAGTTTACCTTCGTCCAAACCAAACAGGGATTTTTTAGGATTTAAGGAAATCCCATATTTCCTACAAGTTATGAATATCTGTCTCAAATGTTTCAAATGTTCTTGGTCGGATTTGGAAAAAGGTGTGAGGTCATCTAGATAAATGACAAGGAAGTCATGAATCTCTTTGGCAAAAGCAATATCCATTGACCTTTGGAATGTGGCCCCTACATTCTTCAACCCAAAAGGCATTTTAACATATTTGAAGGTTCCCCATGGGGTTGTAAATGTTGTTTTGTCCTGATCATCACGACGTACTAGGATCTGGTTGAAACCTGAGAATCCATCAAGTAGAGAAATTCTCGAGGCCCCCACTACTCTCTGCAAGATGTGGTCCATCTTGGTTAAGGGGTAATTATCTTTCAAGGATACTTGATTTAAGTTCCTTAGATCAACACAAAGCCTTATTTCACCAGTTTTCTTTCTTGTAGGGACTAATTTTGAAATCCAATCAGAGAATCTGATTGGTGCTATGATACCTGCCTTAAACATTTTTTGTACTTCTTGTTCCATTGCTGGGAGAAGCACAGGATTAATTCTCCTAAGTTTTTGTTTAAAGGGTTCTTGATCTGGTTTGAGAGGGATGGTGTGTTGAATTACAGAGGTGTCATAGGATTTTAAATCCTCATAACTCCAGGCAAAGACATCCTGGAACTCCTTAAAAAGGTCGATGTATTTAGGCTTTTGATCAGGGGGTAAAGCAGTAGACAGCTTTATGATTTTGGGTTGTTCAGCAGTCCCAATGTTGCACTCTTCTATGGCAGTGTTGAGAGGCTGCATTTTTGGTTTGCTGGGAACATCATTGGAATCAAAAATGTCTTCTAGAGGGGCTAAGCCAGTGGGAAGGAAATTGTCCTTCAATTGTATAACTTCAGCTTCATCATCAGCTGTCTCTTCACAATCAATTTGTTGAATTTCTAGTATGTTGTCTTTGTTAAAAATTGTAGGATATAGCATTTGGTTAGCTGTTTTAGGTGATATTGCTTTGTTATTCTGTTCATCCTGTATTTGTGATTGACTTGCTCTTTCAAGTATTTGTGATTGACTTGCTCTATCATTGTCAATACTTAGTCCTGAAAATTCTTGCTGCAAAGTCAAGAAGTTGTTTATTTGCATGTCATCATCAAACACTTGCCGATCCTTGACATTGTTTGGGACAGATGGTCTGTGTTTTATCTCAACTGTAAAGCAATGGTGGGGCTCAAAAGGTAGCTTGCAGGTACTTGCAAATGTGGCCAAGCTATGAGCATGAAGGTTCTGAGTCCTAGGAATTTTGGTAATCTGAAATTCGGTAAACGAATTTAATAATTCAGCAGCAGCAGACCTATAGGACCTCAGTCTTTTGTCATTGGTGACAAAATTACCCTTGACTTGTTGGATAACTAGGTCTGAATCTCCTAGGATTGAAACTTTTATAGCTTGAAGGGACTTTACTAGCTTGAGACCAAGTAAAAGAGCCTCATATTCAGCCATGTTGTTAGTGCATCTGAAGTTCAATCTATAAGCTCTGCCCTCTGCATGACTGTTTTGTTTATTATGTATCCAGACTCCAGCTCCTGCCCCTAACTTGTTGACTGACCCATCAAACTCCATGAACCATAGGATCTGTTGGTTTAGGGGAGACTTAACAACTTCTCCGTGGTCAGGGACTATGAGCTGAAGTTCTGGTTTTGTATTTCGTTCATCCTTTAGAACAGTCTCATCACTTGTTTGGATCAGCTTTACTTCTAGGATAGCAGTATCTTGTTCACTACAGCCCTACTCTTGTTTTGATGTCTTGGTTTCATCATTATTTGTTGGACCTCAACTGTCATTGAAGAGAATGTATGAATCTATATCAGAATGGACAGCATATATGGGAAAGTTTTGAGGTTTCTCTTCACTGCTAACCAAATATTTCATGAGGGATTCCCTATATAGTCTCTTGGGTTGACCAAAGACTGTGATTGTGGCATATGACATGTCTAACTATAGGGAACCTTGGTGTTTAGCCCCCCATGATCTTGATAACAGCATCCCATACTTGGGTGGGATATCAGCAACTACAACATCCATTAGGATTGTTTTGTTTGGGTATTAGACAAGGGATACACACAAGTCCTTTATCAAGCCTAAACATTTGACTTGGCTGGAGTCAAATGAGAATAGGTCCTTATATGGTCTTGTAATGTCTAGGTTGAGCCTCTCCATCACTGATTTAGGCATAAGGTTATGAGAAGCACCTGAATCAAACATTGCATTGTGTAGTATCTTGTCATGCACGTGTAAACTAACATAGAAAGGTAATATCCCTGTGACAGCTATTTTTCCATCAACCTCTGGACCGAACAACAATTCTAGGGTGTCATCCAACACATTGACATTATCTTTACTATGAGTGAGTTGAAGAGATTTCTTGATCTGCTGTTTGTAGATGTCATGTTTGGCTAATTCTGAGAGAGGAATGGCCACTTTCAGTTTTCCAATTTCAGCCTCCAAGTCAAAAGGTTTTTCAATTTGAACCTTAGTGTGGTGGGCAGCAACCTTTTCTTTGTTCACTGCGTTTTCTTCTTGATCTTTGTCTTGATCTTGGGGCCTATGTTTGTCATTCATTCTTTGAGGATTATCAGTTGGTTTAGGCTGCAAAGAAGGTACAACAAGTGGCTGTTGTGTTGAGGACATTTGTTCAGTAATCTCTTCCACAATTTCCTCTGTTGCAGGAGAATCAGTTATGTTGATTGGTTCAGTGACTATGGCCCTTTTAGGCTGCAGCCTGTCCCTTGGTTTCTCAGGCTGTGTTATATTTACAGTTCTGCTCCTTAATTTGTACTGTTTATGAACTTCATAAGCAGCTGTGTCATAGCCTTGTTTGAAGTCAAATGACTCACCTAATTTGGTTTGGAATTGCGGAATATCATCATCTTTGTGATCTTCTTGACTTAGGAAAACTTGATGCCCATCATTCAAACCCATCAGGTTGATGTGGGTGTCACCTTCTTGCTCTTTTGAAGTAGATGTTTTAGCATAGTTTTCTTGAAATGGAGGTCTGATTTCTGGATCAGCATTGGCCTTGCCAACGTTTGGGTTTGGATTTCTCCTAAAATTTGGATTCCTAGGAGGGTTGTTTTGAGGTGCTTCCCATGATGATTTTCTCTCTACCGATTCCACTCTGTCACCCAATCTTTTCAGTCCATTGAGTATTGCATCCAGCTTTTGATCAAAAGCAGAGGGTTCTTCTTTGAAGGTTGTTCTTTTTTCCAACCTTGCTCTATTTCTTTTGGCAATCAGGTTAGCTTCCACTGTGACAGCAACCTTTTGGGCCTCTGCAAGGGTTTGGGGGTCTCTTTCCTTTAACTGGTAGGCCATGTCAGGGTCAAAACCATCAGGGAATTTGTACAAAGCTAAATCAGGAGGGGGTCTTAAATTTTGTGGGATTGCGTTATATACGTTGTTGAATCTTGCACAATACTCCAAAACAGTCTCTTGGGGACCTCTTTTGATAGTGTCATATTCACCAAGTATGTGCATAGGATCCTTCTTCTTCTCCCATTTGCTAGTAAATGCTTGATAAAGCTCATCAGGAGTTGTGATGGAATCTGCATTCAGGGATCTAAACCAGGTTCTTACATCCCCAGTTAAGCTTTGAACAAACATCCTCATTCTCACACTGTCATCATCTATTTCATAGGTCTCAAAATGGTCTTGCATCCTTTTGGCATGCTGAACAGTTGTCAAAGGACCAGTGGAGTCAAAATATGAGATTTTGGTTTAGTAGTCTTGGGGTAGAGCTGCAACATTAGCTGGTATTTGTAGAGGTGCATATCTGTTAGCCATATTCACAAGGTTTAGAGGATTAACAGGGGCAGCTGGGACAATAGGAACAGTGGGTACCACAGGGGTAATAGGTAGGGGTGAACCTAGAGTGTTGGTCAAGGGGATATGTGCAGTGGATGAAGATGTGAGAGGAGGACTTTGAGATGTGGATGGTGAACTAGGAGAACTAGGGGTAGACCGGAAAAGGACCTTGCATGGAGTAGATATGAGGCTGGGATGATCTGAATCTGGGGTTAAATCAGCAGGCTTCTCCAGCCTTTGCTGCCTCCTAATGTTTCTAGGGATAGTATTTGGATTATCAACAATGATGGGTGGATTAGGGTCAGGATTTGCCCTAGTATGCCGTGGATTTTTCTTGGGAACCAGCTTCTAACTGTCTTTAGGATTTTATAGAAAATTTTTATAACTGCAAGGACTGGATAAAGATTTTGGAATGGCTATATATATTTCAAAGCTAAGATGAGGATTCACTGAAAAAGCTCTTCCCTAAAGCTGTAAATGTGACACAGAAACAGTTTTGAAGGCCTCCTGAGTGATTTCAGGCTTGATTTGTAGCTTTGAGAGATGTATAGAATTTGGAAAATCCTAAGAAGTCCCCAGTGGAGTCGCCATTTATGTTATCACCCAGGTTGTTCCCTTTGACTCTAAGGGAATACGGCCGGGGTAACCACTAACCAATCTTTGGATTACAGCTTCTAGCCAAACTGTGATCAGAGAGGGCTCTCTCTTTAATATTTATCTTCTGTTTTGTACTGATTTTAGGCTGGCTATAAGTTTAGGTTTGTTTAAGGTTTTGGTTGGATGATAATTTCAGTCAAGGTGCTTATGCATTCTCCAAAGTGTTCTAGTCCATTGGGCTATGGAGTCAGTGGTCCTTTAGTTATTTTGAGGTGCTGAGTGATTTGTTGTAGTGATGCTGCAGAGCCAGATTAGTGTCTGAGAACAACGTTTATAATAGTGATTAAGTGGAGTGTATCCAGTTAATGCAAGGCAGTGAAGAATCTTGCAGTGAACTGCTAAAGAAACACAAGGGGAATATTTTCCTAGAAGCAATTAAGAATTTCTAGGTAGTATTCATACTTATAGAATCAATATAGACATGAGCAGTTAAGAATTCATGTGCATAGTAATCCTGAAGACAAACATTTACAGTAGTAAAAATTGAGTACAAGGTGTAGCGAAACAAGTCCTGCACTATTCTTTCTTTTTACTGCTGGCATAGTATAAGATGAGTATGATTTTAACAAACATAAGTAAAACAAGGACAAAGTTTGGAGAAAACTTGTTATTTCATCAGACAGCACAGGAATTCTGCATCAGCACATGGAGCATCATCCAGACATCAAATATTTCAGGAAATCACTGAGCTCATCCAGCCCTTTGTATTAGATAATTCTGAAAGTGTACAATACATTTGTCTCATAGAGAAAATTCCCAACCCCTTATGAGTTACTCAGGGGAGTACATATACAAAATTTACATCAAAAATATCAGCGAATGAGTTAATATCTCATTTATGATATGCTAATCTCTGGAATGCAGTAGCTGAAGGAGTGAATGTTGCAGTAATTCCTTAATGCCTCAGCTATCAAAATAGTCAGAAGATATTTGGACTTTATGGCTGTTAGAGTCGGCTGGAGATGTGCTGTCTGAAACTCGGATAGCTGTCATTATCTACTTGATGAGTCACTTTTTTAGCTGCTTTAACTGCTGACATTTGTCACGTTATTTTTCTTGTAGTGACCTGGAGCTGGCAGTGGCCGAATGACTGAAGCTACCGTGGCAAAATCTGAAGCATAAATTGCCACCAATCCTCCTTAGGAATTTGATGTCTGCGCATCTTTATCAATGTTTCCTCGGCCTCTGTATGTCTATAAAGATTGGGAGGCGTTTCAAACAGGTGATTTACTTCATTCTCAATGAAGAACAGGCCTCCAAGTTTATCATATAAGCTTTATCCTGTGGGAGGCCCTGCTTGTTCAGATGAACTGCCAGATGCAATAATCTGATTTTCGATAGTTGTTGCCATTCTGTTGGCCATTTGATCTGGAGAGATCAGTTTTCCTGCACCACTTAGTAAGCTGGGCAGGCCTTTTGCTTGCAGCACTCCCATTTTAACTTTGTATTCCTCCACATTTGCTTGCATCTCATAGTACTTCCTCTCCACTGTTTGTATATAGTTCCTGAGAGTTAGTACCTTCTTGGAAGAGAGGACAACCTCTGTTCTGTTGGGAATGCCTATAGCTGCCATTCCTCCCTTTCATGCCTGTTCAAGAAGTCTATCATTCTATTTGCCTACTCCGCTCTGTTCCCTAGTACTGTCTTGGCCTTCTGAATTTCTGCTTGAGCTTGGCCCATTAAATCCATTTGCTCATGCATTATTTTTATTGACCTCCATTGTTGTTTGATGGATTGGCCAATTTTGGCCCATAGGATCCTCCTTATGTCGGCCATAGCAGTCTCCAGATTCAGCTCTTTCTCTAAGGCTATTCCTTTTTCCAACCTTGCTCTATTTCTTTTGGCAATCAGGTTAGCTTCCACTGTGAAAGCAACCTTTTGGGCCTCTGCAAGGGTTTGGGGGTCTCTTTCCTTTAACTGGTAGGCCATGTCAGGGTCAAAACCATTAGGGAATTTGTACAAAGCTAAATCAGGAGGGGGTCTTAAATTTTGTGGGATTGCGTTATATACGTTGTTGAATCTTGCACAATACTCCAAAACAGTCTCTTGGGGACCTCTTTTGATAGTGTCATATTCACCAAGTATGTGCAGAGGATCCTTCTTCTTCTCCCATCTGCTAGTAAATGCTTGATAAAGCTCATCAGGAGTTGTGATGGAATCTGCATTCAGGGATCTAAACCAGGTTCTTACATCCCCAGTTAAGCTTTCAACAAACATCCTCATTCTCACACTATCATCATCTATTTCATAGGTCTCAAAATGGTCTTGCATCCTTTTGGCATGCTGAACAGCTGTCAAAGGACCAGTGGAGTCAAAATATGAGATTTTGGTTTGGTAGTCTTGGGGTAGAGCTGCAGCATTAGCTGGTATTTGTAGAGGTGCATATCTGTTAGCCATATTCACAAGGTTTAGAGGATTAACAGGGGCAGCTGGGACAATAGGAACAGTGGGTACCACAGGGGTAATATGTAGGGGTGAACCTAGAGTGTTGGTCAAGGGGATATGTGCAGTGGATGAAGATGTGAGAGGAGGACTTTGAGATGTGGATGGTGAACTAGGAGAACTAGGGGTAGACCGGAAAAGGACCTTGCATGGAGTAGATATGAGGCTGGGATGATCTGAATCTGGGGTTAAATCAGCAGGCTGCTCCTGCCTTTGCTGCCTTCTAATGTTTCTAGGGATAGTATTTGGATTATCAACAATGATGGGTGGATTAGGGTCAGGATTTGCCCTAGTATGCCGTGGATTTTTCTTGGGAGCCAGCTTCTAACTGTCTTTAGGATTTTATAGGAAGTTTTTATAACTGCAAGGACTGGATAAAGATTTTGGAATGGCTATATATATTTCAAAGCTAAGATGAGGATTCACTGAAAAAGCTCTTCCCTAAAGCTGTCAATGTGACACAGAAACAGTTTTGAAGGCCTCGTGACTGATTTCAGGCTTGATTTGTAGCTTTGAGAGATGTATAGAATTTGGAAAATCCTAAGAAGTCCCCAGTGGAGTCACCATTTATGTTATCACCCAGGTTGTTCCCTTTGACTCTAAGGGAATACGGCTGGGGTAACCACTAACCAATCTTTGGATTACAGCTTCTAGCCAAACTGTGATCAGAGAGGGCTCTCTCTCTAATATTTATCTTCTGTTTTGTACTGATTTTAGGCTAGCTATAAGTTCAGGTTTGTTTAAGGTTTTGGTTGGATGATAATTTCAGTCAAGGTGCTTATGCATTCTCCAAAGTGTTCTAGTCCATTGGGCTATGGAGTCAGTGGTCCTTTAGTTATTTTGAGGTGCTGAGTGATTTGCTGTAGTGATGCTGCAGAGCCAGATTAGTGTCTGAGAACAACGTTTATAATAGTGATTAAGTGGAGTGTATCCAGTTAATGCAAGGCAGTGAAGAATCTTGCAGTGAACTGCTAAAGAAACACAAGGGGAATATTGTCCTAGAAGCAATTAAGAATTTCTAGGTAGTATTCATACTTATAGAATCAATATAGACATGAGTAGTTAAGAATTCATGTGCATAGTAATCTTGAAGACAAACATTTACAGTAGTAAACATTGAGTACAAGGTGTAGCGAAACAAGTCCTGCATTATTCTTTCTTTTTACTGCTGGCTTAGTATAAGATGAGTATGATTTTAACACACATAAGTAAAACAAGGACAGAGTTTGGAGAAAACTTGTTATTTCATCAGACAGCACAGGAATTCTGCATCAGCACATGGAGCATCATCCAGACATCAAATATTTCAGGAAATCACTGAGCTCATCCAGCCCTTTGTATTAGATAATTCTGAAAGTGTACAATACATTTGTCTCATAGAGAAAATTCCCAACCCCTTATGAGTTACTCAGGGGAGTACATATACAAAATTTACATCAAAAATATCAGCGAATGAGTTAATATCTCATTTATGATATGCTACTATCTGGAATGCAGTAGCTAAAGGAGTGAATGCTGCAGTAATTCCTTAATGCCTCAGCTGTCAAAATAGTCAGAAGATATTTTGACTTTATGGTTGTTAGAGTCGGCTGGAGATGTGCTGTTTGAAACTCGGATAGCTGTCATTGTCTACTTGATGAGTCACTTTTTTAGCTGCTTTAACTGTTGACATTTGTCATGTTATTTTTCTTGTAGTGACCTGGAGCTGGTAGTGGCCGATTGACTGAAGCTACCATGGCAAAATCTGAAGCATAAATTGCCACCAATCCTCCTTACGCATTTGATGTCTGCGCATCTTTATCAATGTTTCCTCGGCGTCTGTATGTCTATAAAGTTTGGGAGGGGTTTCAAACAGGTGATTTACTTCATTCTCAATGAAGAACAGGCCTCCAAGTTTATCATATAAGCTCTGTCCTGTGGGAGGCCCTGCTTGTTCAGATGAACTGCCAGATGCAATAATCTGATTTTCAATAGTGGTTGCCATTCTGTTGGCCATTTGATCTGGAGAGATCAGTTTTACTGCACCACTTAGTAAGCTGGGCAGGCCTTTTTCTTGCAGCACTCCCATTTTAACTTTGTATTCCTCCACATCTGCTTGCATCTCATAGTACTTCCTCTCCACTATTTGTATATAGTTCCTGAGAGTTAGTACCTTCTTGGTAGAGAGGACAACCTCTGTTCTGTTGGGAATGCCTATAGCTGCCAATTCCTCCCTTTCATGCCTGTTCAGGAAGTCTATCATTCTGTTTGCCTGCTCTGCTCTGTTCCCTAGTACTGTCTTGGCCTTCTGAATTTCTGCTTGAGCTTGGCCCATTAAATCCATTTGCTCATGCATTATTTTTATTGACCTCCATTGTTGTTTGATGGATTGGCCCATTTTGGCCCATAGGATCCTCTTTATGTCGGCCATAGCAGTCTCCAGATTCAACTCTTTCTCTAAGGCCTTTATCTTTTCTTTTTGGGCCTTTATTTCTCTGCCCTGTTCGGCTACAGTCACTTTGGACTTGTCATACTTGGCATCCAGTTCTGCCAATTTCTCCTTGGCCTTCTTTATTTCATCTGCCTGGAGCTCCATTGCTTTGACGGCCTTGGTCAATTCCTCTACACTTGGGCTGGCATCTGGAGCTGCTGCTGTTCCTGTTGCTTCTGTTGTGGGGGCCACTGCTGCCCCTGAAGTTGCTGTTGTTGTTGAAGTAGTTGGAGGAGCTTGGGGAGTGGATTCTGCCTGTTTATCTTGTAATTCTCCTTCCAGCTCTCTCTCCAAATCCCCGATCCTCTGGTCTTGCTGCATTAGGAGGTCTAATTGGTCATCGACCTGTTTTTGCTTTTGAAGCTCTGCGGTTTGAGGGTGCTTTGTGGGCTGCAGCTTCAATCTTTTCTTCAAGGCATTGAGGTCATCATCTTTCTTCTTCATAAGGACCTTCACACCCTTTGGATCACTAGGATCAAGTCCTAGATCAATGATGATCTCCTCCAAAGATTTTATTCTGTTATCTTTGGCCAGGGAGGACATTCTCTCAAAATCCAACTGAGTGTTGGTATTTTTGAGTGACTCCTTTAGTTCATGGGCCATGGTTGCCTTCTCCACCAAAGTTGCATACACCATTTCTCTAGTTTGTTTGTGGAGTTCTATTTGGTCCATGGGATGGATGTTTTTGGCCATGACCTCCACCCTTCTCTTCACAAAATCTGCAGCTGATGTAGGCTGAGGTTTTGTAGGCTTGAAATGACTAAATATCATTTTTTCTTCTTTAATGTCATATACAGACATTAATCTCTCTTGCTGGGCTGGTGTAGCATCTATAAATTGCTTGTAGACCTCAGCCCTGAGCAGCTCATTTTGAGCCTTTATTTGTTTGGAAGAAGCCTTGGTGCTCTTGGGCTTCTTGTTTGTTGGGAAGAAGAGGACACCTCCAACCCGAGTTGTAAAGTTTGCTCCTGCTGAAAGGAGCTTGTACCTGTATGCTGACTGCCCTCCCTGTCTTTTCTTGCACTGTCCAAGACATCTTCAGTAATGTCTTCTACCTCTGGGGAGTCTGCTCTTTGCCTTTTGGCTTCTGGCTGGTGGGAGGATCCACTGAGAGGAGTGGACTCTTCTCTATCTCTTTTTGTCCCCCTTTCCTCATGTGCCGGGGTCTGTAATATTGGAGCAGTTATTGGCTCAGTTTGTGGGGGTGGAATTTGCAGTGCTGGAGCTGCTGGTAGCTCAGTTTGTGGAAGGACAGTTTTCCCTTGCTGTTGCTCTTGCTGCTGCTCACCTGAAGGGGCAGACTTTTCTTTCATTGTTTGTTCTTCTGCACCCATTATCCCTTTGCCTTTATCTAATACTAGTGTTGCTGTGGAAGATGCCTTTATTACTGGTGCAGTCCTTGAGGCTGAGGTCCCTTCTCCCACTGAATAAGGCGGTCTGAAAGGTACCTGCTGCACATAGTCTAGGTCAATAGTTTTTTCAAGCTCCTTCACATTCTTTAGCATTGTCTCTTCCTCAGTTAGATTTTCAACTAGAGTATCCATCTGCCATTCTTGCAGGTTGGCATATTTTTCAATGTGTGGGTACTGGCAATGCTTAATGCCTATAAGCCTATACTTGTTTTTCCTAGCAGTGATGAAACCTTCAGGGTCATAAGGAACCCACCGAAAACTATAGGACAGCTTGTATTTATCCTTAAGGATTAGGTCTGCATCTTCCCACCCTTCTTTCTTGTTCATGATGAAGGGGCCCAACTGGTGTTTGAACTTGAGGTGGGCCTTCTTTTTGGAGCTGTGGAAATGGGTGAGGTCGGACTGAATCAACTGCCTGTAATACTCCAAGGCAAATAACCTCATAGGAACATATTTTGGGAGCCTGTATGGACAGAGCTCACAGCCATAGATCCTAATGACAATATGGTTCTCATATAGGTACCAGTCACCTATTTTAAATTTTTTGGAAAGCTGCAGAGCTTTCTTTATCTCATTTGATATTCTGGGAGGAGGGGACCTCATCAACATGCAAGAGACTGGGTATACAAATTGGTCAACAAATTCACAGTAGGTATAGGGTGAATTTGTGACTTTGTGATATACAGAGGTCCAGAAGATGACAGATCTTCTTTCCCCTCTGTGATCCAGCTTTTTGATGTAGCATGGGAAGGCTTCAGAATAATAGTACATGAACAGGTGGTAAATATAGGCCAAGTACTTGAAGACCCCCTGTCTGTCCACTCTGCTCAATTGATCATGAATCTTGTTAGCTATGAACTTGGCAAAGTTATATTTGCGGGCAGGGGGTTGGCGTTGGCTCTAAGCAGATAGAAATACCAGCATTGTTTTATCCACATGCTCACTGTTTTTGTATCCCAACACATAGGCAATCATGTCCAGTAAAAGCCTGCCTACATCATTGAAATGGACATCCAGGTAGGGAGGTGGCCCTGTAGGCTGGAACTCAAGTCTCATGAATGTCCTGGTGACCTTTTGAATCTCCTCACTAGTCATCTTGTCACCAGTCTCCAGCAAATAGTTCATGGAAAATGGGATTAGCAACTCTGTCTGATCAAAATGTAACATTTTGTTGATGGACTCAGCATTAATGTAGAAAAGGATCCTCCCAGATGGAGTGCTAATAGCTCTGTGCTGCACATCATAGTTTTCAGCACATAGGTGAATGATTTCAGGGAAGGCATTTACAGCTGGGAGACAATAGTATGGTAGGTTTGACTCTCATATCCCATGTGTACCATGACCATCCTTATAGTCCTCTCTCAATTGACAGAAGGTCTGCAAGAAGTCCCTGTTACCCTCAAAGTCTTCAATAAGATAGTCCTTGTCAGCAAATGCCAAGGCTTCCAGCTCTTTATTTCGTGGATTTAATGGAGCTACACTGAGGGATGAGGATGCAGAAGCAGCCATTGTAAAACTTGACTTTGAAATAAGGTGATGGCAATGGTTTGCAAAGTTCTTTAAGAGTTTAAGTAATAGGCCAAATGTAGACCAAGTCTGAAGTGTTTTTCTCAGTGGAAAATGCAAGCTGGTTTCTGTAGTTTGTTGCAAATTCACAGGGATGTGAATTGCTAAGGTTAAGTTGCAGAGGGTATGAGGTTTCCTTTGGTAGAAATTGCAGCTGGCCTGTACTCGGCAAAAGGGAACAATGCCGAGCACCTCGAGGATAATTTTATGGTTCTGGCCCATGGAACGACTGTTTTAATGTCAATTTTTAGTTCTGGGGGCAATGCAAGTTACTTTAGCTGACTCTTAGTTAGCAGACAGAGCTAGACTGTGGATTTTGACCAGTCTTAAATGGTGAATTTACAGAGAAATGGAATGCATGGGCAAAATGGGGAAATCTGGTGAAATACCTGGAAAAACGTTTGACAGGCCTGCGGGTCGAACTGTACAGGCTCAATGTAGCTGAATTCTTTACTTATAGCGGCCTGAATCTTGAATTTGATGGTTGGAAATGAATTTTCGCGGCAGCTGGTTGACAACGGCTACGTCGTTTGTGCGCGAAAATGACCGCAAATGGCTAATTTGGTCGTTTATAATGACAAATTTGGAAAAAACATGTTATTGGCGCTTTTCTGCTGATGATGTCAGCATGACGTCATGGTGGGGCTCGGGTACGGAGGTGACGTGGCTGCTGAGGTGTAGGCCAGGGTGGCAGGAGACGGTGGCGGGTAGATGCAGTGGTAGGGCTACGTGGAGGGCCACGGGACGTGGGGGCGGGCGGAAGCGACATGACATCAGGTTGACGTGAGGGTGACGTGCTCCGGATGGGTGGTAATGGGAAGGCGGTAAGCGAGTTCCCCGCACCACGTTTGGGCCAAAGGCGGTATCGGGGAGGGGGCTCCGAACAACCCCACCGCCTGCCACGCGTCCTTGTACGGGGCGGAAAACCATTTTCCTCGGACGCTAAAGGTCGACAGATCCGGGCCCAAGAATACCCGCCCACCGTTAGATCATGGGTGGCGGAAGATCGATGGCTGGCGGGCCCTGCGACGGATCGTGCAAGTTGGGGGGACCCGCTGGCCTATTAAAATACTCAATTTAATATTTTTAGGTGGAAAACATTGGAGTTAAGGGTTTTCGGTGTGTTTTTGGGGATTTTTGGGTTTTTCAAGGGTTTTATAAGGGAAAAGAGGTTTTTAGGAGTGGGTTTAGCAGGGGGAAAGGTTCTTGCTCATAACCAAAGGTTAGAACAGCCCCAAGACAGGGTTGACCACAGCCCCTGGTGGATTGAAGTCTCCTTAAACAACTTATTTGGCTATAGTGCCAAGGGGAGGGATATTTATACTATGTTTGGGGTTTATACACCATGGTGTTATACTAGTAGGGAAAAGGGTAACATAGGGGAATTATATAATAGAGTTAGGGTTAATATGGATGAAAGGAGTGGAGGGGGGAAGATAACACTAAGTTTATTTGAAAATAACTTAGCTTAGGGAGTAGATCAAAATAAAAAGACTTTTAGACAAGAAATGTGGCTTCTAATAGGACTAAGAACCACCATAAAAACCATTAATTCTTCCATGTATCTCAACTGATGATGGGATGTTAGTAATGAACGGGAAGAGGGGAGGAAGGGAGGCTAGACATGCTTCTTTGCTTGCTGCAACCTGATGGAGAAGAACACCTTCTCAATTCATTGATTTTGCTTCATGAACAAGGCTACCACACATGCAATTTGTAAGAAATGATATTTCTGCAACCCCAACTGCCTACCCATCTATTTGCCTAGCATTTTTTTATTTCTTCTTGGAGGGTGCACTTAGGCTTGCAGACCCTTATTTGCCTTTTCTTTTCTTTGGCTTTTTCTTTTGTTTTTCTATCTACTTCTACCCTTTTTTCTTCCAAGGTCCCAGATTAAGCAGTTGGGAACCTTAATTCTCTACCTAACTACCTTTGTCTGCCAAGATTAAACTGTTTGGACATACTTCTTTCTCTAATCTACAACAAAAATTGAGACATGGCATGACCCAGTTTAGGCTGTTGGATCACCCATTGAGAAGTGTAACATCACTAATAAAATGCACATGTGTGCCTTTCATCAGAATATGAGATCTTTGCCTTGCCAAAGTAGATCATATTGGCATTTCCCAAGCCAATCATGAAAAATGAAACCTATTGGTATAGGTAGCTAACAGTGGCTCCACTTGGGGATGGTTTTTCTTCTTGAAAGACCAAGAACAGGAGGTCAGAATGCCCTGGTCATTGATCTGTTTTTACCAAAACTTGTAATTTCTCTTCTTGTAGTTTCAAAATTTGGAGGCCACAACCTCTGTGGAATTTCTGAGACACTAAGCCCCCTTCTGCTTATTTACAGCAGCATTCTCAAAATGAACTATTTACATGCTGAAAAGAAAAGATATATACAGATGTCTTATGTACAGAAGGGAAGACCCTGTTATGTGGATGAAAAGTGATCAAAATAGTGTTTCAACATCCTGCCATTTATAGGGCCTTCACCTAGGTCGGTGCCATCCAAATTCTCCAAAAAATAAGTGTTATTTCCTTGTAATGCTTGAATGACAAAAGGTCCTGTCCAAAGGGAATCAAATTTCCCATGTTTTCCTTTATCTTCTCTTCCTGAATCCCACTTGAGCACCTTGTTCCCTATGAAAAATTCTTCAGCTTTGGTTCTTCTGTCAAAGGCTTTCTTCAGCTTCTCTTGAAGGATTTGGACTCTGTTATACACTTGATCTCTAGTTTGCTGCAGACATATGATTTGATTCACCCTCCTTTGCATATCATTGGGCTCAGCTTGACTCTCTTGCAGTAGTTTCATGACAGGAACCCCTAGTGAAGAAGGAAATTTGACTTCTATTCCATACACTAACTCATATGGGCTGACCCCAATGGACCTCTTGATTGTTAGCCTATCTGCCCATAAGGCATTCACTAGTTTCTTATGCCAATTCTTTTTGTTTTCTTCCAACACTTTCTTTATGATGTTTACTAGGCTTTTATTTGATGATTCAACTAGGCCATTCCCTTGAGGGTAGTAAGCAGTGGAGTGGCCGAAAGCAATCTGAAATTTGTGGCAGAAGTTGACCATCTTCTTGGATCTGAAAGCAGCAGCATTGTCTGTTATTATCTTGTTGGGGCAGCCAAATCTAGACAGTATGTTATTCTCCAAGAACTGAATAATTGTTGAATCATTTGCCTGTCTACATGGAATGGCCTCAACCCATTTGGTAAAGTAGTCTGTGGCTGTGAGGATGAATTTCTCCAATGAAATCCAAGCCCCATTGTTGAAAAGGTCTTTCCGTTGCAATAGGCCTCAAAGGAAGAGGCAACAACTTTCTTTTTCCCTCAAATATTTGACATTTATGGCATGAGGTAGTAAAATTCTTAACATCAGAGAACAAAGTGGGCCAATAGTAACCAGCCCTGAGTATTTTATCCACAGTGGACTTCCAATACAAGTGTCCACCACAGTCACCTGCATGAAATTCTTCCTTGATCTTGTTAGTCTCATTTTCAATCAAGCAGTTCAATAAGATACCCTCATGGTTTTTCCAAAGCAAATTGCCATTCATAACACAGAATCTTGAGGCTTTCATTTTCACAAACCTACACTTAGTTCTGGACAGTCCTGGGGGAGCACACAGGTTTTGTAACACATAACAGATATCAGAATACCAGGGGGATTGTTCAAAGGCTACATTGATCTTGGGAGTCGCCAGCTCCGGTTCACTGTCCAGTTGATTTATGTCCAAGGCTTGGAAATTTGTTTCAGACATTAATTTGGCCAAGCCCTGCCCTTTTATCAATTTTGTAGGTTTTATTTCAATATCAAATTCCAAAATGTTGGCAATCCATTTTCCTCTTCTACTTTCCAAGTTCTCTTGAGTAAGTATGTCTTTCACAATTGGGCTTGGTACATAGGCTATAACATGGGAGTACAGGATGTAGATCCTAAAGTCTTTAATCGCTTTGACCAAGGCATATGCTTGCTTTTCCATGATCTGGTATTTCAGGGGTGCATATCTAAGAGCTTTACTAAAGAAAGAAATGGGTTTCTCATTTCCTTGGTCATCTTTCTATAATAAAACATCGGCAATTGTGTGTTGGGAGGCAAAGGAAAATATGATAAATTCCCTATCAAATTGTGGGTTTGTTAGAAGTAGGGTTTGGGTGAGGGCCACCTTTATTCCTTCAAATGCTTGACTTGCTTCTACTGACCATTTTACCTTTGAATCCTTTTTAAGCATATTATTGAGTAACCTACTTAATTCAGCCAGATTTGGGATAAATCTCCTTAGAAAGTTGATTTTCCCCAAGAAGGCTTGTAATTCCTTCACATTTCTTGGATGAGGCATTTGTAAGATGGCCTGGATTTGGTCTGGATCAATCCTAATTCCATCTTTAGAGATGATTTGACCTAACAGTTTACCTCCCTCCAAACCAAACAGGGATTTTTTAGGATTTAAGGAAATCCCATATTTCCTACAAGTTATGAATATCTGTCTCAAATGTTTCAAATGTTCTTGGTCGGATTTGGAAAAAGGTGTGAGGTCATCTAGATAAATGACAAGGAAGTCATGAATCTCTTTGGCAAAAGCAATATCCATTGCCCTTTGGAATGTGGCCCCTGCATTCTTCAACCCAAAAGGCATTTTAACATATTTGAAGGTTCCCCATGGGGTTGTAAATGTTGTTTTGTCCTGATCATCAGGATGTACTAGGATCTGGTTGAAACCTGAGAATCCATCAAGTAGAGAAATTCTTGAGGCCCCCACTACTCTCTGCAAGATGTGGTCCATCTTGGGTAAGGGGTAATTATCTTTCAAGGATACTTGATTTAAGTTCCTTAGATCAACACAAAGCCTTATTTCACCAGTTTTCTTTCTTGTAGGTACTAAGTTTGAAATCCAATCAGAGAATCTGATTGGTGCTATGATACCTGCCTTAAACATTTTCTGTACTTCTTGTTCCATTGCTGGGAGAAGCACATGATTAATTCTCCTAAGTTTTTGTTTAAAGGGTTCTTGATCTGGTTTGAGAGGGATGGTGTGTTGAATTACAGAGGTGTCATAGGATTTTAAATCCTCATAACTCCAGGCAAAGACATCCTGGAACTCCTTAAAAAGGTCGATGTATTTAGGCTTTTGATCAGGGGGTAAAGCAGCAGACAGCTTTATGATTTTGGGTTGTTCAGCAGTCCCAATGTTGCACTCTTCTATGGCAGTGTTGAGAGGCTGCATTTTTGGTTTGCTGGGAACATCATTGGAATCAAAAATGTCTTCTAGAGGGGCTAAGCCAGTGGGAAGGAAATTGTCCTTCAATTGTATAACTTCAGCTTCATCATCAGCTGTCTCTTCACAATCAATTTGTTGAATTTCTAGTATGTTGTTTTTGTTAAAAATTGTAGGATGTAGCATTTGGTTAGATGTTTTAGGTGATATTGCTTTGTTATTCTGTTCATCCTGTATTTGTGATTGACTTTCTCTTTCAAGTATTTGTGATTGACTTGCTCTATCATTGTCAATACTTAGTCCTGAAAATTCTTGCTGCAAAGTCAAGAAGTTGTTTATTTGCATGTCATCATCAAACACTTGCCAATCCTTGACATTGTTTGGGACAGATGGTCTGTGTTTTATCTCAGCTGTAAAGCAATGGTGGGGCTCAAAAGGTAGCTTGCAGGTACTTGCAAATGTGGCCAAGCTATGAGCATGAAGGTTCTGAGTCCTAGGAATTTTGGTAATCTGAAATTCGGTAAACGAATTTAATAATTCAGCAGCAGCAGACCTATAGGACCTCAGTCTTTTGTCATTGGTGACAAAATTACCATTGACTTGTTGGATAACTAGGTGTGAATCTCCTAGGATTTAAACTTTTATAGCTTGAAGGGACTTTACTAGCTTGAGTCCTAGTAAAAGAGCCTCATATTCAACCATGTTGTTAGTGCATCTGAAGTTCAATCTATAAGCTCTGCCCTCTGCATGACTGTTTTGTTTATTATGTATCCAGACTCCAGCTCCTGCCCCTAACTTGTTGACTGACCCATCAAACTCCATGAACCATAGAATCTGTTGGTCTAGGGGAGACTTAACAACTTCTCCGTGGTCAGGGACTGTGAGCTGAAGTTCTGGTTTTGTATTTCGTTCATCCTTTAGAACAGTCTCATCACTTGTTTGGATCAGCTTTACTTCTAGGATAGCAGTATCTTGTTCACTACAGCCCTACTCTTGTTTTGATGTCTTGGTTTCATCATTATTTGTTGGACCTCAACTGTCATTGAAGAGAATGTATGAATCTATATCAGAATGGACAGCATATATGGGAAAGTTTTGAGGTTTCTCTTCACTGCTGACCATATATTTCATGAGGGATTCCCTATATAGTCTCTTGGGTTGACCAAAGACTGTGATTGTGGCATATGACATGTCTAACTGTAGGGAACCTTGGAGTTTAGCCCCCCATGATCTTGATAACAGCATCCCATACTTGGGTGGGATATCAGCAACTACAACATCCATTAGGATTGTTTTGTTTGGGTATTGGACAAGGGATACACACAAGTCCTTTATCAAGCCTAAACATTTGACTTGGCTGGAGTCAAATGAGAATAGGTCCTTATATGGTCTTGTAATGTCTAGGTTGAGCCTCTCCATCACTGATTTAGGCATAAGGTTATGAGAAGCACCTGAATCAAACATTGCATTGTGTAGTATCTTGTCATGCACGTGTAAACTAACATAGAAAGGTAATATCCCTGTGACAGCTATTTTTCCATCAACCTCTAGACCGAACAACAATTCTGCGGTGTCATCCAACACATTGACATTATCTTTACTATGAGTGAGTTGAAGAGATTTCTTGATCTGCTGTTTGTAGATGTCATGTTTGGCTAATTCTGAGAGAGGAATGGCCACTTTCAGTTTGCCAATTTCAGCCTCCAAGTCAAAAGGTTTTTCAGTTTGAACCTTAGTGTGGTGGGCAGCAGCCTTTTCTTTGTTCACTGCGTTTTCTTCTTGATCTTTGTCTTGATCTTGGGGCCTATGTTTGTCATTCATTCTTTGAGGATTATCAGTTAGTTTAGGCTGCAAAGAAGGTACAACCAGTGGCTGTTGTGTTGAGGACATTTGTTCAGTAATCTCTTCCACAATTTCCTCTGTTGCAGGTGAATCAGTTATGTTGATTGGTTCAGTGACTATGGCCCTTTTAGGCTGCAGCCTGTCCCTTGGTATCTCAGGCTATGTTATATTTACAGTTCTGCTCCTTAATTTGTACTGTTTATGAACTTCATAAGCAGCTGTTTCATAGCCTTGTTTGAAGTCAAATGACTCACCTGATTTGGTTTGGAATTGTGGAATATCATCATCTTTGTGATCTTCTTGACTTAGGAAAACTTGATGCCCATCATTCAAACCCATCAGGTTGATGTGGGTGTCATCTTCTTGCTCTTTTGAAGTAGATGTTTCAACATAGTTTTCTTGAAATGGAGGTCTGATTTCTGGATCAGCATTGGCCTTGCCAACGTTTGGGTTTGGATTTCTTCTAAAATTTGGATTCCTAGGAGGGTTGTTTTGAGGTGCTTCCCATGATGATTTTCTCTCTACCGATTCCACTCTGTCACCCAATCTTTTCATTCCATTGAGTATTGCATCCAGCTTTTGATCAAAAGCAGAGGGTTCTTCTTTGAAGGCTGTTCTTTTTTCCAACCTTGCTCTATTTCTTTTGGAAATCAGGTTAGCTTCCACTGTGACAGCAACCTTTTGGGCCTCTGCAAGGGTTTGGGGGTCTCTTTCCTTTAACTGATAGGCCATGTCAGGGTCAAAACCATCAGGGAATTTGTACAAAGCTAAATCCGGAGGGGGTCTTAAATTTTGTGGGATTGCGTTATATACGTTGTTGAATCTTGTACAATACTCCAAAACAGTCTCTTGGGGACCTCTTTTGATAGTGTCATATTCACCAAGTATGTGCAGAGGATCCTTCTTCTTCTCCCATCTGCTAGTAAATGCTTGATAAAGCTCATCAGGAGTTGTGATGGAATCTGCATTCAGGGATCTAAACCAGGTTCTTACATCCCCAGTTAAGCTTTGAACAAACATCCTCATTCTCACACTGTCATCATCTATTTCATAGGTCTCAAAATGGTCTTGCATCCTTTTGGCATGCTGAACAGCTGTCAAAGGACCAGTGGAGTCAAAATATGAGATTTTGGTTTGGTAGTCTTTGGGTAGAGCTGCAGCATTAGCTGGTATTTGTAGAGGTGCATATCTGTTAGCCATATTCACAAGGTTTAGAGGATTAACAGGGGCAGCTGGGACAATAGGAACAGTGGGTACCACAGGGGTAATAGGTAAGGGTGAACCTAGATTGTTGGTCAAGGGGATATGTGCAGTGGATGAAGATGTGAGAGGAGGACTTTGAGATGTGGATGGTGAACTAGGAGAACTAGGGGTTAGACCGGAAAAGGACCTTGCATGGAGTAGATATGAGGCTGGGATGATCTGAATCTGGGGTTAAGTCAGCAGGCTGCTCCTGCCTTTGCTGCCTCCTAATGTTTCTAGGGATAGTATTTGGATTATCAACAATGATGGGTGGATTAGGGTCAGGATTTGCCTAGTATGCCGTGGATTTTTCTTGGGAGCCAACTTCTAACTGTCTTTAGGATTTTATAGGAAGTTTTTATAACTGCAAGGACTGGATAAAGATTTGGAATGGCTATATATATTTCAAAGCTAAGATGAGGATTCACTGAAAAAGCTCTTCCCTAAAGCTGTCAATGTGACACAGAAACAGTTTTGAAGGCCTCCTGACTGATTTCAGGCTTGATTTGTAGCTTTGAGAGATGTATAGAAATTGGAAAATCCTAAGAAGTCCCCAGTGGAGTCGCCATTTATGTTAACACCCAGGTTGTTCCCTTTGACTCTAAGGGAATACGGCCGGGGTAACCACTAACCAATCTTTGGATTACAGCTTCTAGCCAAACTGTGATCAGAGAGGGCTCTCTCTTTAATATTTATCTCTGTTTTGTACTGATTTTAGGCTAGCTATAAGTTCAGGTTTGTTTAAGGTTTTGGTTGGATGATAATTTCAGTCAAGGTGCTTATGCATTCTCCAAAGTGTTCTAGTCCATTGGGCTATGGAGTCAGTGGTCCTTTAGTTATTTTGAGGTGCTGAGTGATTTGCTGTAGTGATGCTGCAGAGCCAGATTAGTGTCTGAGAACAACGTTTATAATAGTGATTAAGTGGAGTGTATCCAGTTAATGCAAGGCAGTGAAGAATCTTGCAGTGAACTGCTAAAGAAACACAAGGGGAATATTGTCCTAGAAGCAATTAAGAATTTCTAGGTAGTATTCATACTTATAGAATCAATATAGACATGAGCAATTAAGAATTCATGTGCATAGTAATCCTGAAGACAAACATTTACAGTAGTAAAAATTGAGTACAAGGTGTAGCGAAACAAGTCCTGCACTATTCTTTCTTTTTACTGCTAGCTTAGTATAAGATGAGTATGATTTTGACAAACATAAGTAAAACAAGAACAGAGTTTGGAGAAAACTTGTTATTTCATCAGACAGCACAGGAATTCTGCATCAGCACATGGAGCATCATCCAGACATCAAATATTTCAGGAAATCACTGAGCTCATCCAGCCCTTTGTATTAGATAATTCTGAAAGTGTACAATACATTTGTCTCATAGAGAAAATTACCAACCCCTTATGAGTTACTCAGGGGAGTATATATACAAAATTTACATCAAAAATATCAGCGAATGAGTTAATATCTCATTTATGATATGCTAATCTCTGGAATGCAGTAGCTGAAGGAGTGAATGCTGCAGTAATTCCTTAATGCCTCAGCTGTCAAAATAGTCAGAAGATATTTGGACTTTATGGCTGTTAGAGTCGGCTGGAGATGTGCTGTCTGAAACTTGGATAGCTGTCATTGTCTATGTGATGAGTCACTTTTTTAGCTGCTTTAACTGCTGACATTTGTCATGTTATTTGTCTTGTAGTGACCTGGAGCTGGCAGTGGCCGAATGACTGAAGCTACCGTGGAAAAATCTGAAGCATAAATTGCCACCAATCCTCCTTAGGCATTTGATGTCTGCGCATCTTTATCAATGTTTCCTCGGCCTCTGTATGTCTATAAAGATTGGGAGGGGTTTCAAACAGGTGATTCACTTCATTCTCAATGAAGAACAGGCCTTCAAGTTTGTCATATAAGCTCTGTCCTGTGGGAGGCCCTGCTTGTTCAGATGAACTGCCAGATGCAATAATCTGATTTTCAATAGTGGTTGCCATTCTGTTGGCCATTTGATCTGGAGAGATCAGTTTTCCTGCACCACTTAGTAAGCTGGGCAGGCCTTTTGCTTGCAGCACTCCCATTTTAACTTTGTATTCCTCCACATCTGCTTGCATCTCATAGTACTTCCTCTCCACTGTTTGTATATAGTTCCTGAGAGTTAGTACCTTCTTGGCAGAGAGGACAGCCTCTGTTCTGTTGGGAATGCCTATAGCTGCCAATTCCTCCCTTTCTTGCCTGTTCAGGAAGTCTATCATTCTGTTTGCCTGCTCTGCTCTGTTCCCTAGCACTGTCTTGGCCTTCTGAATTTCTGCTTGAGCTTGGCCCATTAAATCCATCTGCTCATGCATTATTTTTATTGACCTCCATTGTTGTTTGATGGATTGGCCAATTTTGGCCCATAGGATTCTCTTTATGTCGGCCATAGCAGTCTCCAGATTCAGCTCTTTCTCTAAGGCCTTTATCTTTCTTTTTGGGCCTTTATTTCTCTGCCCTGTTCTGCTACAGTCACTTTGGACTTGTCATACTTGGCATCCAGTTCTGCCAATTTCTCCTTGGCCTTCTTTATTTCATCTGCCTGGAGCTCCATTGCTTTGACGGCCTTGGTCAATTCCTCTACACTTGGGCTGGCATCTGGAGCTGCTGTTGTTCCTGCTGCTTCTGTTGTGGGGGCCACTGCTGCCCCTGAAGTTGTGCTGTTGTTGAAGTAGTTGGAGGAGCTTGGGGAGTGGATTCT